>CAUYUJ010002002.1:989816-1107316 GCA_963575745.1 Prorocentrum cordatum
ACCCTCGCACGTTTCGTGGCCCCGCCAGGACCCCCCACCGAAGATGACATTCACAACGGCTTTGTTTATAATTGCATATGGTTGGGTCCTTCGCCAGGCGAATTGAACCATATTGGATGCATCTGGGGCTCCCTGAGGCCGCCTTGGGGCCGTTTTGGGCATTCTTAGACTCTCCAATCAATCGCCGCCGCGCCCCCCCCCCCGCCCCCCCCTCGCCCCGCGCGCCCACCCCCCCTTCCCCCGCCCAGGCCCAGGGGCGGGGGTAAAGGGGGGGGGGGAGGTGACAACCCCCCGATGGGGAAGAATAGCGGCTGTAAGGGGGTACCACCCCGCCCCGCCCCCATAGACCACATGCGCCCAGAGGGCTGACAGGATAGTGGGACATGATGCGAGTGCTATCGGTTGCAGTTCTGGCATAGAGTGCGGGCGTCGACGGGCGCTGTCGTGACACCTCTTGAACGCTGACGCGCTGACCAGGGCTCAGTGTTGAAAAGGCGAACGCACGCATGATGATCCATGCGCCATCCAACTTATGATTCGTGTTTCGTTGCTGTCGTTGCAGCCGTTGGTCAGGTGCCTCTCCGCGTCAATCCACGCGCTTCGCGCGCGCATGTCTGGGCAAACGCCACCTGAGGCGCAACCGATGGCGCAACCCGACGCATGTCTGGGCTCGTGCCACCCCGACACGCAACCTATGGCACAACCCATGGGCCTTGGGGCGCCGCCCGCAGGGCTCCAATAATATAGGAATAAGGGCCCGGCACTAGGTGCAACCATAAAGCGCCAACAGTTGGACAACGCCTATGGGGCACTAACCATCGGGTACCGCCCGCAGGGCACCGCCCATGAGGCACCTACCATAGGGCACCAACCAACTGGCACCACCAACCATAGGGTACAAACCAGGGTGCTGCCCTACTTTGTGGCTGCGCCATGTCGAAGTCTGGGAGCCGAACGGCCTGCCAGGGCTCCGCGGCGCGCTGCGAAAGTGGGGGCCCGCGGCGCAGGTTCTCGTTGTCATGGTCGCCCCCCGCTTGCCCCCGAGGGCGAGGGGGCAGGGGGGGGGGGTGAGAGAGAGGATGACAGGGGATGGGGGCGGGGAGGAGGGCGAGGAGGAGGAGAAGGAGAAGGAGAAGGATACATATAAATCGCATGACGATGTTCGGTGAGTGCCCCGAGGGCAAGCGGGGCCAGCGTTTCCGTGGCCGTTTTGGCTCTGAAGATGGCGGGGCACGGCGGCGCCCCGCGGATGCAGCGGCCGCCGCGGCATGGCGACGCCCCGCGGATGCAGCCGCCGCCGAAGCGACCAGCGCCTGCGCCTGCGACGCAAGAGGAAGCGCATCCGATGCAGCCGCCGCCCAGGCGGCCGCGCCCGCCCGCTGCGCCGCCGCCCGCGGTTCTGACGCAGTCCCAGAAGGCGCCGCCGCAGCCGCGGATCGCGCCGCCAACTCACGTAGTCGAGTCGGCGCCTCCGCCGCGGATCGTGCCGCCTCGCGTAGACAGGTCGGCGCCTCCGCCGCGGATCGTGCCGCCTCGCGTAGACAGGTCAGCAGAAGCCCGCTCGCCGCTGGCCGTGACGGAGCCGCGGCGTCAGCAGCCGCCCGAGGAGGTGGCGGAGGCCGCAGTGGTCGAGCCGATCGCCATCGCAGTTGATCCAGCGCAGCCGCCCGAGGAGAAGGTGGCGGAGGAGGTTGCAGCAGCCCGCTCGCCGCTGGCCGAGTTCGCCCGCATAGATGAGTCGGTGCAGCCGCCCGCGGAGAAGGCGGCAGACATCTCGCCGCTGGCCGAGCCCGTCGCTCGCATAGGTGAGTCGGTGCAGCCGCCCGAGAGGAAGGTGGCGACGGCGGCGGCCGCTGGCAAGGCGACGGCGGGCGCTGGCAAGGCATCCGATGCCGCGGAGGTGGAAGATCGCGGCTCGGTGCTGGGCGACGTCGTGGCGCAGAGGCGTTGGGCGCGGGTCGCCCGCCTTCGCGGCGAGGCCGAGCGCGCCGAGGCCATCGGCTTCAAAGAGGCGTGGGAGGATGTGCAGAGCGCGATCGTCGTGAGGGACGCGATGGCGACGAACCTCGAGCAAGTGCAGCGCGAGCTGTGCAACTCTGAGAACGACTACAACCAGAAGGCCGAGCGGTGCCGCATGGCCCACGTGGAGATGCACCAGCGGAGATGGGAGTGCGAGGAGGCCACGACCGAGGCCATGTTGCTGAGGCACCCGACAACGGCCGAGGAGGCGCGTATCATGGCCCATGTGGCGCCTTCGGAGCCCCTCTCATGAGGCCGCCTGGCAATAGGAAAAAATGAGGGGGGGGGATGCGGAGGAAGGCAATGCGAAAGGGAAGCAGCGGCAAGAGTTGCCTACTTCCCCCTTGTATGTGCGCTAGCTTGCTTGCCGAGCTGATTCGAGTGGCTTCGCCGCTCCGCGGGCCCCAGAAGTGAGATCTGCGACGATCGTGGAAGCTCTCAGCGGGCCCTAACGCCGTCTTGGAGGGTTCCCATGGGGGCCCCAGGAGAGCCTCAGCGGGGGTCCCACGAGCACCCCGAGAAACCTCGGGACGGGGGCCAACAGGGCACCCAAACCAACAAAACAAGTAACCCGCTGGTTATGTATTATCTCTTCCTGTCTGGGTGTGCATTGGGGGCCTCTCGGGGGCGCCTCGAAGATCTCGGCGGCGCGGGGGGCTCTTGGGTCATCTCGAAGGAAAAAGCTCGAAATGCCAGTCCGCGTTACTTCTCTCGGGCTCTCTTGAGGATCCCGCGTAAAATATTCAACTAGCGAGGGGGGCTCCCAGGGGGGCGGGCTTTCGCTTTTGAGGGCCCCCCCGATGGAAATGCTCCCCAGGGGGGCTCAATGAGGACCTCGCGTAATCAATTCAACTTGTGCTCTCTGGGTCAGGCGGGCGCGAGCACCGCGGGCTTCCTCAGGGCCCATAGCTCGTTCTGAATTCTGGACGCTTCGCGCGCCCCCACCAGCCCATCCAGAAACGATGCCCTGTGGAGCTGACGGAAGAAGGGAAGACGATACGCACATAGTGACACAGAGCGGGCAACAACGGTGACTTGGGATATCGTTTGCGGCGAAGGTTGCAAACGTTGCTGCTGGTGCTCTTGCTCGTGATGGTACTGCTGCTGATGTTGCTGCTGCTAGTGTTGCTGCTGTTGCTGCTGGCGTTGCTGGTTCTCGAGTGGATGGGGTGCGATGGAAAAGGGGGAGGGGGGGTGGGGGGAAGGAGGCGAAGGAGGAGTTGGCGGATGCGGAGGAGGATAAGGAGGAAGAGAGGAGGAGAAACACAAGGAGAAGGAGGGGAAAACACGACGAACACAAGAGCCTCTTAGGATGTCTCTCATGAGTTGTGGTGGAAACCTGTTGGAGCGTCTAGGGGGGGGGGGGGGATCTTGGGTGGCTCGGGGGTCCTCTTGAAGCCTCTTGGGTCTCGCGGAGGTATCTTGAATGCCTCTCGGAGCCTCTTGGGATATCTCTTGGGCGTTTCTTGGAGGCCTCTTGGAACGTCTTGGTGGTCTCCTGGCCGTCCTGAGGGACTTGTGGGCGCCCTGGGTGCCTCGGGGAAGCCTCTTGGGGCCGCTGTGGGTCCTCTTGGGGGGCCTCTTGACGGCCTCTTGGGGCCATCGTGGGACCATCGTGGGGCCCTCTTGGGGCGCTCTTGGGAGCTTCAGGGGCGCTCTTAGGGCCATCTTGGTGGAGATCGATCAAAAAAGAGAGGAGCGTAAATTCGCGTCACCCGTCGGGGGGCCTCAAAATAGCCCCCTGGGCCCCTCTTGGGGCGCTCTTGGAGCGCTCGTGGGCGCTCTTGAGGCCGCCCTGGGGCTCTATTGGGCCCCTCATGGGGCCCCTCTGGGTCTGCTTGGAACCATCTTGAGGCTTCGGACGGCCGTCGGAAGCGAAAAGACGAGAAGGCATAAATCATATGTTTTCCTTAGGTTGTTGAAAGGTTTTTGCTTCTTTGAAGCCTCCTTGCGGAGCGACTTGGCTTCATAGAGCCGTCTTGGGACGGTCTTGGGGCCCCTTGGAGCATCTTCGGAGCCATCTTGGGGTGTCATATGCTATCTTGAGTAATCTTTGGGGTCATCTTGGGCTCTCTGAGGCGCTCTTGGGGCCGTCTTGGGCGAAAAAGTACCGTCCGACACCCCGCGCAACCCGCCGTCCAGGTCCAGGGGGCGGCGTCGGGGGAGGGGGCAACCCCTCTCCGGAGGGGAAGGAGGGGGTTGGAAGAGGACGCGCCCTGGACCACCAACGCCCTAAAGGGCTGGTGGGATTAGTTGCGGCGTTATCGCGGCCCCCCCGCGGGGCCTTCTTGGGGGGTCTTTGGGTTAGAGACAGCGCCGAGGTTGCCCGCGTGAGACCATCCCCGAATTGTCAACTTACGGGACAAACTTAAAGGCCAACTCCATCATTTGTTTTCAGGGCAAACCCATCTGTTTGGCTTGCCCAGAAAATTAAAAGCGACGCGGGCGCAAGTTTTGAGAGTGAGTTGGCCTTCTGGGGGTGGTCCCACACAAGCAGCCTCAGCCGTGTCTCTAAGATATGATTGCTCCTCTGTCGTCGTCAGTCGCCAGCCTGTCCAGTCAGTTGAATCTCGGCGTGCAGGAGATAAACCAACAGATTTCTGGAATCCAGGGTCAGATGATCGCCTTTGAGAAGAACTTCCAGACATTACAGCAGGCGCACACTGAACTGGCAAAACAGACGGCTGCCAATTTCGAGCAGATGCGAGCGATCCACGAACAGGCTCTCCTTCAGTGCGTTCAGGACAGAGAGACCGCAGCATCCGCCATCCGTGAAGAGCTCAGAGGAATTATCCAGACGATGCGTGATGAGATCCAGGACCTTCAGAAAGTCGTCGAGCTGGGGGCCCCGACACCTCGTGGGGGTGATGAAAGGCAAGTCCGTCGGAAGATCGACTCTGGTCTAGTGGGCAACCCCTCGCGTCTTGTGGTTCCTGGATTTCCTCGGCCGCTGATGGAGAAAACGCTCCGTGAAGCTGTCCAGAGTATCATCGCCCGCTGTGCTCCGTCTTCGACTCAGGGTTCGATTCAGGTCAAGGCCTACGATTGCAGTAAGAAGGTGTTCCTGGACTTTGATTCCAACTTAGAGGCCTCCACGTTCCATGGGATGGCATCGTCCGTGGGCGCGTTCCCCTTCCCGAGCCCCGAGGGCGGTCCCGACTTACAGCTACGGGTCCGACGTGATATCCCCCCTCACCCAGGAAGCTGTTCTACTATCTCGGGAATATGCGACAGCATGTCTCCATAATCTTTGGGGCGGACAAGGTGGGATCGACGGGACTAGGAGGTGCGGTTTATGTGATGAAGGACAACGGAGTCCCCGTGCAAGTGGTTAAGATTTCTATTGTTGATGATGGCCCCACCGCGGGCACCGTTCAGCGTGGCGTCGAGATCGATGGGTGAACTGAAGTGGGAGGACAGCAGCACGCACAGTGTCTGCACGCCAGGTTCGCAGAGATCCGCCCCTTTCGGCGAGTATCGGAACAGTTCGACAGGTGAGTGTGCGGTGGGGAGAAGTCCAGTGGGTTCGGCTACTGAGTGCTTGTCCGCCCTCCCTGCCAAGTTTGATGCACACCGCGCAAGTGACAGTGCTTTATCCTTCTCGCCGCCTGCTGGGGAAGCTGGTGGCGTCTACCGTCCTGCCCGTCCTCTGTCTCTCTGCAGTTGGAACGCGCGCGCGCTCGGTGCCTCTCTCTCGTCTCGTTCATCTCGGTCACGCTCGCGCTTCCTTCGGGCTAAGCAGCTGCTCGTACAGTATCAGGTCATGTGTTTACAGGAGACGCACGGATCTGAAGCAGACTTGGTTATCCTTCGGGACGAAATGCGGACTGGGCAAATTTTTGGGAGCTTCCTGGGCGATCGGAACGCGGGTGGGGTGGTGACGTTCCTGTCTTCGGATCTATGTGACTGCTTCGACTCGATCGCTCCGATTACGATCGTTCCTGGGCGGGTGTTACTCGTCCATGGTCGGGGACCTTGAGGCGACATGGTCGCGGTCAATGTTCATGTGCCTAACACGTGCGACGACGCCCATATCTATCATCAGTGCTGGCGCCTCATCAATGCCGCCCTTCCTGCGGCAGCGCATTCTATGGTTATCATTCTGGGAGACTGGAATTGCTGTACGATGGAGGATGGTAGGTCTCTTGTCTCAGGGGAGATTGGGCCTGGGGACCGTTTGCAATGTGATGCTTTTTCAGGAATATTATAGCCACTGGTGTGAACTTTGCCAGCCAGACCCGACCCGAAGGGATATTGCGAATCGGGAACTGAGGGGATTGGCCAGATTAGATCGGATTTACACGACCCTTCCTGCAGGTATTCTCAATGAGATGACCATTGTTGCCAACGCTGTCGGCGCCCTCATGCATCCAGGGGCCTCCTCCGATCACATTCCCGTCGCTGCCGCGTATTCCCCCCCGACCCCGAGGGGTCGATTCTCGGCTCCGAAATGGGTCAGCCAGCATGCCGACTACCACAGGATGGTTTCCGAACAGCTGCGGGAGCTGACGCTCCCTTCGGACCCTGCCCAGAAACTCGCAAGGGTGAAAGAAGTGTTTGGTACGGCTGCTGTGGAATTTAAGAAGTCCTTTACGTGTCGTTTAGCGGGCAACGATGCGGAACGGCTCCACTTTGCTTTCATGGCATGCCGTGGATGGCGGGGTCGGCAGTGGTATCTCTGTATTCGTGCCATTCGCTGCTACGCTTCTCTCCTGCCTTTCTTCGACGTCGACGGCGGCGCGTGCGCTGATCCTGATGGCCCCCACAGTTTGGTACTGACCTTGAAGGGGCGCTGGTTTGATGCGGAACTGGAGGAGTTGGATCATAGTAACCAGGCGGAGCAGGTTAGGACCAAGAAGAGACGGAGGCTGGTGGCTCGTAGGCGTGGGTGGGACCTCATGGCGAGGAGGACTGGGCTGCCAGGCGTCCTGGACGAGAACGGGACTCCGTGTGCCTCCCCAGAAGCGGCTTCTGCGGCACTGGTGGCCCATTGGAGTGCGGTCTTTGCACAGGCTGATCACGATTCGACCCATTGGCAAGAAGTGTTGGCACACGTTCAGACTACTGGCTATTGTACTCCTGCCCCCCGATGGAAACTTGACGTTCACGAATTTCGGGGCCGTGTCGGCCATAAATTTCATTCTGCCCCTGGCCCTGATGGGATCCCGTATCGATGCTGGAAGTTCCCTGAGGCGACCGCTGCTATGTTCGAGGTTTACGAGGAGGTTTTCAACAGTGCAGGAGATGCTCTTCCCTCTGAATGTCGGGTTCTTCGTATGGTTTTCCTCCCGAAGGGCAGTGACCCCCGTGATCGCAGTGACTTTGTCTCTCGTGCACCTGCCTCCACCCGCCCGCTCTCCCTCGCGAGTGCGGATGCGAAGATCCTCTCCGGCGCCTTCTGTCTTGGACTCAATGACGTCGCTCCTGCGACGGTGGATGTCTCCCAGCGTGGTGGGGTTAGAGGGCGTAACTTTCTGGACAATGTCGTTGAAGTGGAAAAATGGAGCCTTATCCAACACATGTGTGGGAGGGATAAAGCGGGGGTCTTGTTCGCCGATTTCAAGGCGGCGTTACCTTCGATCCTGGACGAGTGGATTTTTGCCGTTTTGGTGGCCATGGGGGTTCCCAGCGAGACTGTGGGTTTCTTCCGAGCCCTGTGTGCCAACAATGCGGCCCTGGTCTGTTTTGAAGGCGCTGCCGACACGGTTTTCCCTGTGGAAAGAGGTGCACGGCAGGGTGATCCTGCGTCAATGACGCTCTTTGCTCTGGCCCTGGACCCTGTGCTGCGCTGGATCCGGGCCCGCCGTGTCGAACGTGTGGGTGTCCAATTGGCGTGCGCTGATGACTGTTGTTTTGGACTACGTGACAGTCTCATCGATCTCATGCCCACCTTGCTGCTGCTCGACTTGCTCTCGTCCGCGATTGGTCTCTCGTTGAATGTGGGGAAATGTTACGTCCTGATCTGCGGGGCGCTGGATGGAGATGCCCTCGCGGCCCACACGGCTCGGAAAGGCAGCCGTTTCGCCTTGGTCCGTTTCGCCGCCAGAGTGTTGTACCTCGGATTTTGGGTGGGCCCGTCGGCCCATGAGGTGGCCTGGGTGGAAACGATGAGTAAGTTCTGGCAGCGAGTTCGTCTTCTTCGCTCTCTCTCGCTGGGCTTGGCGGCCACTACCCGTCTGTTCCACTCTAATTGCCTCTCCGTCCTGCAGTATCGGATTCAGTTGGTGAGGGTCACCCCTCTGGTATGGCGTCAGCATAGGGAAGTGTTGCAGATCCTTACCGCGGGGCCCCGGCATGCGTTGAACTACACTATGCTCACTCAGTTACGTGACCTGGGGATCTCTCTTGAGTTCGTGGACCTGGGACTGCATGATAAAGCTACGAATTTTCGGGTGGTGATGCGGTGCAAGGCATTAGATTTTGCACTGTATGAGTTAGAGGGCTTAGCTAGTGGCTTAACCGATGGTGAATTTACTCCTGTTCGTATGTTTTCTGGATGGTGGTTCCATTCGATGATACGCACGACGAATGAGGATGCGGCGGACCTTGTGAACTCCCCCATTGATCGAACTGCCCGTTTTATCCAGGCCAAGGTCCATCGGTACTTACGTTTGGTTCGTATGACTGCCACTCCATTATTGTGTCTGGGTGTGCGGGTATCGAGGTGGTTAGTTGCAGCCTCTCTCGAGGATGTGTTCCGTCTGCGGACTAGATTGCGCGCTGTGGAGCGTGCCACGTGCACTCACCTCGCTACCAACGTTATCCGCGCACTGTCCAAGGGCGTGTGTACTTTGGCACGTTTTCATGCGAATGACCGTGGGTGTTGCTTTGGGCGTGTGGCCCCTGATGATTTACTCCACTACAAAATCTGTGATCGATTCCGTGACCGCGCACTGCGCCGTCTCCCAGGGTTGGAAGCATTACCCACGCCGTGGAGGAAGATGTGGCAGCACCGAGATGCATCTGATGGGGCCTTCCTGGGGGCTCGACCGCGACGTTGCCGGCGCTGCCTTCATCGATGCCTTTCTGAAGACACATGATCATCATCGGCGCCAGACTCAGGTCCCCTCGCCCCAGGTCTTCGTTGCACGATTGCGTCTTCTTGCTCGTCGGTATACTGGTGTCGCACGACAGTTCAGGGCACGGCGTATTGGGCGGGCTCCCACGTGAAGTGATGTCGTCTGAGTGTGACCGCTCCCTTTCATCTCTCGCGCGTTTGCTCTAGTGCTCCTCTTTGTGTTCCCTTGCCTCTCCTGTCGCTTGCTGTCCTCCGTCTCCCCTGCCTTTGCCGCTGCCTCTCCCCTGCGGGGTGGGCGTTGTTGGGTCCTCGGTTTTTCCCGCCCCTGCCTTCCCCTCTTTCCCCTGCCTTTCTTCCGGCCCGCCCCCTCGGTTCTCCTCGCTGCTTGTGCTCTGCCGTGCGCGCGCTGCTGCTGCCGGGGTTGGGCCCCCGCCTGGCTGGGGGAGCGCGCGCGACGGCGCGCGTGCACTCGCCCCGCCGCTCCCTGCCGCCCCCGCCGCCCGCCCCGTCGACGACCTGCACAACTGTGCCCGTTGCGCCTCTCTGGGAGGAAGGGTGCCAGCCTCTCGATTCTGTCTAGGTGTGTACTCGGGCCTGGGTTGTGGGTCGAGGTGGCGGTGGCCTGGGTCGCAAGCGCCCGAGGCTTGTGGGGCATGGACTCTGTGCTCCCCCGTCGCCGAGTGCGCCCCCCCGCTGCCGAGGACTTTCGCGCGGGAGGATCGGTGGCGGGCGGGGCTGCCCCGCCCCGCCCCGCGCGCGATCCTCTCTTTCCATCTTCGCTGCTCCTCTGCTGCTTCTGCTCCCCCCCCTGCACGGCCCTCGACATTGGCAGGCCTGGCCTGCCGTTGCGTGGCCCTCGCTGTTCACGGACTATGGATAAAGATTATCGGCGTGCGCCCTGCGGTGGTATATATATATATATATATATATATATATATATGTATATATATATATATAACTCCTCCTCCTCCCTCTCCTCTTCCTCCTCTTCCTCCTCCTCCTCCTCCATTTTTTTCTGGCGCCGCGCGCTTGCAGAGGAAGTGCCCGTTGCGCGGGTTTTGCCTACTGAAGCGGAGTTGGAGGCGCTGTGGTCGAGGTGTTCCGATGACGGCAGAGCATTTGGCAACTGGCAGTGTGTAGCATCAGGGTTTTGGTAAGGCAGTCTTACGTGCCCATGGTTACGGGATTACATATGCCATCGCGCTTCGCTTGCACAGGAAGACGTGCGTCTTTTAATGGTTCGCATCGGATATTGCTTCAGGATCCAATGGGGTTATGAACAGGGACATATTGCGACCCCGCTGAAATTAGTATTAGGCCCGAGAGATGTTTGGAATCTTCAACGCTGGCAAGTTCAACTAACACTACACAACAGGAATAACACATCGAGACATGAGGAGAAAGAGAGAGAGAGGGGGAGAGAGATAGACAGAGAGAGTGGGAACACACAGAGATCGATAACGAGAGAGAGAGGGGGAGAGAGAGGGATAGTCGTTTGCCTGCAGCAGCCCCCGTCATCATCTGAAGGTCGCCCGGTAAGCTACGCGACAGTGCTGCTTCGTGGCGTAACCATAGGGGCGCATGTTTGTTGCGGCGCAGCCAGAGGACATCCAGGAGGTGTTCTGATTATTTTTGGAGGTCTCTGGTGGCCCCCCCCCGAGGATTCTGGTGACTTCCCGAGGCCGTGATACGGGGTTTTGAGTCGTTTTGTCGAGCTGTTGTCCAGAAGAAGCTCAGTAGAACCATCCTGTGTCCCTCTGAACCAGTCTTGGGGCTTTATTTGATATTTAAATGTCCTCCGGCCAGTACTGCCGATCCGAGGTGCCCAGGGGGTGTCAAGGGTGGGTCTCAGGGGGGGTCCGTGGGTTGGCTCCTGGTGGGGGGGGTCCGGGTTTGTGAGTTGCTAGATCTGGTGGGGTCCTTGGGACCCTTCCCCACATATTCGGGATGGGCAGATCAATAAGACATGGGTCCCCTGCGGAGGGGATTTAGTACTTGGCCCCCCTTCTCTCCACCCCTTCCCCGGCAGAGCCAACCTGGCCCCCCGTCAGCAGAGCTGAGCTGAAGCTCGGTTTTTTTTTATTTTCACGCGCCAGCTTGGCGGATTTCCCAAGGTGGTCTTGTGCCGCTTGGGGGTCGTCAGGCAATCTTGGCACCTTCTTAGAGCCCCATGTGGCGAATATCCAGCTGCCCGCTGCCATCCGCGCAGCGTGAAGGAGGTCGAGTTAAAGACGTACGTCGGAGCCTTTCTGGGGCCTCTTGAGGGTGTTTTGCGGAGCCTCTCCAGGAGCATCGAAAGCAGCAAATCATGGGGTTGATTTGTTTTCGTCGATTGCCACATCCCATGGCCTCGCGGGATGCCTCCTTCCTTGCTTTTGGGGGCGTTCGAGGGGCCAATTTGGAGTACGTTGGGGACTTGGGTGTCTTCGTCATTTTTGAGGGCTGCCTGGTTAGATCGTGAAGCCGTCTTGGAGCCCTTTTGAGGAGAGGCGTGTGGGGGGCGGGGCGAGGTGCCCTGTGGAAGGCGGGCAGCCATCTCCCCACCCTCTCGCCGAGGTGCGCTAAGTTCCGCCCGACCGTCATTGCGAAGGCCCACCGCTCCCACGTGGGAGGGAGGAACTCTACGTCTCCCAGATGCGGTCTGAGTAGATGGAGTCGGAGGATCGCGCCGAATCGCCGATGCATCGCCGATGCGGCTCGATGTGGAGCCCGATTTTCTCTGCACTGGCGTCGCCGATGCACGGCCGACGCCGCCGATGCATCGCAAATGCATCGCGATGCATGACCGATGCATCGCCGATGTATCGGCGATGCGGCGCGATCTTCCGACCCTATCTCCTCCGACCCCATCTAGGAGGCCTCTAGGAACGGAGCGCGGCGGACCACCTGTGAGAGTGGAATCCGCTTTCGAGCACTGTTCTGACATGCTCCGCGCGCGCCAGCGGAGCTGCAGCACGAAGCCCCTCCAACCTGCGAGCCGGCCTCCTGTGGCCTGCTGGGGCCCAGAACGAGGCCGGCCTGGAGATCAGGGGATTGGCCTTGCGAAGCAGATGCGGAAGCGGAGTGGGGGATGGGAGCCCGAATCCACACTCAGCGTTGTGGAACGGAATTCTCCGACAGCCTTTGGAGGGGAGAAGGCGATAGTTTCCACGTTCCCCGTGGGTGGGGCAGGTTACCACAGCCACTTTCTGAAACAGTTTCTATGTTACATCCATTTCAAATGGTGGGGCGGCAAATGATTTGCCGCCCTACCACCAGGCAAGTGTATACACCGACCCCTCCACGCGTCGCACCATCGTCCTCTGGGTGACAGGCATATACGGTCAAAACTGGTAATCAGGGCAAGCGCCTGACGCAACGTACCTTGTCAAGGTGCCTTCTGGGTGGCATCCCTTGGTACCTGTTGGCACGTGCTCGACACTCAGCCTCCTTGCACTCCCCCGTATCACCGATGCTGAAAATATGGTTTACGACCCCACCCCTGTCATGGGGCACGGGGGTTATTTGTGCACCCTACCTGTCAATGGGATAGTCGACGGCGTCCGAGAGGGTTGAAGTCGGGTCACACGTGATCCTTCGCAACCGATTGGTGCCCGAATGTGTCCGAAGCTGGGCTGAGTTCTAATTTCGCAGACTCGGCAGGATTATG
Organism: Prorocentrum cordatum; assembly: GCA_963575745.1. Taxonomy (NCBI): domain Eukaryota; class Dinophyceae; order Prorocentrales; family Prorocentraceae; genus Prorocentrum; species Prorocentrum cordatum. The sequence continues at coordinate 1,002,503 of CAUYUJ010002002.1, forward strand.
AGTCAATCGGGAAGCATTGACACGTATGATCAGGCTCGATCCGAGTAAACATGATTTTTTGGCAGCATTTTTGAGTGATCCAGCTCGGAGTTGGGCATGGAAATTATTTTAGATGCTGTTGGAGGGTCGACTCTGGATGCAAGTGCATATCCACAGGTGAGCGTTGGAGGATTCACTCTGGATGCAACTGCCGTCTGTCAAGGTAGTAATATTGCTTGCGTGAGACGGGCTTCGCATCCCCGCGTAAGGGATTGAATTGTTTAAGCCCGCGGCCAAATTTCATGACGTGTTGAGCGATGCCAGGCAGGCTTCGGTTGTCTACCGAGCTGCGCGTGCGAGCCTCAAGTCTCCTGGCGAGCTGGCAGGTGCAAGCTGGCAAAGCCAGGGGCAGGCGGAGTGGGTTCCCTTAGCCCAAGACGGTCCTCTGGAGGCCCACGCTTAGAGCATCGGCCGTCGTCATAATTACGCTAGAGCAGGAAGGGTCCGGTTCGGTTCGGTTCGGTTAGGTTCCGAAGTGGGTCCGGTTCGGTTCGGATCGGCGTCGGAATTTTCCGGTTCGGTTCGTTTTGGTTCGTCGTTGTCAGGGGTGCCGTTCGGTTCGGCCCGGTTCGCCATGCGTTTCGCTCCGGTTCCGCCCGGTTCGCAACGGAGGGTTCCGGGGGGGTGCCGGGGAGGGTGCCGGGGGGGGGTGCCGGGGGGTGTTCTGGGAAGGGGTGGTGTGGGTGGGGGTGCCGGAGGGGGTGCCGGGGAGGGGTGGTGCTTGGAGGGGTCTCCGGCTTAGCATCCGTTGCATATGTTGGCAAACGTTGCGTTGGTTGGCAGAGGGTTGTAATTGTTTGGCAGCAGTTTTAGCAAGCCTTGCTAACACGTTTGCTAAGTGGTTTACCGCACAACGGCAAATATATGTTGAAGGGTTTAGCTAAACGTTTACAATCAGAAGCTTAAAGGTTTCTCATTTCCTGTTAATCGTGTAGAAATTCCTAAGCGTACTTGGAAACATCAAGCCGTAGCGCGTTTGAATTACGGAGGGGTGATGTGTTTCCTTTTAATTTACCACGCTCTCCAGGTGAATTTTGAACTCTAACCTCAGAAGACCAGCGTACACTGCAACAAACAGTGTCCTACACAACACAGTAATGCAACACAAAGCAATTGCAATGTGTTGTTGTTGTGCACGGGGCAAGGCCGCCCCGCAGTTAACACAGTCACCGAACGAGTAATACAGGGTGTAGCACTTGGATCTCGTCTGCGCCACCCCGATACACAAGTACCTCCAGAAAAGAAGCGAGCTCGAGCAGTCCAGGCAGGCCGTGGCGCTTCCACGTGCTATGCCATTTCGCCATCTCTGAACACTCGTAAAGCTGCACGGCCCCGAAGTCTACCCCTTCGGCCCTAGCCAAGAAGAGCACTCGAGCCACACCCCAGCCAGCGTCGAGTCTCAAAGCAACGATGTCGCCCTCCCAACATACACCGTATTGAGAAAACCTAGTTTTACCAGATACTTCATAAACAGAAGCACCGCAACTACTCTGAAGGAATGCGTTCATTTTTTTTTTCGGGGGACGTGGTGAGAACAGGCCCACTGCCGAGTTCAGCCACGGCGCGGTGTCGAGATTATGTAAATATTCAGAAACAACATGTCTGAGCGCACCTCGGCAATCGTTGTGGTGGTGTTCGCCCCACTTCAATAATTGCTTTTGCTTTCTTACAAGCGCAAGCGTATTCGGAGTGAAACCAAATTTTGCAACCATCACAGCGTGGTGGAGAACTGCGTGGTGTTTCCACAACATCCATTCGGGTCCGAACGCCCTAAAACACCCAACGTACTTCTCGCATGCTGACTGCACGGCGTCAGCTTGAATCTTGAGTTTACCGTGGTGCCACAAATTATGAATCAACACGCTCAAGGATATGATTGCTTCACAAGCTGCAGTGTGAGCTCCTGTCGGCAAAACTACCTCGCGAAACCAATGGGCCAGCGTGGCATGGATGCTGAGGGCCTCGCTCTGCGAACATTTCCAGGATTCTGCCTCCCAATTGGAAGCGGCCCGCTTGGGCCCGAACATCTCCACTCCGCAAGACCATTTGTTGCCGAGCCTTCGCGGCCAAGTCCAAGTTTCCACAAAAGCATACACGCGGCTAGCCTTAAGCCCGCTTAGTCCCACATCTCGCATGCAGCAGTACACAGTCACCTGAAAACAACCTTGTAGCATATTATGCGCCCAATCAAAACACGTCTGGGCACAGGGATCCACCGCTGAATGTATGATAGGGCACCGAAGAAGGTCATAATCAGTATCGTTCCAACCCAAACGTTTCTGACGCTCCTCCCATTGCCCTTTTCTCATTGCAGGAGGCCTTGACCTATTCAGCTCGTCCAAATAATAGTTACATACTGTTTGTTTGCAACGTCGCATTGGCCAAGTCTTACAACATTAGTGTACCCAGTGTGCTATGTAGAGCCGTCACACCGATCAGCTGCCATCCAACCCTTGTTCACTATGTGCTTACATAATAAGCAAGGTTTGTTTCCAGAACTCGCTTTTGATTGCCATATCTGACCAAGCGCACTTGCGTCCGCAATAACAACTTCCAATGAACACCCTATGCTTAATGAACTCCCGTCGTCCAACTCAAAATTGATGCCAACATACCGAATGTCGTGCGATGTCGTAAACGATTTTCGCAATATACCTCTAATCAGCTGGGCAACGCCAGCTTCGCAATCCAACAAATCATCTGATAGCACGGTAGAGATAGGAAGCCAGAAATCTTCTCTGCAAGGGTTGTGCGATTCGAATTCCATGAAATTGATGTATATTGTTTGCATGGCTCTGTGATTGTGTGCTTTCATTATGTTACCTAGCTTGCATTCGCCATTATAGATGATGATACTCCACGGTGCGTTTGGAGTGCAAGGGTGAACCGACAACCTTGTTTTCAACAACATCGAAAACCAATGCTTCGTTCCTGCTGCCCATAAGAACGGTACGGGATTCGCAAGTGATGCCAACCGTCTTTCACCATCATGTTTCCAAGAACTCGTGTGTTTAGGGGCGTGCGCTGCTCTGAGGAGCCTCTCCCAGCAATTTTCCGCAAGGTGTATCCACATCTGTCGCCAGTTTCGTTGCAGCTCTGAGGTCGCGGGTGCTTGCAGGGCGAGTCAACATCGCGAGCCGAACGGAGAAACGCAGCTGTCTGAGAAGTGTGAGGAAGTGAGTTTCGAACAGTATCTAGTTTTCTCACCGGTTCGGCCTGGTTCGTACCGGTTCGGCTTGGTTCGGTTCGGCTGGTTCGGTTTGGTTTTTGAGTTTTCCTGTAGAGGTCTGGGAGGAGTGGGAGGTGTAGAGAGGATCAGTTGGTGACCCTGGCACGTAAGCTCCTTCGCGCAATGGGTCCACGGCATCCCTGCGATTATGGAGCACCCCGCCCATAGCTCGTTCGTGCCCAGTTGTGTGAGCTTTGAGGGCTCGCTTGGGACAAGGTTTGGGTCACAGCTGCTGCCAAAGCGTATCCCTCGGGACTTCGCCTGGCCTTGCCCGTTTGTGTGCTCCAGCTGGCCCGCGACCGCTGGCCCGCGGTGTGTATCAACATAAACCCTGGTTCCCGTGCCACCCTTGGGTCCCCGCCCTATAATCGAGGGTCCATGCGATGGACTGGCTCGTGAGGCCAAGTTGGAGAGGGGCTGACCGATCTGTGACTGTCAGGCAGCGACTGCTCCTCACCGCACGGGTTTTTCGATGCTACTACACATCGGGTGACTATAGCACCAAATCGAGGTTGCGATGGATTGCATGGTTCATACGAGAAGGGGTGTGCGATGGTTCCCACCGTTGTGCCGACCATGTGCCATGCGAGGACTGTTTCTCCTCCTCCATGGGACTGCTGCTCAGACTGCGCAGCTGGTTACGGCAGGGGCCGGGGTGGTGAGAAGGTGAGCCGCGGTCAAAACCGCCGCCAGTGCCCGTTCACTTCAAGAAAGGTTACCTTTTGGGAGTTGAGCACCCAGTGTGCTTGACTCGGCGCTGACAGCACCTGTCACCAGTCTCACTGAAGGCTCATCTTTTCCGCCCCCTGTTTTCCTGGCATGTTATCCCTTCTTGTGTTCGCCCACATCAAGGGTATTATGGCAGGCTATATGCGCGGTCCTTTGGCTGATCCGCTTTTGAGCTGTAGCTGCAGCTTGTTGTCTTGACCTGCTGCTGCCTCTGCGCGTGCTTCCTTGCTCCGCCCCCTCCCTTCCCTGAATCCGTGTAGGCATGGGCTTCATTCCGCCTAAGGACCGGCCGACCGACCGAGCGAGGAGGAGGCCCTTATGCCCCCGTAGATTTTGACGGAGGCTGGGGGGAGAAGGGGAGCGGGATGGATGATGGGAGGGAGGAGGGAGGCGAGATGATGGAGGAGAAGTGAGGGGAGGAGGAATGAAGGAGGAGGGCGTGGAGGAAGAGGAGGGCCCTGCAGGCGCTCTCCGCCCAGTTCTCCCGTCTCCTGGAGCCGGCACTGGACGTGTACGCCTGGCACTCCCACGCCAGGGCCTTGCAGGCTCCCCGCTCGCACCCCCCCGGCGGCCTCGCCGCCTCCAGGCTTCTCGCCGTCGTCCTCGCCGTCGTCCTGCAATCATCTATACCTGATTTTACCCTTCGACTGCCAGCGCAGACCCGCCTTTCTTAAATCTCTCTCTGTTTGCCTCCACTCACCATCTAGCTTTACAGTGCACATTGTCGGCCAGGGCCTTGAACCACCGTGAGTGCCGAGTGATGACGACGATGATGATGACGATGATGATGACAGTGATTATGATTATGATGATGATCGTGATGATGATGATAATCTTGATGTTGATGATGTTGATTATGATGATAATGCTGCTGATGATGAGGATGAGGATGAGGATGATACTTATGCTTTGGATGAGGATGCTGATGATGCTGATGACGATGACGTTGACGATGATGATGATGATGATGATGATGACGATGACGATGACGATGATGATGTTGATGATGATGAAAATGCTGAAGATGAAGATAGGATGATGACGATGATGACGATAATGATGATGATGATGATGATTATGATGATGATGATGATGGTGATGGTGATCGTGATGGTGATGGTGATGATGATGATGATGATGCTGATGACGTTGACGATGATGATGATGCTGATGAAGATGACGATGATGATGATAGTGCCGATGATGATGATGATGACGATGATGATGATGACGTTGATGATGATGATGATGATGATGATGATGATGATGATGATGATGATGATGATGATGATAGTGATGATGATGATGCTGATGATGATGACGATGATGATGATGATGATGATGATGATGATATGGATGATGATGCTGATGATGATGCTGATGATGATGATGATGATGATGATGATGATGATGATGATGATGATGATGATGATGATGATGATGATGATGATGTCGCATCCCCTCGTGGGCGAGCACGAGACAGCCACAACCGCTAGGCCGTGTGCGTCGGCCCCGGCGTCCGCTCAAGGCGGACCCCGAACCCTAAGCGGTGTTGACCTGCGCGTGGGTGCTCCGTATCGCGTGCCACGCGCCGGGGGTTGCGGTTGTTTCTTCCTCGCTCCCAGTTCCGACGCCCGGGCCGTGCGGGCTTTTTGCCGGCCCCGTCTCACCACCACCGTCTCTTCGCCGCCGTCTTTCTAGGTCTCCCAGATGGGGTCGCAGTAGATTGGGTCGGAGGAGAGCGCCGCATCGCCGATGCATCAGCGATGCGACTTGATGTGGAGTCCGATTTTCTGCACGCCGACGTCGTCGATGCATCGCCGACGTCACCGATGCACCGGCGATGCATCGGCGATGCATCGGCGAGGCGGTGCATTCCGCCGACCCCGTCGACTCGGACCCCGTCTAGGAGGTCTGTAGTCTTTGTCCTCGTCGTCGACTTCGTCGTCGTCGTCCAGGTTGTCTTCTCAGGCACATCCTGGTGGCGAAGGCCTGGGGTGTCGTTCCCATCCCGCTTCCGATGCTAGATGGGGGCGGGGGGATCGGGGTCTTCGAGAGGTGATAGGGTGTGGTCCTTCGCCTCCTCAAAGTGCTCGTCGTCGTCATCGTCCTTGTCCCCGTTACGAGACCACGACATTACTGACCCTGCGACGGCAAGGACACCACATGGTTGCAAGCAGTGACGCTTGTGGACCTCATGCCAGCATGATTCTTTCACTTTCTGAGAGTCGACGGTCTCGCGCACGTTGCCTAAACGGATGGTGTTCGCCGTGATCCAGCTAACAAGGGGCAAGGCTGGAAATGCTCATTCTGTGGATGCGGTAAGAACGAATCCAGATTCTATTTCTGCAAGCGCTGCGGTGCGCTCAAGTCGGCCTCGAAGGTTGATCCAAGCTCTCCGTGGTCAGCAGGCCCCCCTCCTACTCGACCTCCATCTGGTGCTCTCGGCTCGCCAGGGGCCTTGCTTGGAGGCAAAGGAGGAGGGAAAGGGGGCTCTGGAGGGTCTGGCGACACCTCCAAGCCGCCGCTCACTGCCGAGGAATACGAGCAGCTGGCCTCTTTGTGTGAGAAGCTCGGGGACAAGGAGGGCGCTGTGGCCCACCGTGTTGCAGCCAAGGCCCTTTCTGAGCCGAAGACAGTCCGCGAGTCGACGCAGGTGCAGCTCAACAAGGCCCATCAGCGCGCTAAAGGCATCGAGCGCAAGCTGGTTCAGGCTGTGGGCAAGTACAGCGCTCTGGAGCAGCAGCTGGCAGCCCAGCGCGACGCGGTGGTTCAGCTTCGTTCGGAGCTCGCCGAGGCAGAGGAGCAGCACAAGCAGTTGGTCCAGAAGCTTCACTCATCCTTGCCTCAGGAGGCCTCCGTGCCGCGCATGCCAGCTGACATCCTCTTTGATGAATCGAAGCTCTCTTCGTTCTTCGACATTGACTTCGGTAACATTTTCAAGCTGGATGATCACGACCTCTCCTCGGAGGATCAGACGGAACTCGACTCACGAGTGCAGCAGCTCAAGTCTGGGGCCAGCTCACTGGCCAAGGACCTGTTTTCGCAGGCGAAGGCCAAGGTGGACGCGATCAAGCAGGAGCATGCTGCACATGCTGAGCGTATTCAGAAGAAAAGTCGCAAGGCCGGCGGCGCCGAAGCTGTTTCCCCTGCCGCTGAAGAGGTGAAGCAGCTGCGCCAGGCACTGGGCCGGCAGCCGCCGCAGCCGCTCCTGATGCTAGTGAGACTAATGGCGCCGCCGCAGCCCGTGCACGATCCGACGATATTGCCAGTGGCAAGCCTGGATGTTGGAGCCCCCCTGCGCGCTCTGCTGATTTGGCATTCTTTTTGTGGCCTCTGGTCGTCCTTCCTTGGGTCTCCTGGCCCTGGGACGGGCTCTCCTGGCCGCTCTGGTCTGTCGGCGAACTCAGCGCAGGGGGGTCGATGCTTTATTATTAATTCTTTAACTAAAGGAGCCTACTCAGCTGCGGCGGCTAGGCAGGCCCTTTGGTGCAAGCGAGGCATCCCGCTCTTTTTCGCGCAGATGCCATGCCCCCTTCAGCAGCGAGTGCCGTCGAGTAGATGGTCCTCGCTCCTCGCTCGTGTTGACGCTGTTTCTGGGTCGCCAGGATCCGCCAGCCCGTGTGATTTCTCGTTTCGACGGCAGGCTCCTTTCGATTTTGCCAAGCCTTCGCTTGTGTATCCAGTGAGCTCGCTGGTCAAAGAAGCTCCTGATCGCACCACCTTGGTCAGGCTTCCGCTGCCTGGTCCGAAGGCTTCTCTTGGTAAGGACGCCTGCTCGTCTGGGAGTGTGTGCCGTGGGGATTCTGAACCGAAGGTGGATCAGAGTTCTCGGCACCGCTCTCCGCCCCCACCTTTTGCTCGAAAAGCTCGGTCTTTGGTCTCAGAACGCAGTGCTGGTGCTGATTCGGCTGCCAGCGCATTGCACGCAGACAGCTCTAATATTTTGCACGATAGCTCTCGGCAGACGGACTCTGTGGCCCTGCAGGTTCAGACAATCAATGCCAATTCTTGGGCAGAATGCGTTCTCTTCTTTCGAGATGTAACGCTCATATTGTGCTCTTCCAAGAGTATCGTCTAATTTGTGCCGAAGATATTGGTCAGGCTAGCGCCTGGTGTCTTCGCCGAGGGTGGAAATCGGCGTGGGCGCCCGCTTCGGCCACCGAGGCTGGAGATACCAGTGGGGGGGTTGCCATTTTCGTGCGCAGCTGGCTCGGGTGTCGGGACCTTCCTGGTGGAATTGTTTCTCAGGGTCGGGGCCTTGTCTGCTCGGTCGAGCTGCCTGGGACGCCCCCTTCTTAGTTGCCTCAGCCTATTTGCTCCGCTCTGAAGGGGTGTCCAACCGTAACCTTGAGCTCGTGGCCAGCATCGGCTCATTCATCTCTTCCTCGGCCTGCCCGTGGCTGACCGGTGCTGATTTCAATATGGAGCCTGCGGAGGTGCAGGGCTCGCAGTTTGTTCAAGAGCTTCGTGGCGAGTTGGTTGTGCCAGCCATTTGCACTCATTACTCTGCTGGCCCCCCACCACCTTCGATTATTTTGTGGGTTCCAGCGGGTTGGCCAAGGGAATCGAGCGGATCGAGACGATGTTGGACACGGAGCTTTCGCCCCATCGGCCGGTGGAAATCAAGTTTTTTTCCCTCGGCTTGCGGTCTTGAAAGCCCTTTCGTTTCGGAAGCCCCCGCCCCTGCCGTGCACGGGGGTTATTGGTCCGTCTCCTCTCCCTCAGGCCTGGGCTGATGTGAAGGCTATGGCCGACTATGCTCTCGCACTCATCGATGAGGGAAATGCCGAGGGTGCCCGTCGGCTTTTGGGGCAATTGTACCAATCTTGGGCCGACACGGCTGAACGCGAGTTGGTTCCTCTGGTTGGGTCGTCGCCTGCCATGTTTGGTGCTCGTGGGTTGGGTCCTCAGCTGGTCTGGAAATCTCTCTTGGCGAAAGATACCCAGGTCCGCTACCTTGGTCATCGTGCTATCCGCTGGCTTGGCCAGCAGCTCAGAGCCCTAATTCATTCCTCTAGAGCGGATGCTGAGTCGGATACGTCGAGACGGCTTAGGTCCCTTCTGCTTCAGCCACTTGCAGGTATCATGGCGGCTCGCGAGGACTACGTCCCCCTCTTCGAGCAGGTAGCTGACGCCGTGGGGGCCTCAGCCGACCATGAATCCTACTCGGCCCTCTACGCTCAGGTGCACGAGGCCGTTCAGGCCGCCGACGGCAAGTACGCTGCTAGAGGTCGTGCTGACTGGAAGGCATGGCTCACCAGCGGTCTCTCGTCGGGTGCTAAGCGCGTTCGCATGCTCTTGCGCGATCCCACCCCGTGGACTGCTAGCAGCACGTTGTCGGCCGACGGTTTCGTTGTCACGGACCCTCTGTCCCTTCTGAAAGCGGAGGGGTCCCGTTTCGCGGCCTTGCGGGGCCAAGGCGAAGGAGCCATTCTTTCGAATCAAATATTGGCTCCGCTTCCCAGGCTTTCGGCCCAGGCGATCCGTGACATGTCGAAATCCTACAAGACCGCCTCGGCTGTGTCAGTCGACGGGTTTCACTGTCGACATTTTTCTCTCTTGTGCGATGAGGCTCTCGATTGTTTCAGCAGCGTCCTCGGCGCGACTGAGGCTCTTGGCTGCCTTTCCGCCGCAGATTTCTGTGGTGTTGCTTGCCCTGCTCCCGACACCAGCAGGCGGCTACAGGCCGATAGGGGTGTTTTGCTCCTGGTTCAGGCTTTGGGGGCGCTGCGTGCGCCCCCTGGCCCTGGACTGGGAGTTGGAACACCCCCGTCGGTGCTGGGCTGCTGGCCAGTTTCGTGGAGCAGCGGACGTCGTTTGGAGGCAGGCGGTCACCGCCGAGAGCGGCTTAGCCAGGGGGAAGCCAGTTGCAGCATCTTTTTCGACCTTTCCAAGTTCTATGAGAACATATGTTTGGCCAAACTTGAAGATCGGTGTGATATGCTTGGTTTTCCCTCGGTCATCGCCCGACTGTGCATCTATGCTTATCGCTGTGGCAGATTCTTGAGTCTTGGGGGGTGGCTTGACGGGCCCTACTTCTGCATCAGCGGTGTTATCGCAGGTTGTTCTATGGCCACTACCCTCAGTCGCGTTTACTGTGCTGAAGGGTATGTTTCTATTCCGCCCCCCATGGGCACGGACCTGGACGTTTATATCGACGACCAGGGGCTTTCGGCCGCGGGGAAGTCTCGGTTCGTCGTCTCGCCCATCGTCTCTGGAGCTAAAGCTCTCGACCAGGTCGTCCAACAAGAGTTCGGATGTTCGCTCGCCCTCGACAAGACGGCCATTGTTGCTAGTTCCAAGGCGGTGGGGTCCCAGGTCCTTGAGCAGCTCAGCCACCTTTGTCAAAATTGCTCGCCGTTTACGATCAACCTCGGGGTCGACTACACTGCGTGCAGGGCTTTGCGCGTTGCTGGCAAGTCGGCCAAGATGAAGTCTCGCTTGGCGAAGTCTGCCCGTGCTGCGCGCCGCCTCGGCAAGCACGCTAAGGTGATTTCTAGAGCGGCCACCCTTAGAGTTTATTGGACTGGCCCCTTAGCTGGGGCCGCGTACGGCACTGAGGTCACGGGCATAAGCGATCACGACCTTAGCTTGTTACGCCGCCGTTTTTTTTTTTTTTTTTTTTTTTTTTTTTTTTTTTTTTTTTTTTTTTTTTTTTTTTTTCCGTCGTGCGTCCTCGCAGCCAGTTGAGGTCCCTGACTACGCGCGCGCCGTTGGACGGAGATCCGACGTGGCGCGCGGCGACTGCCCCGATCACCAGGTGGAGCAAAGAAGCCTGTATCAGTCAAACAGCGGCCTATTCCTGGCCCCTCAGTCTTCCGTCTCCTAACGCGGCCTGGAGATCGGTGTTTTCTCGGGATAGGTGTTCCTGGATGCAAGTGTCTGGGCCAGTCACGGCCCTTCGAATGTCGCTCGTGCGTCTGGGTTGGCAGATGAGGGATTTCATGACCCTGGTTGGTGACTTCGGTCGTTACATTCCCCTGGAGTTGTTTTCCCCTGCCCTGGTCAGGTCCTTTGTCCGCGAGGGGTGCTTCCGCATGCTCGAGCGTGACTCTGCGGCCAAACGGGGGATCCCTTCTTGGATTTGTTACGGCGTGGTTCGCCAGGCTGCGTCGCCCAGGTCCAAAAAGTACACGGCCCTGCAGAAGGCCAGGATTCGGGCTTTCGCCACCGAGGCCTTTTTCACGGCTGCCAGGGCTGAGGCTGTAGGCTACTGTATCTCTCCCGACTGTGCCTTCTGCGGTGCCCGTGACACCGTCTTTCACAGTTTGTGGGGGTGCCAGCATCCTGAGGTTCTGGAGGCCCGTTTGGAGGCTGTAAAGCAGGACATCATTGATGCTGCGTTTGCTGCTAAGGCTTCTGGGGACCTCGAAGACTACTTCGTTTTTATGTCTGGAGCCTTTCGGCATCCCGCCGACGGTTACCCCAGGCCGGCTGTGGAGACTGATGATGGTCTGTTCCTCGCGTGGCATGTCCCTCCCGACTCTGCCCCAGATGGTGGGCCCATTACCAGCCGTGTCTGGGGCTCCTTGTTTGTTGACGGGTCCTGTGTTCGTCATGCCGTTCGTGAGCTCGCGCGTGCTGCCAGCTCGGTCTGCACGGTTGACTCCGATGGGACCCTTGTGGCTGAGTTTAGAGCCACCGTCTGGAGCCCTTACCCTCAGACCCCTCAGAGCGCCGAATTCAGTGCGTTCACGTGGGCCAGCGCGCTGGCTACGAATCCCACTGATTGTCATATGTATTCCGATTGCCTCAACGTTGTTCGGCTTGCAGGTCGGCCGAAGCCTGAGCAATTATCGGGCAAAAAGATGTGTGCTGGTGCCTTTGTGCAGTGCCATGGTCAGTTTTCCTCGGCCTCGGGTTGTTCGAAAGTCGTTGCCCACCATCGATGCTGCAGAGAGGTGGCGTCGCATTGGCAATCATTTCGCTGATGTAGGGGCTAGACTTGCCCTTCGCATTCACCCTTCTCATGATGGCCTGCTTCAGGATGATGATCGTCAGGTCAAGTTTGCGAAGGCCACTCTCAAAGTTGCCAGTGCGGTGCTTCATTTGTGGCCCTCGGTAGATTTGTCTTCTGTCGAACGGATCCAGCCTTCCCCGATTGCCAGTGCCGCTGCGGGCCATCGTTGGGCTCGCTGGGCTGATATCTGGAGGTGCGCTTTTCGTCTCAAAGGTTGTCGGGCTCTGCCCCCCCCCCCCCCCCCCCACCCCCCACACACACACACCACACACACACACACACACACACACACACACACACAACACACACACACACACACCACACACACACACACACACACACACACACACACACACACACACACACACACACACACACGCACGCGCGCACGCGCGCACACACACACACATACACATACACATACACACACATACACACACATACATACATACATACATACATACATACATACATACACACACACACGCACACACACACACACCACCACCACCAAAGGTCGTTGCCCTCGGGGCAGCAAGCTTCGCGCTGCCCATCAGGACCGCCTGGGCCACAAGACCTTAGCGTTTGATTGCTCTGACCAGTCGGTCGTATTTACTTGCATGCGTTGCAAGTGCTACTCGTCTGGGGGTCATGTCAGAGGTTTGGCGGAGCGTCGCGTTCCCCCCACTCGAGCTGGCAGATTGGGTTGGGGCCAGCTTTGTAAATGCAAGCGCCCTCTCTACTCGCGTCGGAAGCACGGTGTTTCTGTGGACGTCGACTCTTTTGTTGAATGTTTCAACAGGCCAGGCTTCGGTGAGCAGTTAGATTTTCAGCCCCAGGTGCAGCCTGCTTCTGGGGCTGCGGACCCCCCTCGCCCACTGGTTCCTCGTGGGTCCCCAAGGGTTGATGAGGGGGGACGTCCCAGCTCTCAGGAGCGCGGCACGGTGGCGTCTGCTGGCCTCCTGGCCAGACCTCCTCCCTCTTCCTCCTCTTCTGGGGTGGAGCGGGGGGTGGAGGCTGGGCGGGACGGGGGTGGTAGCCGTAAGGTCGTGCACGCTGGCACCAGTTCGAGTGCTGCGGAGGATTGGGATACTTTCTTTGTAGCTGAGGAGGAAGCGTCTAGCTTCCTTTTTGGGCGAGCAGCTGGCGTCTCTTGTGCTGCTCTTTCTGCGCCTGGCTCTGTGCTCAGGCCCGTCACGCAGCTGAGCGGGTTGCCTGGTTTCCCTGCTCCTGTTGTGGGAGCGGGGGCAGAAGGCTGCGCGCTCGGTGGTGCGATTTATTCTCCGCGGCGGAGCGAGGTGGTCACATCCACCGTGCCCGTCTCGGGTACGGAAGAGGTGGGCAGTGCGCTCGCTGGCGATCGTTTTTCGCACTGCGCTTGCAGTTCGGCGTCCGCTCTGTTGCCCTGTGTGCCTGCCCCCTCTCAAAGAGATGTCTTGTGGCAGGTGCGCTTAGAGCTGGAGCGGCAGGAGGATGAGGCCCCTTTGGTCTCCCGAGCTGGTCCCACTCGCCCTGATGACTCAGACTAATCGGTCTGTGTCAGGGAGCCAGCACCCCCCTCCGCTGCTGGCTCTGGACCTCGGTTCTCGCCCGAGGATGTGGAGGTGATGACGTGTATGCCAAAAAAAAGAAGGAGAGAGAGAGAGAGAGCGGGTGTGGTTGTGAAGTCTGTAGAAGTGATATTCGGAGTTATTATTGGGTGTGGCCCTTCGCCGCCTCGTCTCGTCATCTTCCTCCCCCCTTCTGCAGACTGCCCAGGAGGGCGCCAGGACGCCCCAAGACGCCTCCAAGGGCACTCCCGGGAGGGCTCCCTCCTTCCTTCCTCCCTCATCCCTCCCTCGCCTCTTCTGCTTCCCTGGCACTCCTCATCAGCATCCACCGGATCCGCCTCTTCCTCCTGCTCCCTTTTCCTCAGTCTCCCCCTGTCTCTCCCTCAGTTTCCTCTTCGCATTCACGCCGTCGGCCGGATAGTCTGTCGGTAGGTTGGGGGCTGGTGAACGGGGCCTCAGGGGCGAACGAGGGCCCGCGCGTCGGGCGGCGACGTATACGGCGCGCGATCTGGAGCCCGCGGTCGCCGATGTATTGGCGTTGCGGCGTGATCATGCGGCCCCATTTTTGGCTCCATTTGGAAGGCCTCCGGCCAGGTCCACGGGAAGCAGGGCATTGCCATTGCCAGCCTGTGTTCTGGAATAACGGGGAACGGGTGATGCCCCTGCCATGGAGAACGTGGGATTCTGGGGTGGCGGTCTGCGGGGCGCGGAAAGCAAGGGGAAAACGAGGAGAGGATAGGAAAGGAGGATGGAGCGAGGAGGAGGGGCGATGCGAAGGAGGAGGGACGACGAGGGGAGTACTGAGGCAGAGTAGGAGAGGCAGTAAGCGACAGGAGGAGGCGGAACAGAAGGGACGGAGCTCCCCTCCCCCCTCCCCTCCAAAACCAGCAACGCCCACCGCCACCCACCACCGACCAGCGACAACAAGCATCACTGCCGCAAACGACACTGACTCCAGCCGACCAGCGGCGCCCGCCACCACCAACCGACAACCGGCCAGCATCACAGCAAACAGCGCCGACCGAAAGCTACCAGGAATTCCCACCAACGCCCACCGCCGACGACCACCAACCAGCAACGCCACCGCAAACACCACAGACTCCAGCCGACCACCAGCGCCCACCACCACCCGCCGACCAACACAAACCGGCATCACGACAAGTAGCACCAACTCCAATCGACCAGCAACGCCAACTGCCACCCACCACTGACCAACGACAACCAGCAATACCACCACAAGCAGCACAGACTCCAACCGAGCAGCAGCGCCCACCACCACCAGCCGACCAGCACCGACCAGCATCACAGCAAGCAGCGCCGACCCCAACCGACCAGCAACAATCACCGACACCGACCACCGACCACATCCGACCAGCAACACCACCACAAGCAGCGCAGACTCCAGCCGACCAGCAGCGCGCAACATCACCCGCCAACCTCCGACCAGCACCACAGCAAGCAGCACCGACCCCAACCGACCAACGCCACCCACCAGCGCCCACCGACGACCACCACCGACCAGCAACGCCACCGCAAGCAACACAGACTCTAGCCGACCAGCAGCGCCCACCAACACCCAATACCGACCACCACCGACCAGCATCACACCAAGCTGCACCGACTTCGACCGACAGACAACAGGCGCCAACCCCCAACACCGACCACCACGGGACAGCGACAACACAAGCAGCACCGACCCCAACCGACCAGCAGCACCCACCACCACCCACGGTTGACCACCACCGACCAGATCCACCACAAGCAGCGCCGACCTCAACAGACTCACAGCGCCCATCACCATTCACCACCGACCACAGACAAACAGCCCCGACCAACCCTCTTCCTCCCCTCCCGCCCCTCCCTCCTCCCCTCCCCTCCCCCGTCCCCTCTCCTTCCCCCTCGATCCAACCCGATCCGGCGCATCAAGAGGCAAATTGCGACGAGTCTGGCATCATCGATTTCAGTGTCATCCACAAACATGCGAGATCTCTGGAGACGAACGACCGGATCGATGAGTTTTTACATGCTTTACGTGGTTTGCATTGGGACGCAGTTCTGATCAACGAAACGTGGCGGACGATAGCACGAGAGTTATGGATCGCTACAGATGGACACACGTTTGCGGGTTCTGGCAACGAGAGTCGTTCCCACGGAGTCGCAATCCTTTTGCACAAGCGTTGGACCAAACACGTGTCTGAGTTCCAGGCCATCGATGCGAGAATCGCGGCGCTCAACATCAGGAAGATGAAACTTTCGACTACAATTGATATCAGCGTACTTTCCGCACACTGGGTATACGGACCATCACATCCAGCAGTTGTACGACACCGCCAGCGCTCTACTCAGTGAAGCACGTTCCCGACGCATGCGCACTATCATGGGTGCCGATTTCAACGCCCAAGTTGGTTCCCAACCACGCTCCCCGAATGGACGTCCGAATGACGAATGCTGACTGTGCGCAGCCCCGATCCGACATCTGTTCTCGCTACGTGGGGCCCCACGGTTTCGGCGACGAAACTCCCGAGGCCAATGGTTACGACATTGGGCTACGAACGAGAGTCTTGCAATCATGAACACGTTTCTCCGCAAACGTCCAGACAAATTGATGACTTACACAACGACAGGCGGCAAACCTCGGCAGTACGACTCCATACTAGTGGACAGGTGCTTGCTACCTTCACGCCGGAACGCCGAAGCCAGCAACGCCATTGACTTTAATTCCGACCACAAGGCGGTATCTCTGCACATGCGCCTCAAATTGATGGGTTCCGACACACAGAAATCAGCGACCGGCCAGACATGCCACCAAGCAAGGGCAACGACTGACCGACCCCAACGAGTATCGACGTCATCTGGGCTCCAAATCACAACCCGAAGTACTACCAGCTGACCCCGACGATTTAACAAAACAATCGACAAGAGCTTGAACGACGCCACGCTGCACAGCACATCCCCCCGGGAAATACAAACCAGTACGACAAACAATACGAACAATTACGACGACACCACCAACCTCGACGACATCATCACCAACCTTGTGGAGCAGCGCGGGCGTATCCCAAACGCAGACACAAACAGCCGGCGGACGATCAGCAAAGCAATGCACAAACACATTCGACAACAGAAACGCACCAAACGACGACAGCAGATCAGCACCATCCTCGAACAACACGGACCTCAAGCGCATCAGTTCCATCAAGACGAAAAGGAGACGAACGCTCATCAGGGAAATGGCTGGTAACGACGGCACCAAGCACACGACTCGTCATGCCCGTGCTGATGTAGTCGCGACGTTCTACGAGGAGCTGTACACCGACATCGTGGACGCAGCACCAAGCACGACCGACGCCCATCAGCACATCACACCCTTTTCGGCGCAAGAGCTCGACACAGCAATCTCGCAACTCAAGTTGGGAAGTCACCGGACACCGAAGGGATCACAGCAGAAATGCTGAAGAAACCACGCCCGTAACTACAAAATGCCCTGTTGCAGCTATACAACATCGCCCTCAAGCCCAACGCCCCCGCACCAGCAAGCTGGAGGACAATAGTGATCACAGTCATCCCCAGTTCGGGCGACTTATCTCTTCCGCAGAATTACCGCCCGATCTGTGCGATGCCCACGCTATAAAAAAACTATTCAGTCGTCTACAGCAGATTTCAGCCAGTCCTTGAACACAACGCCAGCCCGACGACCAAACGGGACTCGGACCTGGACGCGGCACGCGCGACCACCTCTTCACTTTCAACACCCTGCGAGAGCGAGCTTCCGAATGGAACCGGACCCCGTGGATTGCTGCCGTAGATTTTAAGAAAGCGTTCGACGCAGTAGAGCACAGCAGCTTATGGACAGCACTACGACGACAAGACGTGCAACCCGAGCGCGTCCATCTGCTCCGGCGTCTCTACCGCGACCAGAAGGCCTTTGTCCGCGCCGACTCCACCAGCATACCTTTCAAGCTCAGACGAGGCACAAAACAAGGATACCTTATGAGCTCACTGCTCTTAAACGCTCTATTGCAGCACGCCGTGGAACCTCTCATTCCGGATTGGCAGCGACGACGACGAGGGATGCAATTAGCGCACGCCGACGAAACTGTTCCTACCAACCTCCGCTTCTCCGACGACATCCTCCTGGTCAGTCAGACACTGCCCAATTTGAAGGCACTGCTTGGGGACTTAATCAAGGCAGCAGCTCTTCGCGGCCTTGAAATGCACCCGACCAGAACAATGATCATGACAAACCGGACCAGGACCCGGGCGCGTCCGGCGAGAGTTGCAACCATGGATATCGAAGTACGACAATTTTTCGGAACGCTGAAATATCTCGGCCAGACCAGAATTTTTCAAGACGCATCGGCGACCGAAATCCAGCATCGCATCCAAGCGGCGCTGGCGTGCTTCACAGGGCACTGTACCGTGGCATCGTCGTGCCGACATTAATGCACGGCGTATTATAGTCATGGACAATAACAGAACCCTCAAACAGCAGTTGCGCCGCGCGCAACGACGGATGGTCAGAGCGATTCTCGGGGCACCGCGGCGACGCACGTCGGCAGCTTCGTCGACGCATGCTATCCCAGCGACGGGCAACTCTGACAACGATGATCTCGACGTTAACGCTTCTGAAGACTCCAGCGCCCACGACGCTTTTAGCGACCCGCCGACTCCATCAGACCCACCCCAAACAAGTGACGACAGCATCGACCCACCCCGCACGACCTGGACACGCCAGCTGGCGGCAGACGATGCCGAAGTCTGGTCTGACTACGTCCGCTGGTGCACCCGCAGAGCGGAGGAACTCACGAGCATGCGCGACATCCCAGACGCCACCCGCATGCATCGCAAAATGGCTTGGCAGTGGGCGGCGCGCGTAGCGACCCACCCACCAAACAGGTGGACTCGGCGAGCTCTGAAATGGAACCCCAATAGGGACACGCAACATCAGGTTTTTTGGCAGCGCGTTGGCCAAAACAAGCGATGGGATGACGACTTGCGAAAGTTCCTACACAATATGCATCGACAGACAGGCGGCGTGGACGCACAACGCGACGCCAACAACGATGCCACCCAACCGCGACGAGATTTCCACCGCGACACCAACGATGCAAGTTGGCTCGCAGCTGCGACGCGGACAGCATGGTCGAACCCAGTCGAGATAGCCTTCGTCGCTGCATGTCTCTAGCTATGCAGCGCTGACGGCCGACCACGCGACCGCAAGCGCCGACCGCCAATAACCGAGCACTACAACGCCGACAGCCGGCGCCTTGCGCCAACACCAACGCCAAACCCAGCACAGACGACCAACGCAGTCTCCACCCAGCGACGCGGCACCAACGTGCCACGACATCGACTGCCAGGATTCCCCCCCTCCTCCCCTCCCTTCCGTTTTACATATTTTTACATGTCTCGCATGCGCGCCTTGCCATGCACGGCGCTATTTCCGAGGCCACGGCCTCGTTCGCCTGGTCTCCAGTTGGCCTGGGCTGCTGTCCGCATTGGTGGCCGTTCGTTCGTTCGTTCCCTCGTCGACGGCAGCGATGCACGCGCCTCTTGCGGCGCCTCTTGGCGCGGTTGGGGTGGGAGGGGCAAACGAATCACCGCAGGGGCCCCCCCCCTCGCCGAAGCCGCCGCGGAGGGGCAGGAGGGCGCGGAGGAGACGGCGCGGAGCCGCCCCTCCTCCCTTCCCCACTCGTGGGCGGCAGCGACGCGCATTGCTCCTGCGGCGCCTCTTGGGGGAGATGTTCCGTTGTTGTTCTTAATGCCAAGAGGGGGGAGATGTTTTGTCGTTCCTTCCCCCCCCCTCTCCGAGGCCGCCGCTATTGGTTTTGATGGCCGGCCCCTCCTCCGCCGCTTCCGATGCTCCGTGGCGCCCCTTGGGCCTCCTGGCCCTCCTCCCTCCTTTGCTTGTCCCTTGCGTTTTTGTTGCTCCTCGGCGGCGGCGCGTTTGCGGTCGCCCTGGCGGCATCTGTTTCAGGCCGGTGGCTCCTGCCCTGGCGCGATGGCTTGCATATTTTGGGATGCCCCAGTGCTGATAAGATGCCCCAGCGTTCATGGGCGAGGCGTTGCTTGGCGTAGGTTGGTCATGCTTGGGACTGTTTGCCGCAGTGATCCTGCTTGGAATTGGTTGGATGCGCTTGGCGTTGCCTGGTTGCGTTTGGCGTGGAATGTTCGTGCTCGACTTTGCTTGGCGTTGGTTACTCTCGCTTGGCAGTGCTCAGCATTGGGCGCTTGTGCGCGGCATAGAACGGTCGACCGTATCATTGCTAGGGATTGCTTGGTCGCGCGCGGCATGGACCAATCGCGCATGGCATTGCGCGGCATTGGTTGGTCATGCTCGGCGTTGCTTGTTCGCGCAAGGCGTTGAAGTGTCGCGCTTAGCATTGGTTGGTCATGTGTGGCGGTGCTTGGCAAAGACTGATCCTACTCTTGGAATTGCCTGGCATTGGTAGGTAATGGTGGGCATTGGATAGTCGTGCTTGGCATTGGTTGGTCGCGTTTGGCGCTGATTGGAATGGTGTGATCTTGCGTGGCACTGCTTGGCATTTGGTTGAGGTGACTGGTATTTGTAGGTCGTGATTGGCATTGCTTTGCATTGGTTGGCCGTGTTTGGCGGTGCTTGACAACGAGTGGCCTTGTTTGTGCCAGTTCCTAGCATCGGTCGGTACGGATTGGCATTGACTGGTCGAAATTGTCATTGGGAGGTCGTGCCGGGCGTTGCTTGGAATTGCGCGGTCATGTTTGCGCTGCTTGGCACTAATTCGAGATGGTTGGTGTTGGCCTGTCGTCGTGCATGGCATCGTTTGGTATTTGACATTATTTGGCAAGGGGCGGTCGTGCCATTCACTGGTCGCGCTTGGCATTGCCTTACAAGAATTGCGGGTCGTGTCTCGGCTGTGTTGAGCAATGAGTGGTCTTGATCTTGCCATTACCTGGCATTGGTAGGTAACGCTCGGCATTGGAAGGTCGTGCGTGGCATTGGTTGGTCGTGCCAGGCGTTGCTTGGAATTGAATGGTCATGCTTGGCACTGCTTGGCATTTGGTCGAGGTGGTTGGCATTGGCTGGTCGCGCTTGGTATTGCATGGCAGTGTCTCTCTATGCTGGGCGTTGCTTGGAACGGAGCGATCGTTATTGGCATTGTTTTGTCGTGCTTGTCATGTTGCGGTCGCGCTTGGCATTGACTGGTTGGGCCTGCTACTGGTTGGTATTGGTTGTACGTGTTTGGTATTGATTGGCATTGACGGTCGTGCTGGGCATTGTGCCGGGCATCGCTGGGCCTTGGATGGTCGTGCCTGGCACTGGCTGCTCGTGCGTGGCATTGGACATTTGTTTCTTGGTTATGGTTGTTCTTGTGGCTGCTTGGTGCGTGTGTGTGCTGGGCAAGAAATAGAAGGCCAGTGGACAGGTCGTGGCAGCGGTGAGAAAACAACGTGCAGCAGGCACAATGAGCTGGCATTGGCGCGCGATCAGTGGGCAGCAGCGTGGTCAGCAGCGGACAGCAACCAACCGGCAGTTAGCAGCAGTTGCCAACCAGCGCGCAGGCAGTAAAACATTTCGCGCTGCCCACTTATCGTTCGCTGGCTGCTCGATAGATGCACACAGGTGCCACTTGCAACTCGTGGCTGGTCACTGATGCGCGCGGCCTGTGGCGCGTGATCAGCCAGCGCGCAAGGGTCAAGCAAAGCAGTGTGCCGCACTCGGCAGAATTGAGTCGCCAGTGGGCATCAGCCAGCAGCAGTGAGCCATTGTTGATCCTGCAGCCGAATTGCGTTTGTCAGATATTTGGCTGCGTTCAGTAGCAGTGGGCAAGGCAGCACCATGGAGCACCACTGACTGCTAACATCGGGTATCCTTGACCGCCTTCGAGCAGTCGTTTTTTCTCAGTGAGCAGCACTGGGCACCCATGCCCAGGCATTGATCTGCAGCGAGAGAGAGGCGAGTAGTTGCGATCAGGCTGTGAGCAAGTAGTGCGCAAACAGTTGCCCGACAACGCGTCACTATGGTAACAATGAGTACGGCTGGGCAGCTGTGACCGCCCGTGATCAAAGCTGACGCGCACTGCATACTTAACATTCGCAAGCGGTGGGCATGCAGCGGGTAACAGAGACCAGCATTAAGAAAAAAACACGACACACCAACATACACAAATAACATTGGAATGGGCCCCAGCACAGAGCAAGCACTGCGCAGCTTTAAACAGGACTGAACACCAATGGGCACAAGCTGGCAACTCTAACTCTGAGCAGCGGGGGGCAAACAATGCGTCGCCCTGAGCAGCCGCGGACACCTCCGTGCACCAGTGCGCAGCTTTGAGCTTCGCCGAGCAACGGCGAGTATGCAGTGCGCCGTAGCGATCGGCAATGAGCATCAGCAGCAGCAACAGCGCTCAGCACTTGGTCGCGCGACAGGGGGCGTCGGCACGAGCCGCGAAGGGCTCGGCGCTCGAGGCCTGCCCGGCACGAGCCCCGCAGGGTTCTGCGCGCGCAGGCGCTGAGAGCACACGCCCCGACGGAATCTGATTACAACAACGACGGGAACAACGACGACGACGATGACTTGAACTGTGTCGGGCACGAGCCCCGAAGGGCCTTGCGCACGAAGAAGCAGAGAGTACAAACCCCGAAATATTCGGATCACGGCGACGATGACGACGACGACCAACACGACCACGAGGACAACGACAATAATAGGTTGGCGCGCAATCCCAGCCGACCCACCGAGCCGACGACCCTGCTCTCCAGCACCCCTCCATCCAGGAATCGAGTGGATTCAGCGTCGCACGCGGCACGATCCCTTCCCATGTAAAAATGAGCACGGTGCCCAGGCGAGAGTTCAAGTTTGAAGTATTAATTATAGTAGTCGCACGGCGATAAGGCGAGAGCCCCACTCTGTAAACAAAGGCCCCCCCCCCCCAGACCGCCACCCCATAATCCCCCGCCATCATCGGCCCGCAGCTGCAGTTTTCTCGGATGTGCCCGTGTCCTGGGTTGGTTGGCCGTGTTTGGCGGTGCTTGACAACGAGTGGCCTTGTTTTTGCTACTTCCTGGCATCGGTAGGTACTGATTGGCATTGACTGGTCGAGATTGTCATTGGTTGGTCGTGCCTGGCGTTGCTTGGAATTGCGCGGTCATGCTTGCGCTGCTTGGCACTAATTCGAGATGGTTGGTGTTGGTCTGTCGTCGTGCATGACATCGATTGGCATTTTACATTATTTGGCAAGGCGCGGTCGTGCCATTCACTGGTCGTGCTTGGCATTGCCTTGCAAGAATTGCGGGTCGTGTCTTGGCTTTGCTGAGCAATGAGTGGTCCTGATCTTGCCATGACTTGGCATTGGTAGGTAACGCTCGGCATTGGACGGTCGTGCATGGCATTGGTTGGTCGTGCTTGGCGTTGCTTGGAATTGAATGGTCATGCTTGGCACTGCTTGGCATTTGGTTGAGGTGGTTGGCATTGGCCGGTCGCGCTTGGCATTGCATGGCATTGTCTGTCTTTGCTGGGCGTTGTTTGGCAAGGATCGATCGTTATTGGCATTGTTTTGTCGTGATTGTCATGTTGCGGTCGCGCTTGGCATTGACTGGTTGGGCCTGCTACTGGTTGGTATTGGTTGTGCGTGTTTGGTATTGATTGGCATTGACGGTCGTGCTGGGCATTGTGCAGGGCATTGCTGGGACTTGGATGGTCGTGCCTGGCACTGGCTGCTCGTGCGTGGCATTGGACATTTGTTTCTTGGTTTGGGTTGTTCTTGTGGTTGATTGGTGCGTGTGTGCGCTGGGCAACAAATACAAGGCCAGTGGACAGGTCGTGGCAGCGGTGAGAAAACAATGTGCAGCAGGCACAAGCGCTGGCATTGGCGCGCGATCAGTGGTCAGCAGTGAAGTCAGCAGTGGACAGCAATCAACCAGCAGTTAGCAGCAGTTGCCAATCAGCGCGCAGGCAGTAAAACATTTCGCGCTGCCCACTTATCGTTCGCTGGCTGCTCGATAGATGCACATAGGTGCCACGTGCAACTAGTGGCTGGTCACTGATGCGCGCGGCCTGTGGCGCGTGATCAGCCAGCGCGCAATGGTCAAGCAGTGTGCCGCACTCAGCAGAATTGAGTCGCCAGTGGGCATCAGCCAGCAGCAGTGAGCCATTGTTGATCCTGCAGCCGAATTGCGTTTGTCAGATATTTGGCTGCATTCAGTAGCAGTGGGCAAGGCAGCACCATGGAGCACCACTGACTGCTAACATCGGGCATCACTGACCACCTGCGAGCAGTCTTTTTTTTCAGTGAGCAGCACTGGGCACCCATGCCCAGGCATTGATCTGCAGCGAGAGAGAGGCGATTAGTTGCGATCAGGCTGTGGCAAGTAGTGCGCAAACAGTTGCCCGACAACGCGTCACTATGGTAACAATGAGTACGGCTGGGCAGCTGTGACCGCCCGTGCTCAAAGTTGACGCGCACTGCATACTCAACATTCGCAAGCGGTGGGCACGCAGCGAATAGCAGAGACCAGCATCAAAAAACAACACGACACACCAACAGACACAAAGAACATTGGAATGGGCCCCAGCACAGAGCAAGCACTGCGCAGCTTTAAACAGGACTGAACACCAATGACCACAAGCGAGCAACTCTAACACTGAGCAGCGGGGGGCAAACAATGCGTTGCGCTGAGTTGCCGCGGGCACCTCCGTGCACCAGCGCGCAGCTTTGAGCTTCGCCGAGCAACGGCGAGTAAGCCGTTCGCCGTAGCGATCGGCAATGAGCATCAGTAGCAGCAACAGCGCTCAGCACTTGGTCGCGTGACAGGGGGCGCCGGCACGAGCCACGAAGGGCTCGGCGCTCGAAGCCTGCCTGGCACGAGCCCCGCAGGGTTCTGCGCGCACAGAAGCTGAGAGTACACGCCCCGACGGATTCTGATTACAACAACGACGGCAACAACGACGACGACGATGACTTGAACCTTGTCGGGCACGAGCCCCGAAGGGCCTTGCGCACAAAGAAGCTGAGAGCACAGACCCCGAAATATTCGGATCACGACGACGATGACGACGACGACCAACACGACAACGAGGACAACCTCAATAGTAGGTTGGCGCGCAATCCCAGCCGACCCACCGAGCCGACGATCCTGCTCTCCAGCACCCCTTCATCCAGGAATCGAGTGGATTCAGCGGCGCACGCGGCACGATCCCTTCCCATGTATAAATGAGCACGGCGCCCAGGCGAGAGTTCAAGTTTGAAATATTTGTCGCACGGCGATAAGGCGAGAGCCCCATTCTGTAAACAAAGGCCCCCCCAGACCGCCACCCCATAATCCCCCGCCATCATCGGCCCGCAGCTGCAGTTTTCTCGGATGTGCCCGTGTCCTGGGTTGTCAGTGAGCCCCGTTGTTGGGGCTCTGGAGCGACACGAGGGGGCGAGTGACACGGTCAATGGAGCGTCGGAGGGTGGGGGGGCAGGAAGGCGGCGACAGCGGGCGGATCCAATTCTGGCGCACATGTGGGGCGGGCGGCGGGTGACACCATTAAACGGCCGCTCAGGCACAGGCAATTGAGAGACAACCCGTTGAGAGTTATTATTGGAAGAGGCCCAGCATACGCTATACGTTCCGCAAGTGCGGACACATGGGCTGCGACGACGAAGGCACGGCACGACGGCTGGGAGGACGACGACTTCGGTGGATGGAACCGTGGACAGCGACCCCTCAGATGGCAGCATAAAGGGGTTAACTCTCGCAGAAGGGGAAGTTCACCCAGACCTCCACGCGTCGTGAAATAATAACGACTGAGGCTTTCTGTAATT
Organism: Prorocentrum cordatum; assembly: GCA_963575745.1. Taxonomy (NCBI): domain Eukaryota; class Dinophyceae; order Prorocentrales; family Prorocentraceae; genus Prorocentrum; species Prorocentrum cordatum. The sequence continues at coordinate 1,027,802 of CAUYUJ010002002.1, forward strand.
ATTGAATCGCTTCGCTCATTCCGCCGGCCCATAGTGTAGCGTCGCTGGCACTTGCTTGCGTGCTCGGGGGGGCATTTGGGTGGCCTCCTGGGGCCGCTTGGGGGCCTCTTGGGGGCCTCCTGAGGGCCTGTTGGGGGCCTCTTGGGGCCTCTTAGGGGCCTCTTGGGGCCTCCTGGGGACTTCTGAGGGCCGAGGGCTCGAAATATTGTTTCGTGTTCCCCCCCTGGGGTCCCTCTTGGGGCGTTCTTGGGGCCCTCTTGGGCCGTCTTGGAGGCCTCTTGGGCCGTCTTGGAGCCCTCTTGGGCCGTCTTGGGGCCCTCTTGGGGGCCTCTTGGGCCCTCTTGGGGCGGTCTTGGGGGCCTCTTGGGCCGTCTTGGGGTGTCGTGAAGCCGAAAAGGTGGAAACGCCAAAATCTCTCCAAAACCTAAGGAAAAGCAGTGAATTTTGCCTCTTGGGGCCCTCTCGGGAGTGCTCTTGGAGGCCTCTTGGGGCGTCTGGGGGCCATCGTGGGCGTCTTGGAGCGATCTTGTGGCATCTCGGACCCCTCATGTAGCATCTTGGGGGCCTCTTGGAAGCCTCTTGGCCCTTCTTGGGGCTCTCGGGGACGTCTCGGAGCCGCGTTGGTGCGCTGCTGGAGCGCCCTGGTGACTCCTCCCGGGACTCTCTCGGGACCTTGCCGGGGTACTTTCCGCCCGGGGGCCCCCAGGGGCCGCCCCGCGCGCGCGAAGTAGAAAGATTGTAAAGCAGTCACCGGAGATCTTAGCACGCCTCTGGCCCGTTGGGCCGGCGAATTCGGGCATCGGGGGCCTTCACCAGGCCCTGAGTCCATAACCAAAATGACTCACGATGAACGGCTGGTCATCAGGGATCATTCCGATTCGGTCGATTCGATCCGATGCGGGCGCGCCCGATTCCGATTCGATGTCGACTCGACTCGGCGCAGGTTGAAACCGATTCGATTTCAATTCGATCTCGATCCGATTCGATTTCGATTCGATGCGCCGCCCCCCCGGGCTCCCCTCATGCTCCCCTCCTCTGACTTTGGCATAATCCACACGGACGGCCGCGAACCGGTCGGTTCGGTTGCGTCGGTGTCGGTCAGAATCGATCGGTTCGGTCGGTTCGGTTGTTGCGGAGTCTTTGCGTCGTCGCGCCCTCTTCGGTTACTTCGGTTGATTCGGTTTCGCCGCGGGCGCCTCGCTGGCGCCTCGTGCCGGCCCAGGGGATCGAATCCGCCGGTTTCCAGTTCGGCTTCGCTGCCCACGGATTCGCGCCGATCCGACGCCGCTTGGCTTTTCCCGTTGAAGGAAGGAGGAAGAGGAGGAGGAGGAGGATCAGGAGGAGGAGGAGGAGGAGCAGGAGGAGGAGGAGGAGCAGCAGGAGCAGGAGCAAGGAGGTTGGTTGACTGATTGGCCGGATGTGCGCAGTGGCGCGTCGTTGGAGGCTCCCTGGAGGCGCGAGCTCCAGAGGCTCCCCGGAGGCGCCGGAGGCCCCGGGGAGAGGAAGAAAACGATTTTCCAGGCCTCGAAAAATGCGTTTTCAGCTCCCGGGAGCTCCGGAGGCTCCCCGGAAGCGCCGGAGGCCCCAGGGAGAGAAAAACAATGTTTCAGGCCTCGAAGAATGCGTTTTCGGCTCCCGGGAGCTCCGGAGACTCTCCCGAGGCGCCGAATGCCCCAGGGAGAGAAAAACAATGTTTCAGGCCTCGAAAAATCCGTTGTCGGCTGCCGGGAGCTCCGGAGGCTCCCCGGAGGCGTCGTAGGCCCCGGGGAGAAAAAAACAATTTTTCAGGCATCGAAAAATGCGTTTTCGGGTGGCCCAGAGGCGCTCCAGAGGGCCCTGGATGCCCCCCACCGGTGTAGCGGGGGCGTGGGCACGGTTCGGGCTAGCAGATTCCGATTCGATTTCGATTCGGCTTGCGCTACCGACTTGCAACCGATTCTATTTCGATTTCGAATCGATTCGATGCAGCGCCCAGGCATTCCGATTCGATGTCGATTCGATGGCCGCCCGATGCGCTCCGATTCGATGCTGGTTCCCATTCGATTCGATGTTTCGATTCGATGCAGCTGTCGCCTGGTCATGGGGAAGGGATCGAGACCTCTAGGGGTCCACGGTGTAAGTAAAGCGCACGACGTCTAGGGTCTGGGCAGGGTTTTTTTCAATCGCTTCGCTCATGCCGCCAGCCCATATTGTATTCAGTGTTTGGTGGCCGTCGGCCAGACCGGGTCGTGGAAAAGAGGCCTTGTTGGGAGGCTTGTTGGGGTCTCGTGGGAGGAGTTTTCAGGTGTTTCGTGGCAACATGTTGGGGCCTCTTGGGGGTATTTTGGGGCCTCCGAGAGGTGTCTTGGGGGCCTCTGGGGCATCTTGGGGGCCCCTTGGAGCTTTCTGGCGGTCTCGGGGGCCATCTTCGCGGAAAAGGCTACAAATGGCAGTTCGGAGTTCTTCTCGTGGAGCTCTCTTTTGTGGGCTTCTGGGGCCGCCTTGGGGGAGGCCTCTTGCGCCGGGTTGGGGCTTTCTTGAACCATCTTGGGGCCCTCATGGAAGTCTCTTGAGCTGTTTTGGGCGGGCGATCTTAGAGGCCTCCTGGACCGTCATGTGGGATCGGAAGCACGAAGCGGCGATAACGCGAAAACCCCGAAAACATATGACGATTAAAGATGTTCGCCCCTCGGGGCCTTCTGGGGGTTATCTTGGGGTTCTCTTGAGGCGTTTCGGAGGTGTCTCGGGCTATCCGAAGATTCTCTTGGGCGTCTTTGAGCGCTCTGGGGCCGCGTCGAACCACCTAAGAACCTTGGGTTCTCTTGTAGGCTCCATGGGGCGCTCCCTGGACGCTTTGGGAGGCCTGGCAGGCCGCACCCAGCAACAAAACCATCTCGGAGGGAACCTTGACAGACATCTCGCAGGGTACCGGGTGGCCCCGCGCTTGCGAATTAGGCATTCGACACCTGTTACTGGAGATCTCAGCACGCCTCTGTCTGGCCCGTTGGGCCAGCGAATTTGCTGGAGCCGATCTGCTGGATTGTGGCCATGAGGATTGCTCCAGGGCAGCGCGTCAGCATCAACGGCAGACCCATCGATAGGTGCTACAGTATCGTGTCGTTTGCCCGTATGTTTGCTGTGCTCATTGCTCTCTTCATCTCTCCATCGTCGGTTCTCATTGCTTTGGCGATGTGTCCTGCACATTCATGGTTCCCCGTCCCGCTGGCTATTCAGATGGCCTTCGTCTCTGCGTCTGCAGGCGCTCATCTTCTTCTACGGCAAAGGGAAGGCACTAGCCGCTTGCTCCTTCCGCCATGACAGTGTGGCGACATCCGCCATAAGGCACCTCTTCGTCTTAATCACGCCCCCACCCCGTCCCCTCTTACTCTTCCCTCTTACTCCTCCTCCTCCCCTCTCTCCTCCTGAGAAGGAGGAAGAGGAAGTAAGGGTCTTGTTGGGACCAGAGGGCAGTTTTTGCCGTTGCTATGAATCAGAAACCAGGACCGTCCAATCGATACATTTCGAAGGGACGGCGATCTGGCGTCTTCGTGGGTGGGCCCGGCAACGAAAAAACAAGCGTCAAGCAGGGCCGTGCAGTGTAGGCCCACGATGACTGCCTCCCACTGAGTAGTGCGATGGCGCGTTCGTCCCAAGATCGGCGCAACCCACTCGGGTAAGTTGTCATGCAATAGCGATTTCCTCGGTCCCATTTTCAGGATAGGCAGTGGGAATCTAGGCTTCGACGGATGTTTTAAAGCGCGGCCCCAAAAGCAAGGCCATCCATTCGACACAACCTTCGGACCGGGCGTTTCCAGGCTGAGTTCGATTTGACGACCCCATGCACTGGCACGACAATGTCGTTCGTTGAACATGGCGCTAAAGCGCGGGCCCAGACTCAAGGCCGCCCACCACGTTGAAAATAGATGCGGTCGCTGGTGTTTGTGAGTTTTGGGTCGAGACAAGGGGCTACGCAATTGATACATTAGTATGGGAGGGCGGTTTGGAGACCCCGCTTTCGAACCCCACAAAAGCGACACATGTGGTGAAAAGGGCTCTGAAGCGGGGGCCCCAAAGCAATCTCGGGGCTCGTGGAGGATCCCGCGGGCCCGAACACGGCGCAACGCATCCAGGTTCCGGGACCCTGTTCTTTTAGACGGATCATTTCCTATTTCTCTCCTCCTTTTTTCGCCTTCATTCCCTCCGTCTCCCCGGCAAAACGTCCGAGGACACACCTGCCACCACTGCCCCTCCGCGAGGCTGGCAGGCTGGTCGGAGACGCTGCCATGGAGCAGTCGAGCGAGCTGGTGCGCGGGGCGACCAACCCTGGATCGAGCGGGGACCCTCCTCGGGGCCTCCTTCGCCTCCTCCTCTTCCTCTCCGTCGTCCTCCCCCTGCTCTTTGCTGTTCCTATCCAGCTGCCTGCGGCAGGTCCCTACGCAGGGCCAGCCCACCATTCTGGATGGCGATTGTTCGAGGCGGCACAAGAGGCCGTCACGCGTGACACCATTTGTACCCCGGCTGGGGGAGCTGGAACACATGACACGCTCATCTGCGCTATGTCGGGGATTCCCTGGTCGTTTTTGCCGTCTCCATGCCTTTCTTTCGTCCTTTCTTGGGCTCTTCCCTCACCATGTTTCTTTCTTTCTCCACTTCCTCTCTGCGATGCTCGCCCTGTCAGCTGCCGCTTCGCCCTCGCGCGCTCTGTCCCGCCAGGTGCACCACCTGGCCAGGGACATGCCCGAGTGCGCCGACGCCGCGGCTCGAGCGCTTGAGGCTCCCCTCACGCTTCCTCTCCCTTCTCCCTGGCTGCCCACGATCGGCCGTCGCTGCTTTTCTGGGGTTCCCAAGGGGTGAGTTGACAAGACCGTGAGCTGAATCAGTGGGACTTGGTTCGTTATCCGAGGATGTCTCGGGCGATCGGGGCGTCCACTGTCACAAAACGCTGCGGTGACGGACCCTGAGGTGAGGTTTTTGGGACTTTCAAGGTCTTTGTCCACTTTGTCACTTTGAACGTAGGTCAGAAGGCTGGGTAACATGTAAGCGAGCGTAGCGAGCGTCCGCGCCACCGTTTGTTGTTCAAGCGGCTGGCGCTCTATTTGCCTGGAAGAGGCCACCTACCTTGACCCTTCAACCACCACTTGCTGCATTCCACGATGTCAGCTTTTTGTGTTGTTCGGTAGCGGGGCTGGCCCCACTCGTGTGTGACCAGCCCTGTCTATCGCACTTCGACTTCACGGCGCGGCACGGTATTCCGCTAGTACTACTGCGATGGCAGAGCGTGGCTACTGGCTAGCGTTCGGAGACGCCAACAACGTGAACGCTATTGTCCCTACCTGCGACGCCCGCGTGATTACCACCAGCAGCCTGTCACAGGTTTGCGCCACTACATTCCGACCGACGGTGCGCTTGGGAACGAGCTACTACACCAACTTCCCCTGCGCAGAAACGCATCACCGCCATCCTTCAAACAGCATGGGGACATGCTTCCGCAACCGACTGCCGACTCACAGCGACAGATACACCAATGACAATCCCCAACACCAGCTACGACCCAACATGGAAACAATAGCCACCGCTGCTGATATGTGGCACTATCTGGCTGTGCGTCGGCTGCGCTGTTGGTTGCATGCGCCGTGGTAAGTACAACTTGGGAAGTACTAGCATCACCATGGGGCCTTCGCAGGGGCCCCGCGGAAAAAAACATCGGTTCCCGAGTTCTCTCGAGAAGTGCACGCGTAGCTTAATGTCATCAGCGCCCGCGCGACACCACAGCAACAGGGTGCGTGCGTGCTTGCAGCGTGGATGAGGCGGGGTACTTCGCACCGTCGCGACGCGGACCCCACCGCAACTTATCATTTACGGCGTGGCTGTACCAGGGATCCACACGGACCTTGCCACATAAATCACGTTTCTCTTCAGAACTTGCAGGATGACCTTCAGGTTGCCCCAAAACTGCATTTTTCCATTTCAGGCCCGAACTCAGCGAGATAATATATTATATCTTTGCTTGTTTCGATATCGTTCGTTTTCAAGCCGTTTCCGTAGGCTGTGCCATCCCGGTTTTCAGCTTTTCACCACAATCGTCTTCAGAGCGTTGCTGTTCGGCCCTGGCAGGGCTGCTTAATTTCTTCGACCACTGAATGGCCAAATGCCGCGTGCACTGCAGCAGTGCGACGAGTTGCTGGACCGCAATCGCAGCTTCGAACACATAGCCGAGCACGCACCCGGCAATACTGACAATGCGTTGCTGGGAGGCGGAGGGCGCGGGATCGCGAACGCGCGCGTGGTCGCCGCCGCCGGGGGCGCGGCCGCGCTGATCAACGTCTGGGTTGACTACGCACGCAGCCCAAAAGAAGCCGCAGCTCCGCCAGCTGGCCAGGGAGCTGGCGCAGGTCAGGCACCAACATTATCATTGCACGGCTGGGGGCACAGCCTGCTAACCTTGCCTTTCATTTTACCTGGCAGTCAGACCGCCCTTTGGAGCTCGGCCCCCAAGAGGGGACTCGCCGGTCGATTCGGTACGGGGCCGGTGCCGACTCGGCATTGTCGCGCAGATTCGAACCTCTAAACGTGACCGACATACCCAGTGGGCTAGGAGACGCGGGGGCAGCTGAATATTCATTTCTAGGTCATCAGCACGCGAAGCGTCGATAGTGGCGGCTTATCAGACAAGTCGACCCGACGGGTCCGCAGGGCAGGCGGGAAGGTCTTTGCACAGACTGTTTGGTGGGTTCGTGGTTCTGCCACTTCTATGGCGTCCTGGACGGACGCCGACATCGAATGAATCTTCCCGGGGAAGGTCGGGGCCGACGCCGCGCGCCGCTCGCGGAAGGGGGGGCCATGCAACGGGCTGGGCGGCGACCGTCATTTCAAAGACCGGCGTTCGAAGAGAAAATTGGAGGGGCGACGCCGCTGCCTTCGCGGCGGCTCAAGACAGCGGGGACGTCTTGGAGTGCGTCGATCTTTCCGCGCTCGATCTTCCCACCGCAGGGGCGCAGCCGCCATCTTCCTTCTCGCGCAGTGCGTTCGCGCGCGGTGCCGCGGCCGATGCCCCGGCGGATCTCGGCATTAATTTCCCGACCAGTGACTTCGAGGACGATGGGGTGGCCTGCGACGGCGTCGTCTCAGAGGCAGACGCGACTCTCGCCGCCGCTGAAGAGCTATGCGACGCAGGACTACCTGAGCCAGATGACCAGCCGCGCGTGGTCACGCTTCTGCCGGCTGACATGGGCGCTGCGACCGTTTTGCGTGGGAACGCGTTTATGACTCGACAGCTGATGATACGATTGACGTTGGGTGGGATTGCTCCAGCGTTGGTTCATCCATGGCCTCTCGTGCCCCGCGCACTCGCTCGCGCGGCCCAGTTGGGGCGCCGCGCGACTTGGGGTGGCCCGCCAGCCTGGCGCCCATCGCCGCTGTCCCAGGAAGACCTGGGCCGCTGGATGGCACGCGGGTGCGCCGATGAGGTGGCGCGCCGTTGGCGTTCCCAGAGGAATCTCGAGCGCGATGATTCCGGCGATTAGTCGGGGCCCGCGCGGAAGTGCGAGGCGCCGGGCGGGGCCGCGTCGGCCACCGCTCCAGACGCCGCATTTGCGCGTGCTTCGAGTGCCACGCGCGCCGTCCCAACTGTCTCATGGATAGGGGCAGTAGGTCACGCAATCGAGGCCTTGCGCCATGGGCGCCGCGGCGCGGCGACGGCGTCGCGCGAGACGCGCGCGTGGCGTCTCAGGAACGCCGCGCGCCGCATGATGCCATCGACCACGATTGCATCGCCCGCGGCTGGGGCGCCCCCCCCACGCGACCGCGAGCTTAAAGAGTTCAATCGTTTCTGGCACCGGGGCGAGGGGGGCGGTCGCGGAGACGATGATGCTCTCGGAGACGTCGATGCTGAGCCTGAAGGTGAGAAGGAAAGCCGTGCTGAGCCCGCTGCCGCCGCATCCTCGGGGCCCCCGCGCTCGTCCAAGAGGAAGGCCAGCCAGGCGTGCGCAGGTGGGCGCGCGCGCCCCAGTTCCGACGTTCGCGCCAAGGGTGCGGCAAGGCTCGCCAGTGTCTCGCAAATCCAACCCTCGGCCCACTCCAGCGCAGTTGCATCAGATTCCCCATTCGCGGAGGCGCAAGAAGGGCCAAAGGGTGGGGAGGGCACCCGCTCGGAAGAAGTCTCCCTGCCCACCGCAAATCGCACGGCCGACGAGGCGGGCGCTGCGGGGGCGGGACCTGACCCCCCGTCGCCCCGAAGGGCTCTCCGCATATCCAGCGGGGGCCCTCTACCGGGCCAGGCGCTGCAGCAGCGGCCTCCATGCTTCCAGGCAGTTCAGCGCGCGAACCTGAACAGCCTGGGGCAACGGCCTCATCGCGAGGCGGGAGCGCCCCTCATCCCCGAGCGGATTCTCGCGACCTAAATCGCAAGAAGAGCGGTGGCGCAAATGGGGGCGAGTCTTAACTCCGCGGCGGCTTGCGCCATTGGCTGATGTCCCAGAATGGGAGGTTTCAGCCGGCGCTGATCGCATCCCTGCGGCCACATGCGAGATCAAGTATATTGGGCCGGCCAATGGCGCAGGCGAACGGAAACGTCGGCGGGCGCGCAATCGCCCCTGTGAGACGCCGCCCATGCGGATGGCTAGGGGGGAGTCGCCATTTGCAGAGCAGAATCGAAGGTGCCCCCCTAGCACTGTGGATCTGATCACCATGGGCAAGTGCGCCCCGCCGACCCTTCGAATGCCACAGCGGCAAAGATCAGTTCAGCAAGGAGTTCCTCGACGAGGTCAAGAGCTACGACGCCGCCGATGGTTGGGCCGAGGTGATTGACGCCATGGGGGGCCCGAAGGGCGGCGTCGAGCACGGCGCGGCGACGAGGCGCATGGGGCCCGAGGAGGAGGACATGCATTTCGTCGCGTTGATCCTCGCGACAGTCGCGGAGGTCGAGGATCGGTCTGGGGTCTAGGAAGGCCGCCTCCAGCTGAAGTAGCCCCATGCCGACGGCGGCCTCGCCCCGTGCATCCGCGCCACCAACGGGCACGGCCGGCTTGGGGTTCTTGGGCAGGAAGAGCTTCCACGGGCAGGTCGCGCCCATCGTGGGCGGGGCGCGTTTCACGCGCGGCGCGAATTATGATGGGCACCTCGCTCGAGCAGTGGCGAATCACCCTGGCCTGCCTACGGGCCCACCAAAGAGTGCACTAATAATGTCTGGCGTCCCGCGCGAAATCTTCTCATGGCATTTTTGGCTGAGACGCTCTTGTTCAACGCGTCGGGTTCAATGTTATAAGAGCGTTGTTGTTATGAGAACATTTGGGTTGTCGGAATATTTCGCGGTGGGTCTATAGGAGTGCGTGGGCGGTCGGCCCCTGCTCTGCTCGAGGCCACCCCCGGGGTCGGCCGCTCGCGCCAGGCGGGGGGCAACCCCCGCCGCGAGCGCCGCGGCCAGCAGGGGCAGGAACGGCAGTTCGTCCGGGCAGGGCCCTTTCTGCCCAGCGACCCCCGCATCCAATGCGGAATCCGCGGGGGCGAAGAGGTTGCCGTCTTTTTCCCTTTCGTCTTCCAGCGCTGCCACAAGACCAGGAGAAATGCGGCGGTCGGCCACCGGCGCGTTGCTGACGTCAGGGAACAGCCGCGGGCACCTGCCACCCGGGTGCGTCGCGCAGCTGGTTGAAAGTCGGGGGCGCTATAGGAACCAAGCGAGGGATAATCCAGTGTATTTCGACCACCTGTATAACTGCGCTGGGTCGGTCTCCCCAGCCGAGCTGGAGAGCGGGCGGCGCCGCCTAGAGGTGGCATTCGGCCTGCGCGCGGAAACGCCACGTCGAATCTCGGGTGGCACCGACGCCCACGCGACCAGCGGAGACGCTTCAGGCTCGGCCGCGGAGACGCAATCCAGGCAAGGATCGGCGCAGTCATGGGCAGTCCATCCCCGCGCCGGCAGTCGGGGGTGCCACGGCGCGCCATCGAAGCCGCGGTGGCGCAGCTCGCCTGCGCGTGATCGCGCGCCCGCCCGGCGTCGATGCAGCCCTCAGGCGGCCTTTGATTCAAACGTGGCAGACTGTGTCCTCTTCGACTTGCTTTGCGTGCTGTTTTAGGCAACTCACGCCGCGCGAAAACGCGCGCCGGGACCCCCGCCGTGCCCCCGCCACCGCGTCTGACGCCCCCACCCTCTTCGACATGCTTTGTGCGTGCGATGGTTTAGGCACCCGCACCCTGCGGAAACATGCGCCAGGACCCCCGCCGTGCTCCCACCGCGCCCGCTCGTCGACCTGCTTTGCGTGCTGTTTAAGTGCCCCACTCCCTGCGAAAACATGCGCCGGGAAACCCACCGCGCTACCGCCGCGCCCCCACCGCGCCCCTTCACCACGTCTGACACCCCTACCCTCTTCGACTTGCTTTGTGTGCTGTCAGAGGCACCCCGCACCTTAGACGCGCGCTGGGACCCGCTGCGGCCCCTCACCCTGGCATTTCTGGCCCGGAACCCACCCTGACCTCCACCCTGCCCCCGCCGCGTCTGTTCCCACCGCGCCAGACACCCCGCGGTGCGTCGCCCCTCCCCCGGGCGCCCCGCGGCGCTCTGCGCCGGGCGGCGGCCGCGCGGCTCGCAGCTCCCCTGGCTGCCGCCGGCGGCGGCCCCCCTGGCTTGGCTGCGGGGTTGCCCCGCCAGCCGCTGGCGGGCGCCGCTCGCGTGGCGGCCGACTCGGCCCGCGCCGCGGCTGCCCGTCTGGCCGTTGCGCCCCCCCCCATCGCGGCTCGCGGCCCCTCGCCCCCTGCGGCGGCCGCTCGGGGGGCTGCCGCGGCCGGCGCGGGCCAGGCCGTTGGCTCTCGCGTGGCGGCCGCTGCCGCCGTCTCGCCCGCCGCCGCGGCCGCTCGCGCGGCGGCCGACGCCGCGGCCGTGGCGGCTGCCGGCTCGGCTGTCAGCGCCGCTGGCGCGGTGGCCGCGGCTGCCGCCCTCTCCGCGGCGGCTGGCGCGGCGGCTGCGGGCGCGGCCGCCGCGGCCGGCGGCTGCACCGCGGTCGCCGCGGCCGCCGACGCGTCGGATGACTTCGGCACCCGCGCGCTGGCGCCCGACGGCGCCCAGGACACGCGCGAGTAGTTGGCGGCCGAAATCGCCGACAGTCGCCGGGCCACGATGGCGACCGGCACGGCGGGACTACGACAGTTGAAGGAGCAGGGCCTACTCGAGGGCCGTGCGATTCCTAGGCTCTGTTTTCCCCCCAGGACCGTCCTTCGCCCACTCCATGCGCGTCATGCGGTGCACTGTCTGATGATATGTGTGGCTGGAGTGCGTATGTGAGCGCGTGATGCTGACGATGATGCGCGCGGCTGGAGTGGACATGTGAGTGTAGGAAGGTAAGAGAAAGAGAGTTCGTGCGCTCCAGTTTGGTCCGACGGGCATTCTGGTTTGAAGGTCTAATGGGCGCTCTGGATTGAAGGCAGGGGGTGTGCGCGCGCGCGTGCGCGGGCGCCAGAGCGCCAGACGGCTGTGCGCGACTGGAGCGGGTCTGTGAGTGTAGGAAGGCAAGAGAATGAGAGTTCGTGCGCTCCAGGTTGAAGATCCGACGGGCGTTCTAGGTTGAGGCTCATGGGCGCTCCGGATGGAAGGCAGGGGGCGCGCGCGCGTGCGTGCATGGGCGCCAGAGCGCGACTCGGATTCCGTGACTGGGCGGTATGGCGGCTCGAAGTTCCCAAACTTCCTTGCTGAGCCGCGCGGCGCCGTTCTCTGGGGGCCCGTGGGGGCGTTTCGTTAGTGCGCTGGGGGGACTGCGCTGGCACGCAGGGGGCGGCCAACGCGCAGGTGGGGGTGTTACTGGGCCCCCCCTTGGCCTGGGTAGCAGCTCCCGTCGCTTCGCGGTGGCTGCGCTGTTTGGTGGTGGTGGGGGGGGCGCTTTGGTGTGGACTACGCGTCGCGTTCGACCGGTCACGTGTTTCCTCGCCGCCGCAGGTCGCTTCAAATCTAGAGTGGGACGGCAGCCGGCAGCGTGAGTCTGGTTCCCGCCTGACCCACGGGGATCGGCAGGTGCGGCGCGGCCTGGGCCTTGTGATCCTTGAGGTGCCTCTCCGGGGCGCTGCGCTGCGGCGGCCCCCCGACCTCCCAGGAGAGAGACGCGTCTCTTATAGGGGGTGGATGGCGCGGGTGGGGGAACGGGCGGGGGGGCGCCGATCCAGAGGGCGCAGAAGGCTACGAGGGCCCGAAGTAAACGCATGAGAGATGATCCGTCGACGTAGACAGTTTCAGGCCAGAGTGGCTTCCAAGAGGCACGGGTCCGGTTGGCCTGCCTGCTGGGACGTCGTCGCCTCTCGGCCATTCCCATTGCGCCGGGAGGTGGTCTTGAGCCGCCCCAGGGAGTGGGGGCCCTGCGCCCTGACGACGTGGAGCTCGCCCCCCCTGCGCCGGGAGGTGGCCTTGAACCATCTCCTATGGGGGTGGGCCCCGCCCCTGGCGGGCGGGGGCGTCTGCGGGGACTCGGCGCTGGGAGGGCGGCTCTGGCCGCCCGGCCGGGGGCCGAGCTAGACGCGGGCATGGGGCTGGTTTCCCCGCGCTTATCTGGATCAGGGTGGGGGTCCAGGGGCGGTGGCGGCCGCGTGCTGGGGCTTTTCAGCATTCGGGGCCAGGGCGAGCGATTGTCTCGCGTCCTTTTATTTTTCTGGCCGCCCGGCCGGTGGCCGATCTAGACGCGGGCATGGGGCGGCTTGTTTCTCACGCTCATTCGGAACAGGGTGGGGGGCCAGGGGCGGGAGTGGCCGCGTGCTGGGGCTTCGTGCAGCACGGGGTCGGCGGGCGCCCCCCTCCCCGCGCGCCCCCCCCCCCGGCCGCCCGGCGGGGCCCGTGCTAGGCGCGGGGGCGGCGCGTCTGTTGCCAGCGTCGGTCGTTTGCCGGGGAAAGGGCGGGGGGCCAGGGGGGGCCAACATGCTGGTCTTTATCCGTGGCGCAGTCGCAGTGGCATCACTTTCCCGCCCCCCCCCCCCCATCAGGCGACGCGGTCGGCGGCCGCGTCAAAATGGGTTATTGTGTTGCGCGCGCTGCGTTGATTTTGCCTCGCGCCCTCAGAAGTCGGCGCGGCCATTTTTTGTTCTCGTTCTTCGCAGTGCCCCAGGGGGTGAGACCTTTCTGTCTCATATCGCTTGGAATTGGGATCGCAGCGCGGCGTTGGGCGCACACCCGGAGTCTCCTCCTCGGTCCCCCTTTCTGATCCTTCCATTTCCTTTTCTCGCTCAGCGTCCAGTATGTTTTTGTTTTTTTTGGCGGGGGGGGGGCGGGGGTTGCTGGAGGGGCGGGGGGAGGCGCTTGCGCCGACATCCCCTCCCAGCGCGAGCACGAGCACGAGCGTGATGGCGACCATCGGCATGTTCTTCCATGACGGCACGGCCAGCCCCTCACGGGGCGACTGGGCGCGCTGCGCGGGCCCCCCGCTGCGCGCGCCCGGGGGCGAGCTGGGCGCGCGGGGCCCCGCTGGCTCGGGCCCCGCTGGCCTCGCCGCGGACGGTTCGGCTCGAACGAAATGGGCATTGACATTTTAAGTAAAATGCCCCACGGCAGTGCCTGTTGATTTGGAACGGGACTCGCTGTCGGTGTCGCCGCGGCCTGTGTCCATTTGAGACAGAAGGATGCCTGCCCAACAGTGGCCGCTGTTGGTTTGGGACAACATTTGTTGTTGGGCATTGTACCTTTCCGCGCCCATTTCGGGCGCCCATTATGGTGGCTCGGAGAGCTTCGCCAGCCGGCGACAGACCGCGCTGGGCCACGGCCGCGCGCCCGCGCCGGCGACGATAAGCTACGCCATCGCCTCAGACATCACCGGCAGGCAGGGCCCCGCTCACTATCGCGACCCCGTCGGGCTTCCCGCGGACGGCAGCGCGGAGAACCTCGCCAGGAGGCGCCAGACAGCGCTGAAGCACTGCCGCGTGGGCGCCATGGTCACCGCGGGCCACGCCGCGCCCAACGTACCTGGCAAGCCGCCCGGGTACTTGTCGCATCTGACTGGCCTGCGGTCCGCGGGCGCCCTGGACGGCCTCGGCGCGGCGGGCTGGGCGCAGAACGCCCCGAGCTCGACGCGCTACCCGTTCGCCGGGCAGAGCGCGTCGACGCGGCCGCCGCCGCCCGCCGCGGCGGGCGATTTCGGCTTCAGCGTGCCGACGCCCAGCAACGCCGGGGAGAAGCAGAAATAGCCCGCGACCGACATTGCCGATAGTCGCACGGCCTTGATGGCGGACAGCAGCATGCCCCTCTAGGGCGGCCCGGCGGCCCCCGCGCGGGGCGACAGGGCCCCCGCCGCGGACTGGGCGCAGATCGCGGCGCACCTCGCACTCGGCGCGCGGCCCCAAGACCAGTTCGCGGGCCACGTCGCTATGACGGGCGACCTCGGCTTCCAGGAGATAATAACGGCCAGCCGCGCTGCCGGGAAACAGAGGGAGTCGGCAGCCCTGATCGCCGCCGTTCGTTGGGCCACGATTGCGATCGTCGGCGTGTTCAGCCGTGGCAACTTGACTTGTTTCACGCGCGGCGACCGCGCCAACGTCCTGGGCTGTCCCCGGCCTCCTGCGCCGCCGGACGGAGAGAGACGCTGTTTGCTTGCTGGGCCTAGCGCGTCGCTGGGCCCGTCAGGGCCTGGTTGGCCTGGCGCAGACCTTCCGCATCATGAGGCGGCAAGTCGCCTACCTGGGGGTGATGCGCAGAGAACATTTGCGACGATCACTCGCCTGCCTGGAGATGATGCCCCCCCCGTTTCTCCAACTAGTAAATTTGCGACGATCAGTCGCCTAGTTGGGGAAGATTTACGCGGGGCGCTTGCGATGATCACTCGCCTGCCTGGGGATGATTCACAGAGAAAACTTGCGACGGCCAGTCGCCTGCCAGGAGACGATGCCCCCCCCCGCTTCTCAGGGCAGGGCGAATTCGCGACGATCAGTCGCCTGCCCGGGGGGTGCGCGCAGGGCAGTCGCGACGATCAGTCGCCTACCTGGGGGGGGTTCGCTCGGGACACTTGCGACGATGAGGCGCCCGCCTGGAGACGACGGCCCCCCTGCGGAGGAGGTGGGGGAGGGCGGCGCTGCGCGGCCGTTGTTTTGGGGCGCGCGAGGCCCCTCTGCGCCGTCAGCCGCCGCCGGTTGCATTGGCGCGAGCGCGGCCTGCCCCCCCCCCCCCCGCCGACGAGAAACCGACGACGCCGACGCAGGCGACGCCAACGCCGACGACGACGCCAACGGGGGCGCCGACGACGACGACGACGACGACGCCGACGACGCCGACGCCGACGCCGACGACCAGGGGACAGAGCAGGCGTTGGAGCAGAAGCCAGGGATCGCCAGACGAGCAGGAGCAGGCGACCACCCGCCCACGCACTTCCTCGACTGACCCTCCATCCCCGCGCGGCCGGTGCCTCGACGGAGACCTGGGGGGCGCGCTGGGCCCCTGTGGCAGAGCCCCGCCACCCGTGCCGACTGACGCGGGCGCCGACCCCGCTTCCGACGCGGACGCCGACGCCGACGCCGCCGCCGACGCCGACGCCGACGACGACGCCGACGCCGATGCCGACGACCCCGACGTCGTCGGCGTCGCCGACGCTGACGCCGGCGCCGACGCCGACGCTGACGACGACGACGACGATAACGACGTCGACGCCGACGCCGACGCCGTCGACCTTGGGGCTGCGCAGGCGTTGGAACAGAAGCCGGGGGCGCCTGGCAAGCAGGGGCAGGCGACCACGCGCCCGCGCGCTTCCTCGACTGACCCCCCAGCCCGCGGCAGCGACGCGCGGGCGGCGCGCTCCATCTTGACGCCGCCCTCCCTTGCAACTGTGCGAGTCCCAGCGTCACGGAGCGGTGGCGCTGCGGCCAGCGCGAGAGGCTGGCGCATTTGCCTGGAAGCGGCTGGACACCGGGCCTTGCCCGGAGAACCGGCGATCCCGCAGCCCCTTCGCCGCCCGCTGGGCGGAACCTGGTGCCCGGCAACGTTGGCGGCCTGGCGGGGTCTGACAGGCGACAGGTGACAGGCGGCGAGCACGGCGGCAGCAGCAGCAGCGGCAGCAGCAGGCGGCAGCCCGACGGGGACGGGCGGCGCGCCGTCCGCCGGCGGCCTGAACCCTTGGATCCGGACACGGGAAAGCCGCTTCACAAAGGCAGGATCGAAGGCGCGCGGCGGGACGTTCACTGGGCCCCCCGGGCAGAAACATCAAGCGACTCCAGGTCGCCCTGGGGGCGATGTTCACAGGCGCTTGGCGCGCGCTTGCCCAGAGGCACGCCTCGCCCAGCTTCAGAGCAGCCTTCGTCCAGCACGAACAGCAAGCGCGCGTCAGCCCCTTGGACTCCTTCCGCCGCCGCAGAGGGGGCGCGTGGTCCATGGGCGACGCGCTCCACCTCGGGGTCGATTGGAAACAGCTGCGCGAGCGGTACCTGTGGCGCGGCGATGGCGCGGGCAAGGAAGGCGATGCCCCGCGGCAGAGACAGGCGCCCTTGGTCCAGGCTGGCGGCCGCGCTCCAGGATACCTGGGGGGGAACGCCCCTGGGCTTAGCATCGCATCCTGCTTCGTTTCCTGGGGTTCTGTACTCGGTTCCATTGTCCATGGTTTTGCAGCGATCAGCTGCTCCTGGATTTCGCCATGGCCTTCCATCGTGTCCTCCGTGCATTTGCAGCGATCAGCTGCCGCTCATCAGTACCCATTGTTCCGTCACTGCTGGCCCTGTTTCGCAGCTTCCAGCCGCGCCGATGGCAGCCCGACGCGCGCTGCCCCTGGTCGCGCTGAAGCTCCTTGCCGGCGAGAGGTGGCCCCTCTCCCTGCTCAGCATGTGCAGTCTGGCTGCTTGTGCTGGCCCTTGCCCTGGGGGCCTCTGATCTGCCCGCTGGAGGGCGCGGAGCGGCCGCGGCCCGGCCAACCCCGCAGCCCGCTTGTCCTCCGTTCCTTCTTCGCGATGTTTGTCTCCTACGTGTCGGCGTTCCTCTGCGCATTCTACACGGTTCCTGGGCCGTGTGCTTCTACGACTGTCTTTCGCCCGCCGTTCCTGTTCGTCTCGTTGGCGCTTTCGGTTTTCTTGCTGGTCCGTTCGCTGGTCTACGTCGTGGAGACCTACTGGGTCCTATGTTACGCGTTCGGCAAGGTACCTGGGGAGACGTTGGCCCGTTTCGCCCGTTCCCTGTCTGGTCGCCGCCGTCATGGGTTAGTGTGGCATTCATCCACGGTCGCCGTGGGACGCTCTTCTTTTGTGTCTGCTTCCATGTCGGCACCCACATGGACGTGTTCCCGGCGCCGCGTGGTGCCGTCCGCGCCATTTTGGCGTCGCTGAAGTCTGTCCAGCTCAGTGCATGGCGTTGCTCGCTATTCTGCTTTCCATAGCTAGTGGCACGCCCTGATCTGCTTGCGCGGCGTTCGGCTCGCTTCGCGCGCCCGCGTACCAAAAAGTGATTATCCCCACCAGCTCACGCAGAACCTTTTTCCAAAGCGAAATATCGTGAGAGAGGATGCGGGGCAGCACTTGCCAAGCAGGAAGGGGGCATACTAGTCAAATCGAGGCTCGAGTCGGGCTCACCGGCCTTCAATAATTATCAACTTGGGGGTTTCTTAGGGCTTCTTAGGGTCATGTTGGAGGCATTGTTTTTTCTAGACATTCGGGCCCTCTCGCGGCTCCCTTTGGGTTTTTTTGGGCGGGGCATTTTGGCGGATTGGGGGCATGCGGTCAGGCACGATTGCCACTCTGGAGCCGAGGCGATCGCCCCATGGAGCCGTCCGGTGGCCTTTCTTGCGATGTTCATGAAGGCCGTTGTGTTGGGCCTTTGCGAGGCCCGTGGGCCTCTCCGAGGGCTGCCTCGAACAATCTTGGGACCTTTTTCAGGACCCCGCTGGTATGTCGGAAGCGAAAGGGCGGAAAGGGATGTGTAAAGTCCCTGAGAGCGAGCAGTGGTACACCGCCAAGCATCACAGAGCAGATGGGATCGAGATTCGTGCTGGACCACCAATGCCCTGCAGAAGCAGCCGGGCAGCCGCAGCTCTGGCCTGGGCTTCCCCCCGTGGTGCACCGCGGCCCGGATTGCGTTGGCCTCGTAGTGACAGTGTGGGATCGGGGATGCCTTCGCCCTTGGCTCAAAGGGTCGCGCCTGTTTGCGGGGGTGTGCGACCTGTCCTGGGCGCGCGGGGAGGGGTCGCAAGTCGTTCCCTTCGGCGAGTTCCACGACTGAACGCACCCCACCGTTCCGTCGACGAGCACAGGGCGCATCTCGATAGTAATCGGAATGCCTGGAGGCGCTTTAGCATTCGCGTTTCCCATAGGTTAGCAACCCTTGGGTGGGGTTGTGTTTGCGTTGGGCGTATATTCTCTTCACTGCAGAGATTCGTCGGCATTCGACTCTTTGTTCCGTGATCGCGCTTAACGCACGTCGCGTGCCCATGGCGCAGCCTTGTATCCGCCAGCAGCGAAACTACAGCGTGAACGTAGCGCAGTGCTCTCACAGCCACGACCGACGGCGTACCGAGCAAGTGAGAGTTGTCGATGGATACTCCTCGTCGGAGTCGTTGTCCCCTAAGGGTACATGCCGCCACCGCAGGATGCAGAGCCTGACCAATCAGCCGAGGTTTCTGCTTTGCCCACTGGGGCGTCGTTGGTCCAGAGCCTGGTTATATTCTTCCTATGTGCACGGCGAGGGGCTGATTCCATTTTTTCAAACAGGCGCACCTTGCACCAGGAGCCCCAGGAAACCCTGCACGAGACGGATCTCGCCCCCGGAGGGCAGAATCTACATCGCCGTGGCCGACCTGTCCGAATCCCCCATCCCTCGATCGATTGTGGCACGAGTCAAAATCCAAGAGTGGCGACGACCAGCACTTCGTTCCAGTGCCCGAGCTCCCCCTCCACAGCCTCCCCCGATTCCCATCAACATCTCTCGAAAACCCCGTCCGCTCCTCTCTCTCTCCCTCACCTGTGGGACCCTCCGCTCGGCACCACCCAAACATGCTCATACTGTCGGCGCGTCGGCCACGCAAGGGTGATGCGCACGCTCGGAAATCTTTTCGCATGAGTTCCATGGCGGGCGCTTTTTGGCCATATTGCTCGGGAAACCATGTACCACGAGATTGCGTATGTGTTATTTGCTCGGGTCGCACGTGCGTCTCCAACAGAGGCACATTGTATGTAGCACCCTGCAGTCGCGGATAAGAGTGAAGGGGTGGGTCGCGGGTGGGTCGCGGTCGGATCGCGGGTGGGTCGCGCGCCGGGTCGCGAGATGGACGACGGCAACAACGCAACGAAACGCAACGCAACGCAAGAGTCAGCACCGCGGAACGTTACCTCGGCCACGCACCCAGCGACAGTGAATGAACGTTCTGCCCTCTCACTCTGACCAGTGAGTCCCTGTGCGTCCCATCCGTAGCCGTCCGTGGCTCAGGGCCCGGGCTTGCCCTGCGGGGGCCGAGCGCCATGCCCGCGGCGCGCCCCAGCGCCTGCGCCGTGGCCCTGTGGATGGCGCTTGCGGGCGCCACCCTGGCGAGCGCGCCGCCGCGGGAGCACCACGCCTACTGCATCATTGGCGCCGGCCCCGCCCTCAGTTCGGCTGCGAAGCATTCGGGGGGGTAGGGTTCGGAATTCGTCAAGCACAAGGCGAGATCCGAAGCCTACCCCCACCTCCCATCGATTCAGGAGAATCAATGGTTGGAGGGGGTAGGGCTCGGATGCCACCACCTACTAGTGGTTCTTGGATGCGGCAGGGCCGTTTCTTACCATTTCCACAGATCTTGATCTCGAGAATTAATACGAAATAAAATGACAAACTCGCCGCAACGGACAAAGCATCGGCTCTGGGATCGGAACCAGAGCTGCAAGCAGGAATCAAAACGGCGATGAAGCCAGAAAAACAAAGCGCCGGATCTGGAAACAAAACACGGCAACGCATAGACGGAAAAACAATTGTTCACGAGCGCTTCCAAGAACCATTGTGAGGCCCCGCCGGCTTGCAGTTGGGGCACTTCCTGAAGCACGCGGGGCGCGACTACGCCGTCTTCGAGCGCAGCGCGCGCGCTGGCAGCTTCTTCCGGAGGTACCCCCGCCACCGGGGCCTGATTTCACTGAACAAGCGGCGGGTTCGTGAAGGCCGCAGCGCGGAGTTCGCGCTGCGGCACGACTGGAACTCGCTGCTCGACGTTCGCGCGGGCGCTAATCGCACACAGCCAGTCACCGAGCGCAGCAGGGACCTGTTCCCCCGCGCAGACGTGCTCGCTGAGTATTTGGTGGAGTTCTCAGAGGAGCAGGCCCAGCAGATACGGTACAACACCACTGTGGTGCGCGTCCGCCGAGACGAGGACCGCTCGGGCTTCGTCCTCTCACTTGCGTTGGGCGCGGCGGCAGACGGCAACTGGCCGCCCACGTCGTCGGGGCCCGATGGCGGCGAGGTCGGATGCGGCGAAGTGGTGATCGCCACCGGTTTGTGGAGGCCCAGGGGTGCAAAGTCGAGGATCGACGGCGCCAAGCACTTGATGGGGTACGAGCAGCTCCCGGAGATAGGCGAGGCCTTCGAGGGCAAGTCTGTGGTGATTCTGGGGCTGGGCAACGCCGCCATGGAGACCGCGCAGGAGCTGCAGAAGTACGCAGCCGAGACGCACCTTTACGCGCGCTCGCGGCCGCTCCCTGGCACCAAGGAGAAGGGCGTGCGCTTCGCGTACGAGACGCACTACGTCGGCGACATCCGTGCAGGAAGAACCACGATCTTGGACACCTACCTGCTGAAAAGCCTCGACACCTTCGACTACAACATGTTTGAGGGAGCGACGCGGCTGGTGGTAATCCCGTGTCATGCCAGCCGGCTATGCATATGGCAGGTCCAGGAAGGAGATTGTGCCGACGACCGGTGCAGGGAGGCGCATCATGCTGGGGGCCAGGACCTCAGCTACTGGGTGGATATCGCCAGGTTCCCCGCCAACTCAAGCCTCTCTTGGCAGGCGCGGCGGTTGATGCTTGAGCATTCCGCGGAGGAAGTGGCGCAGTGGGTGCTGGAGCCCACCACGCTACCCGAGGGCCCCCTGGGCGAGCCAATGACGGTGCCCTGGGAGCAAGCGCTGGCGACGAGGGCGAAGATGGGTATCGACGAGGAGGTCTTCGAGACCGACTGGGAGGAGTTCCGCGTCACCACGTTTCTGCTGCGCGAGAAGCCGGCGCTCGTGGACGCGCTGGCGACGCTGCGGAGCGAGCACTCGCTCGAGCCTGTCCGCAACCCCATGGACCACGTGATCCGCTGCTTCGGCTGGGCAATGGACACCTCGATCTTCGACGCGTCCGTTCCAGTGAGCACGTCTCATGCGGGGAAGTACCCCGAGATCACGGCGGGCTGGGAAGTGCGCGGGGTGCCCGGCCTGTACGTGGCGGGCACTCTAACGCACAGCCTGGATTTTCGGAGGTCAGCTGGGGGCTTCGTCCATGGATTCCGGTACTCTGCGCGCGCCCTGTTCCGACTTCTTGAGGAGAAGAACCACGGCGTAGCGTGGCCGAGCACACTTATCCCACTCGACGTTCCCACTGCAGACGCAGGTCCCTGCGCTGGGCTGGACGAGCTCGTGCTCAAGCTGCGCAGCCGCATCAACGAGGCCTCGGGCCCCTACCAGATGTTCCAGGCGCTCGGCGACATGGTAGTGTTCGAGAGGCATGCGGAGAGTGGCCAGTGGACGGCCCGCTACATGGAGGAGGTGCCCCTTGACCTCTTCGAGGAGCGCTACCACAACCACTCCCGACTGACCTGGGTGTTCAGGTATGCCGAGGGCTTCTACGGGAAGAAGGTCCTTGGTGCCGACCGTGTCGGCGCGACCGTCCCAGAGTTCGCCGAGATGTCAAACTTCCTGCACCCGCACCTCTCCTTCAAGCTGGCAGGCGAGGACGAGGCCTCCAGGAACCACTGGCTCACCGAGGACATCTTCACCCACTGGGAAGCCTCCAGCTACTTCGCGCCCCTCGCGAGGTTCGTGGCTCGCACCGTGGCCGCGGCAACGGGCATCGCCGCCTTCCGCGAGGACGGCGCGTTCTCCGCGGTGCCGCGCGCGGGCGCGAGGCCGGACGCGGGCCGCCAGACGGCCCCGCCCACCGCGGGCGAGGACCTGCCCTCCGAGCCCGCCGACGTTGAGCGGGAGTTGGCGGCGCTGCGCGCGCGGCAGCAGCTGCTGGCGTCGCACCTTCGCGCCCTCCGCGATGGCGGCAGCAAGGAGCTCTAAGAGGCGGCCGCCGACGTCGAGCGGGAGCTGGCCGCGTCGGCGCGCACGCCAGCAGCTGCTGGCGTCGCACCCGAGCGTCCTCCGCGGCGGCCGTGGCCCGGAGCTCTGAGAGGCTCGGTCGTGGGCCGCAGGCGGCGAGCGGGTGCGCCCAGACACTGCGCAGTTTCCGCCGCGGTTGTTGTCACGGGCGCCACCGTGCTGGCCCCACGTTGGAGCCGGCTCGGGGTCTGAGGTGGCCATCACCATCACCATCATCATCATCATCATCATCATCATCATCATCATCATCATCATCATCATCATCATCATCATCATCGTCATCGTCATCGTCATCGTCATCGTCATCATCATCATCATCGTCATCGTCATCGTCATCACCATCATCATCATCACCATCATCACCACCATCATCATCATCATCACCACCACCATCATCATCAGCAGCATCCTCCTCATCATCATCATCATCATCATCGTCATCGTCATCATCATCAGCATCATCATCATCATCGTCAGTATCAGCATCAGCATCGTCATCGTCATCGTCATCAATTTTACCAGCATCATCATCGTCGTTAACATCAACACTGCGATATCATAATCACCGTCATAGCCATCACCATCATGCCATCATCATCATCATCATCATCATCATCATCATCATCATCACTCCCTCACTCACTCACCCATTCGTACTCAGCTCGTCACTCACTTTCTCGCAACCACACCATGGCCATCACCAGCGCCAACATCATCACCATCGTCATCACCATCACTCACCACTAATCATCCTCCTCGTCATCGTCGTCATGATCATCATCAACATCATCATCATCATCATAATTTTGGGGCTCCCCTGGCCTGAGCATGGAGGAGGTTTCGAGCGGAAACCTCGTATGTGAGTCAGTTGTGTGGAATTCTCAAGCTGGAGCCCCTTCCAGCTGGGGCCCACACTTCATGTTGGTAATCCGAGCGGGTCATCCGAAAACTTGTAACTGGTACTAATCCGCGCGGGTCATCCGCAAATCTGTAACTGTCGTCACCTTTGGGGGTCCCAATATTTGAACATGGAAGTATCAAGCGGGAACCTCGTCTGTGAGTGAATTGCGAGGGAGTATCAGGCGGGAGCCCCCTCCCTATGGGGCCCGCACTTCAGGTTGGCAATCCGAGCGGGTCACCCGCAAACCCGTTACATTCGTCTTTGCTGGGGGTCCTCATGCTTGAGTTCGGAGGAACCGTCAAGCGGAAGCCTCTTTTGTGAGTGATTGGCGAGGAAGTCTCAGGCGGGAGCCCTCTCGCTACGGGCCCCGCACTTCATGTTGGCAATCCGAGCGGGTCATCCGCAAACCTATGAATGTCATGTTTGGAGATCCTCATGCCTGAAAGTGGGGGCAGTATCAAGCGGGAACCTCGTTTGCGAGCGAGTAGATTGCGAGGAAGTCTCAGGCGGGAGCCCCCTCCCTATGGGGCCGGTTCTTCACGTTGGCATTCCGAGCGGGTCATCCGCAAACTTGTAATTGTCGTCACCTTTCGGGTCCTCATGCTTGAACATGGAGGACATATCAAGCGGGAACTCCGTTTGAGAGTGAATTGCGCGGAAGTCTCAAGCGGGAGCCCCCTCTCTTTAGGGGCCCGCGCTTCACGTTGGCCATCCGAGCGGGTCGTCCGCACACTTCTCACTGTCGTCACTTTTGGGGGTCTTCACGCCTGCATACGAAAAACATCTCATTCGGGATCCTCGTCGTGAGTGAATGTCGAGGAAGTCTCAGGTGGGGGCCCTCCCCCTTATGGGGCCCGCAGATAATGTTACTAATCCTTGCGGGTCGTCCGAAAACTTATATTTGTCGGCAGTTTGGAGCTCCTCAGGCTTGAATATGGAGGAAATATCAAGCGGGAGTCTCGTCTGTGTTTGATATGCGAGGGAGTCTCTGGCGGGTGCCCTCTCCCTGTGGGGCCCGCAGATTATGTTAGTAATCCCGGCATGTATTCCGACAACTCATACTTATCGTAAACGTTTTGGGCGTTTGAGGCTTGAGTATGAAGGAGGGGCCTCGCTGTGAGTGAATTGCGAGGAAGTCTTCGTCGGGGGGGGGGCCTCCCGTTTGGGCCCGCAGATCATGTTCAGGCCCAGCGAGCAGGAGCTCACTTGGCAGAGCTCGGGGACGCACGTCCTGCGCGGCTCGGGGTTCACTCAGGAGGGAAAGAAACACACATAATCGTCGACTCCCCAGAAATATGGGAAAATATGGGAAGTGGTGGGGAACACAGAAACCCACAAAATATGGGAAAACATTGGGCGTTTTTTTTTTCATTTGTGTGTATGTATTTGTTTGTCCTGGGGCCCCTTCATCCACCCAGACGCACGCGTCCTACCTGACCTCTATGCTGTCGCAGGGCCAGACGCTGCGCAAGGACGCCATTATCGACTGCGCTAGCGGTGACGACGCTGGCCGCTAGCCGCACGGGGATGTCGGACGAGCAGCTGTGGTTGCACTTCTATGTCGTGTTCACCCGCACCACGCGAAAGCGGAACATGCTGATTTTGCGGCCGCCCACGCAGGAATTCTTGGAGCGCGGGCCGCCAGCGTCCGCGCGGAAGGCGCTCGAGGAGTTCGACAAGAAAACGGTGATATCCATGTCTGAGGCGGAACAGCTCGCGGCAAAATTGGATTTCGTGCTACCCCCCGCGTGCACGCGGCCCTGTCTAGGTTGGGACCTGCGGGGTTGTCCCGACGGCTGACTCCCGCGCCCCAGTGGCTCGCGGGGTTGCCCCTAACGGCCTCGTCCGCTGAACTGCCCCGACGGCTTCGTGACTTGGCCATCGGAAAATGCGCCCATGCTGGCCGTGGCGGCAACGGCGCCGAAGAAAACCGATTTGCCCCGGCTTAAGAGCAGAGGGGGTCTTCATGGGGGGAACAGGCTGGACATTGGGGGGTGGGCGAGGAAGAAGAGGGGGAGGCAGAGGAGGGCGAGGAGGAGAAGGAGGATGAGGCAAAAAGGGGGCGGAGGAGAGAGGGGGAGGATGGAGGGGGGGAGGGGGGCCGAAAAGGAGGAGGATACGAAGGGCGACGATGATGATGATGATGATGATGATGATGATGATGATGATGATGATGAAGATGATGAAGATGATGATGATGATGATGATGATGATGATGATGATGATGATGATGATGATGATGATGATGATGATGATGATGATGGTGGTGATGATGATGGTGATGATGGTGATGACGATGATGATGATGATGGTGATGATGATGATGAAGGGATGGGGGAGGAGGACGAGCAGGACGAGGAGGACGCGGAGGAGGATGCGCAGCGGAAGGCGGGAGGTGGGCGCCCGCCAAGGCTAATATTAACAAGCGAGGGGCAATTCAACCAGATTTTCAAGCGGGGCCCCACCGTCGGATTAATACACCGTTACGTCCGGTTCGCGCCGTGCCAGGAAACCCCAGACAAAAGGGCATGAATTCGGTATGTGTCGCATGCCACCACACGCGGTTACAGCATGGTCCAGCCAAAGTTGTGTATCCAGACAGCGAAGATGTTCTGGATAACTGCACAAACGAGGACGTTCCAGAACATAAAGGCACAGAGTTACGGATTCGATAACGTGGCCAACGCGTTTTCGATCATAGAATCAATGAGCGGGATCGTCACATACACCATGCACACGATGGAATGCTTAAAACTGCACCACATACCGTTCCATGTTCCCCGTTTGCTGCGTTTGCGACCAGCGTTCCCGCTCCTTACAATAGCGCGCTTTCGTACCAAGCGCTGTATGGCCGACGGCTGGCATTTTTACGAGATCCGCCGATTCTGGACAACGACCAGGAGACGGATACGTCGGATAGGTCACGGGAACAACGGTCCCGCGAGATTATCCGAGAAACCACTATTCAAGCGACCGCACCGCCCAAAACAAATAGGGCGCTACACATTAACGCGACGCCACCAGGGCAAGTGCCCAACTGTGATGGCGACCTGGTGGACATACCACCGACCGGCCACAACAAGGGGCGACAGGGGAGTTTGGAACGGCCCGTGCCCAGTCGCACGCAATGACCCCGAACGTGGCCAAGCGATCGCATGGGTCGGCGAGCGTGAAGTGGCCGTTCAGTATCCAGACTGACGCCGCACGTTGTACATCGAAGTGTTGATGGTTCGGGAACTTGGTTCTGACAACAGAGCACTTCGCACCGCAGTGGCGTTCGTCGCGAGCCTGCCTGCGCGGAGACCTGCGATGACTTTCGGATACGCATCAACCAAGCTAGGGGCCCCTCGGATACGCACCACCTGACCGATGCCAACACGCTCCCACCAAAGGCACATCATGCTCTCGTTACCTGGTCCGAAAATATGTTCGCATCGAGACCGCGGTCGCAGTCCGACTTGCAAGGTGCATGCCCTGGCTGCCAGTTGTCACCAACGCCGACAGCTGCTTTCTGGGCCACTACCATAGCGACGTAAGACCAGGGCTCCACGATTACGCGTCAAATGCCACTGCGCTCGACTTTCACAGTATCTTTGGGTCCACGCGCGCGGGTGACGCAGCGCCTGACGTCACCCAAGCCTATGGCGGGTTTCGACGAGGGCCGCTTGAAGTTTGTGGTGGGCGCGGGCGGCCCTGCCCCAAGTGGCGACGCTCGACCGGCGGAGACGCCTATCGAAGAGCCTTCTCCGCCCGCGGGGCGGCCGCCCACGGGCCGTTCCAGAGGCATGTGTCTGGAAGCGCGGCGCGCGGAATTGCTTGGAGAGCGCGCCGCGCCAACGACCGCGATCTCAGACCAGCCAGTCATGATCGTCGCCCTAGCATCGGCCTGGGCACCCGACATCGCGGAGACGAGGATTATCGCCATGAGGATATACATTTTGCCCCATAATTCCGCATGGGCATCGCGCAGAACTCTGCTTCGCAGCCGCCGCAGCCGATGTGGCCAAGGTTTTGCCTGCCGAACAACAGCCTATCGCATTTTGCGACGACGGCGTCGCAGGCGCGCAAATATACGCCCCCTTCTGCCCCCCGACGCGCGGCAGCGGCGAACAATGATCACGCGCTAGCCAAAGTTAAGACCCAAGCTCGCCCAGTGCAAGTAGGCAAGACAGTTAGTTATACGGGGCAAAAAATGCGGCGCGACAGCAAGCTTTCTAACGTGGCTGCCTTCGCTGAGGCATCGAAACCCACGGCCGCCCGATGCGTTTTCAAATGGATGTTCGCCAGTCACCGAAAATGATAGATGGCCGAGACGTTTTGGGTCTGATCGGTTCTCGGAGGATTCATGGATGTGGGGGTCTTCGACGTCGAAGCCTCCTCAGGATTGGCGCGAAGAGCGAGCCGGCGTCTGCTGGCCGCTGGGGGGTTTGCCATCCGGATTGGGCCATCACGTCTACGGGCACAGACATGGAGGCCTTTTAATCAAGGGCCTCGCGTGCCGCGAGCTCGCCGAAGCCGCTGGGGGGCGGGGGCGCGCTTCGCGTCTCGCCCCGCCGCCAGGTTCTGCTTCGGCGCTTCGAGCCTTGCCTGGATTCGACAAGAGACAAGAACGACGAAAGAAAGCAGTTCCTTTGGCGCCCCGAGCCAGGCGCAGGGTCGGAGGGCGCTGCGCGTGGTTTCGGACTCCGAGCAGCGCCCCGCGGCGACGCGCTCGATGCCGCGGATGCACTGGCGACGGCCAAGCGCGCTGGAGCGATCCAAATCGGGCTTGCAATGGCGACAGGATCGATCGCGGCGCGAAATGCGTCGGACGCGCGCTCGGCACGCGCAAGCGCAATAAACGCACTTGCATTGGCAGCGCCGCCAGACGCGCGGAAAACGACGAGGGCGACGCAGCTCCAGACCAGGGCGACCATGTTGAACAAGTCCGCCCCGTCCAATGCCCAGAACTCACGGGCGCGGGGTCTGAGGAGAGGGTTGCCCGCATTGTCGCAGACATGTTTGTATGCCTCCGAGGGGCGCTCGCGCGTGCCCGCGCAGCACAAATCTAGCCGATGGCCCGCGTCGCCGGGCTGCGGCGGGCGCAGGAACGACGAACTTACAGGCGCGACGGCCTGGCGCGATCGCGCGCGAACTTCAGGCAGGAACTGAGAGGATTATATATCCTGCCGCGCAGCCCACCCGAGAATTCCATCTCCACAGCGACTCCGGCTGCCGACGGTTGACCGCAGAAGTTGAAGACGAGACCAGCGGCCACGGCGCCAGAGGCGCCGACCTTCTCAGGCGCGGAAGCCCGCGCGACGGCAAACCTGACGCGCGCCTGACAGACGCTTGCTGCCAGTCGCATCGGCCGCAGGTTAGGCCAGGCTTTTCTGCAGAAGATTCAGCGGCAACCCGCAGCCAAGAGGGCTGCTACCCGACCGCTATCACGTCGTGCTGCGTGAACTTCAGCCGGGGCCGCTCAACTCCAACGCAACTCAATAATATTATCGAACTGCGCGTTCTACCAGGTTATTCTCTATTGATGCTGAGCCCGCAGTTAATCAGGCCCCTGTCGAACAGGGACAGCAAGAACCCTACTCGGCGCACGCTGCTGGGACATATTACCTTGAGCAGACAGATAGTGGATGCGGGGCGTCGCGATTTGTCTGCCATGGCGCGACGCGCGGGGTCTCAGCGCAGAAGGGCGTGCCAGGCAACCGTATAGACCGCGATCTTCTGTTGCAAGGTATGCGCCCTACATGGCTCAGACATCGAAGGCTGCTCCTGGCCAGCCAATGAGCTGAGCTGGCGGAAGACGCATTCCTTGCGTGGGGGCGCGCCGAAGTGACTGCAACTTATGTTGCCGCTTCTGATTATGTCGTTTGTGCCCTGTGCCTGCATTTGGTTGCGTGGGTCCGCGCTGGTTTTTGAGTTGCACGCGCGGGTGCGCGCCATCTCCGTCTTGCTATTTACTAGCTTCACAGACGCGACTTTGGCACTTGGCCGAGTCGGGCGCGGCTTGCCGCGGTCGCGGCTTATGTTTGGCGTGAGCCCCATAGCTTCAAAGTGGTTACGACATGAATTCATAATCAGAGTGACGGGGGCGAGTGGTCATTCATTTTCCCTGGGTGCGTGGCTGATGTAAGGATCCGTGGTGAGATTATGCTTGTTGCGTTGTCGTTGAATTTTCACTTCTGAAGAATAGTTATCGTCGATCCCCCCATCACCGGTGAATATTGTTTTTTCTCAATCAAAGTGTGCCCCTTGACGCTCGCACCTTGTTTTTGACAAAGATAGTCTTCCTGTTCAAACTGGGCCCCTGACCCCCCACACTGCGCCAACAACAATGGCTCCCGCATGAGACTTCCTCAGAATTTGCCCAGGGCCCCCGCTCCTGAGACTTCCTCACAATTTACTCAGGATCGGTGTTCCCGTTTGTGAACTCCTCGCGATTTAGTCAGTGCCCCCGTCCCCATATGAGAGCGCCTCACAATTTACTCAGGGATGGCGCTCCCGCTGGAGATTTCTTCGCAATTGAATCAAGACTTCTTCGCAATTTAATCAAGAGCCCCGCTCCCGCCAGAGAGCCATTCACATTGTATTCAGGAATTGCGCTGTCGCCTGTGGTTTCCAGGCAACTGTTCCGGATTCGCGCCTTCGACGCTCAGAGTAATCGCGCTTTCGTCATATTCAGGCATCCCGCTTGAATGTCCCGCCCGTCCGGCCCGCCCGGCAGGGGATCGCCCGCCCGTCGGGGGCTCCCGCCCGAGATTTCCTTTAGGAACGGCGCTTTCGCTTAGGATTTCCTCGAACGTTCACGCTCTTACTTTCCTGTTCCTCCTTCTCCCTCTCCTTCCTCTCTCCCCCCTCCTCTCCTCTCTTTTCTCTCCCTCCTCTCTTCCCTCATCCTTATGCCTCTCTACCCTACCCACTATCCGTCCTCTCCCTCTTCCCTTCTCCCTCTCCTCTCCTGCCTCCTCCCTCCTTATTTCTTTTTGTCTCTCTCCTCTCTCTCTCGCTCGCTCTCTCTCTATCTCTCTCGTTTTCTCTTTCTCTCTCTCTCTCTCTCAGTATCTCTCTCTACTGTTTTCTGCTTTTAATAAATGTATGTTTCTCTATTTCTCTCCCTCCCCCTCTCTCTCTCTCTCCCTCTTTCTCTCTCTCTCTCTCTCTTTCTCTCTCTCTCTCTCTCTTTCTATATATATATATACACATATATATATATATATCGCTCTCTCTTTCTCCCTACTCCTATTATCTGTCGTTCTCTCTCTCTCTTTCTCTCTCTGTCTCTCTCTCTCTCTCTTTCCCCCGCTGCCTGAAATCAACTGCCTCCCATCTCGTTCCTTCTCTCCTGGCGTTTTTCCTCTTCCTTCGTCCCTCCCTGTCCTTTCCTCCCACCCTCTCTCGTTCACCCCCACCCTCTTTTCGCATAGCCCACACCAGTTCCAATGGCGGGCACATATACGCCCACCAAGGTTTGTCCGCCCGTTCAGGTTTGCCCGCCTGTCCGCCTGTCTAAGCCCGCCGCCCCCCGCAAACAGAAATAATCCCCCCAAAGGGGGTGTGATCGAAGACAAAAAGGGCTGGTATCGAGGGGTGTGGGGAACTCGTTTTGAATCAGACACGGGCAAGTCAGAGCGAACAGTCTTATGATGATGGTGATTGTTGTTGTTGTTGTTGTTGTTGTGGTGGTTGTTGTTGTTGTTGTTGTTGTTGTTGTTGTTGTTGACGTTGTTTCTGCCTTCTCACTTCTGAAGAATAATTATTGTTGATCCCCCCACCGGTGCATATTGATTCTTCTCAATCAAAATGTGCCCCTCGACGCTCGCACCCTGTTTTTTGACAGGGAAAATCTTCATACTCAAACTGGGCCCCTGGCCCCCGGGTTACAACAACAACGGCTACCGCCTGAGACTTCCTTACAATTTAGCCAGGACCCCCGTTCCCGCCCGAGAATTCTTCGAAATGTATTATGGAATCGCGCTCTCGCTTGGGACTTCCTTACAATTGATGCACGGATCGCTCTCCCGGCGCTCTGGAGTCGCGCGCTGGAGACTTGCATGCAACGTATTGAAGAACAACCCTGCGTTGGAATTTCTTGCAATTCTTGACGCTTCGCGTATCCCCACCAGCCCATCCAGAAACGATCAGCAGGGAAATTGGTGAATCAGGGGCGATAGAAATTGAATTCTTCATAATATTTTTGCATTTGCAGACGGCCACTGCGGATTGGTAGGTTCGCCACTGCAGTTTTGTTCGCCCAATGCAGATCCGATTTTTGTCGTATTTTGGAGCCTTCTCAGCTCATCAGGGCTCCCGCACTGAAGTTTAAGATGGAAATCGGGGCATGATGCACCGAGGTGTTCCCTGTGGTTAACTTTTCTGGCGCAGGTGGCTGCATGTACGATGAGGTGCCCTTGTCGCGCAGTTTACAATCGCTTCCCGATGGGCATCGTTGATCTCAGCCTTCGCACTGATTTGTTTCGTGGACATCTTCAATATTAGCCCTCGCGCTGATTTTTATCTTAAACATGCGCGCGAGTGAACACCGTGGAAGACAGAGGGGGGATACCAAGGACGAGGCATAAAGGGAATGGCACCCTTGCCCGAGCGGTTGCGCGCATGCATGGAGGTGCGCACAGGCATTGTTGTATTGAAAGCGGCGGGGGGGGGGGCATAGCTTCCTTTATTGAAGTTCGAGATACAAATCAGTGCAAGATGCGCCTCTTGGGGCCAATTGGGGGCCTCTTGCCCGCCTCTTGGGAGCCTCTCGGGGTTTCCTGGGGGCCTCTCTGGCCCGAGGGCTCGAGATGTCCGTTCGGGTTTCTCGTATGAGCCTTCTCTTGGAACCGTTTTGGGGGTCTCTTGGGCTGTATTGGAGTCCTTTTGGGCCGTCTTGTGGACATCCTTGATTTTAGTCACGCACTGATTTGTATCTTGAACTCGCGTGCATCTGGAACTTGTTCTGCCTGATTCGTACTGCTGTTTATGCTGTTGCTGCGGTTGATGTTGTTGCTGCTGTTGTTGATGTTGGTGCTGGTGTTTGTGCTGCTGCTGGTGACGGTGGTGGTGGCAGTGCTGCTGGTGCTGCTGCTTGTGCTGCTGCTGATGCCGCTGCTGGTGCTGATACTGTTGATGCCGTTGCTGCTGCCGGTGCTGCTGCTTGTGGTGTTCGGGCCAACTTGGGGGTAGGAGGAGAAAGAGGAGGAGTATGAAAACAGCAAGGAGGAGGGAGGGGATGAGGAGGAGCAGGAAAGCGGCACGAGGAGGATGAGGAGGAGGAGGGAGGAGGCAGGAAGGGAGGACGGAAGGAGCGGATGATGATCAGGATAATGACAAGTTGGGCTTTGGGGATGTGTTGTGGTGCTGGTGTTTTCGAGGACTCGTAAGGCAATCTTGGTGCTCCCTTGGGGTCCTCTTGGGGCACTCTTGGCGCCCTTTTGGAGCTCTGTTGGCTTTGCAGGGTCTTGCAGGGTCTTTGCAGGGTCTTTGCAGGGGGGGACCCTGCAAAGACCCTGCAAAGACCATGCAAAGTTGGAGTCTTGGAGGCGTCTTAGCGCAGTTTTAGGCCGCATTGATCAAACAGAGGGGCGGCGTTAATTCTTGCCCCCCCCTTCGGAGGCTCAGAAATGCCGTCTTGGGGCCCTGTTGGCCCGCTCTTGGAGTGCTCTTGGGCGCTCTTGGGGCCGTCTTGCGGCTCTCTTGGGCCCCTCTTGGGGCTTCCTTGGGCCATCTTGGGGCCATCTTGAGGCCTCGAGAGCCCTTCGCAGGCGAAAAAGCGAGAAGGCACACAACATTGATTTGTCCTAGGTTTTTGAAGGATTTTGGCCTCTTGGGGGGGTCCTTGGAGGCCTCGGAGGGCACTTGAAACTGTCTTGGGGCCGTCTTGAGGCCTCTTGGACGCGTGTCGGACGCTATCTTGACCCGTCTACCGCTATCTTGGGCCATCTTGGAGGCAATCTTGGAGTCTCTGGGGTCCTCCTGAAACGATCTTGGGCCCAGAAAGACGCTCTGACACATCGGCCCCCCCCCCGTCCAGACGCAGGGAGGGGGGGAGGTAAACCCGCCGAGCAGGGAAAGGGAGGAGGTTGGAAAAGGAAACGCGCTAGACCACCTGCGCCCAGAGGGCGGGTGGGATTTGCCCAAGCGCCGCGCTCCCGACACCCAGGCGCCCAGGAGTCGCGCCCGTTGTGGCCCCATGTGCGTGCCCTTCGTGGCCCCGCTGCCGCCATTGGTGTCCCCCTCACTGTCCTAGGTGGCCCAGTTGCTACCCTCAGTGGCCCCATAGTTGCCTTCTGTGGCCCCGCATTATCTGCACTTCGTGGCCCCCGCTCGTTCGCGCTCTTCGTGGCCCATACGCATTCCCTTCGTGTCCCCGCTGTCGCCCTTCGTGGCCTACTTCGTGCCCTTCGTGGCCCTGCTGTCGTTCTCTCTCGCTCTCGCTTTCGCTCGTCGTCACCGTCGTCATCGTCGTCGTCGCCGTCGTCTTTGACGTCGTCGTCGTCGTCGTCGTGGTCGGTCCCCTGTCCGTCCCTCTTGGGGTCGGGTCGACGGTCCGCGGCCGCCCCGCCGCTTGCCGGGGCCCGGCCTGCAGGGGAAAAGGGTATACCCCCCAAAAGGGGTTCGATCGAAGACGAAGAGGGCGGGTATCGAGGGTTCGGGAAATACGCGTTATTGGACACTCGAGCATATAAGGGCGAACAGTCTTAAAATTGTTGTTGTTGTTGTTGTTGTTGTTGTTGTTGTTGTTGTTGTTGTTGTTGGTGTTGGTGTTGGTGTTGGTGTTGGTGTTGTTGTTGTTGTTGTTGTTGTTGTTGTTGCTGTTGTTGTTGTTGCTGTTGTTGCTGTTGTTGTTTGTTGCCGTCGTCCCACCCGCGATCCACCCGCGACCCGCCCCGCAACTCACCCCGCGACCCACCCCGCGACCTACCCCGCGACCCACCTGCGACCCACCTGCGACCCACCCGCGACCCACCCCTCGACCCACCCGCGACCCACCCCACCACCCACCCCACCACCCACCCCACCACCCACCCCACCACCCACCCACGACCCATCCGCGACCCACCCGCGACCCACTTGGGACCCACCCACTTGGGACCCACCCGCGACCCACCCCGCGAGCCACCCGCGACCCATCCGCGACCCACCCGCGACCCAACCGCGACCCACCCATGACCCACCCGCGACCCACCCGCGACCCAGAAACAGCGACCCCTCATTTGCGACCCACCAGCAGCGACCCAACAGCGACCCACCCTACCCACATTGGTTTAAAGACAGAATCGGCGCCTTCGGCGGGCTCGTTGTAGAATTTGTGAAACTTTGGCTCCTGCGGCGGGCCTTCTCCGGAAACTAGGCTACGTGCGCATTGCAGCACTGTTTCGCAACATGGAATTTGATTGTCGCCACCGTTCATCTCTCCCCGTCGATTCTGAACGTAGGTCAGAGGGCCGGGTGACATGCGAGCGAGCGTAGCGAGCATCCGCGCCGCCGTTGGTTGTTCAAGTGGCCAGCCCTCGATTTGCCCTGATCGCAAGCGTAGCTATCGATCCGCCATTGCATCGGGAAAGAGTCTCACTCCTGGAAGATGCCTCTCACATCTTTTCTTTACCATCATAACTACATCTCACAATGCCTACCTCATCATGTTTGCTCGGTCACCGCGCCGATTGGGGACCCTCAATGTTCTGCCATGTCATCGGCGCTGAGTTTTTTTTTTCTGCCGCCCACGACGCCTGCGCCCAAAGAGCCACGTCCCCCTCGGCGCGCGCGCGATGCCGTCCGAGCTGGGCTCCGCGCCATCCCCCGCACGCCAACTACGGACAGGACACTCGCCCCTTCAAGGACGTTTGCCCTCCCTCCCCAGAACCGCGGGCGCTCGGTCAGCCCGCCCCCCTGCTTCCCACCCTCCCAGACGACCCGTTCCGCGCACGTCCGTTGCTCCAGAGCGGCTCGTGCGCAGAGCGCCGTGCCTTTGAGCCGCACGCCCCCCCCCCCCCCGAGCGCCCGCTGTTTTGGTCGGTGGCGAAACTTTGGTTCCGGACCGGTGCACGGTGCGGACGTGGACGCGCATTTTGGAGAGCGCCAAGTGTAAACCAATCCGAGGCAGGCCGATATTGGGTCCAGGATCGGTGTATATGCATGCTTTGTTTTGCCAGGAATGCATGCATATGCATTGGCCCTAAGCCCAGGACGGGCCTTGTTGACGCTTGTATCGAAGTATGGTTGAGCACTTGCGCCGTCTTCGCCGCTCCCTGGTCTCTGCCGCGCGCCTAGCCCTCGATCGACCCCTGGGGTTTGTGGTCCTGCAGGCACTGGCGGCGCAGCTTTTGCGTTCGAGCCTTTCCCGTGATCCCTGTCCTTCCCTCATTTCTGGCCGGCGCAACTTTGAATCTTTCAATATGGCCCGTGCGAAAGCCGTCCAATTTGACAGCGAGGTAACGTCGGCGTATGCGTCGCGGGGCACTCCCTACATGTATGTGACGCTGCCACCACCACGATCCCTGTCAGCGACAGACAGCTGCTTCTAGGCGCACCTCGACACCCGTAGATCCCACCGTCACCCGACGGACTGGAACCGACCCCCGAACGCTCCCCGTGGGTCTGGACGCCCCCAGGGACTTCGGTGTTCCTCACGTCTTCAAGCGAGCTCGAGCCCACCAGGCGGTTTCGTGGGTCCGGTCCCACCTCTGGCAGGTAGGTAGTCCATGATCTCCACGAAATCAGCAACCATGTCTTGGCTCGCGTCCATCGTCGGCCTGACCAGGTATGGTGATGGTGCGGAGGTGACTTCTGCGGAGCCCCCCGCGGGCTCGAAATCCCCGTGGTTTCCAGTAATCTCCTGAGGACTCTGGAGGCCTTTCGAAGGTTCTTCCGAAGGTCCCCCCGAAGGCCCTCGGAGACCGTCGAAGGTGCCCAGCTGCCTTGCGCGGGAGGCCCTCCGCGTCCGTGGCCCGGGTCAGAAGAAATTTGCTGCGTGCAGCCGGTCTCGTCCCTGCCGCCAGGCGCATTTTCTCGATACGCTGGCGCCTCCCGGCGCTGGGAGGCGCCAGGGAAACTAGCTGCGCGGGCTGATTCGCCGGCAAAGTTGACTTCGCCAGCAAAGTGGGCCGTCCTTCGCCAGCAAAGTCGACTTTAAAGCAATTCCCAGCATCCGCAGCTTGTAGGGCCCGTGGTCTTGCTTTTCGGTCCTGGCTGCTCGGTCGTCGATCCCTTTCGCTCGTTTCGCTCTGGGACCCTTGGTCAGCCATTCCTTTCGGTTCGGCCCCTCGGGCCCTCGTTCGCTCGGGTTTTCACAGAGCTAGCACAATGACCCTAACCCACGAGCAAATACAAACTACTTCAAGGCAAAACCCTAAGAGTGGATTGTTTGATGGTGATATCGATGATGAGATCGATTGAGTGAGATGGACAGTTAGATCGATCATGCGATCGATGGTGAGCTCGATCGTGGGATCCCGAAGGCGGCCCAGAACCAGCAACCAGGAACCTGGGAACCTGGAGCCGGGAACCCGGGAACCCAGCCGGCTGCCGAAATCGGCCCCGGTCCTTCGCCAAATCTTCCAATATCCGCTAGGACCCTATCAGTGCAAGCATCGATTGGAGAATGTGGGCTGTCTCTCTCTCTCTCTCTCTCTCTCTCTTTCTGTCGTCCCTTCACCGTCCCCCTCCCCATTGGTCCCCCCCGAGTGGCCCGCGCCCCCGCCCGGCGCCCGCGCCAAGAGGTCTGGCAGCTCGCCGCGGTGGCCCCGGCCGGCTGTGAGGCCCAGGCTCGGGGCAGTGCCCCGCCTGGCCCCTCCCCAGCCACCCTCGAGTGTTCAGCCGTCCGCTTGTTTTTTTTTTTTTTTTTTTGTTTGGGGGGGGGGCAGCGGGGGGAGAGGGAGGGATGTTCTAGGCCTCCTAGATGGGGTCGAAGGATCGCTCCGCATCGCCGATGCATCGGCGATGCGGCTCGATGTGGAACCCGATTTTCTCGACGCCGACGTCGCGGGTGCATCGGCGATCTCCTCGATGCATCGCCGATGCATCGTCGATGCATTGGCGATGCGGTGCGAGCTTCCGACCCCGTCTACTCGGGCCCCCATCTAAGAGTCTTTTTGACGGGGGAATGACGGGGGGAGGGGGGGGAGTAACGAGCAGAGGAGGGAAGGCTGGAGGGGTGGACGGAAGGAGGGAATGAGGGAGAGAAGGATGGAGGGTGGGTGGCGGTGGAGGAGGGAGGGAGGATGCATAGTAGGCAATCTGCCCCTCCAGTAAAGATTGATCGGCTTTGCGAAAGACAGAACAAGGGATGATGACGAGAAGTATGAGAGGTCGAGTGGCCGCAGGTCGCACGCTACCGTCGGACAGCGGGGCGTGGAGGTTGCTGGAGGAAGCGAGTGAGAAGAATGAGGCGGAGGGGCTGGGGGGAGGAAGGAGGATCTGGTCACGGCGGCGCAAGATAACGTCAAGCCGACGTTCCCCTAAAGTCGAGAAGCGGAGTGGACGCATGTGCCCTTCCCCACCGCCCGCCCACGACCCCCCAACACATAGGTACGAGACCTCAGACCCACAACCCAGGCCTCGTCTCCAAGGTAGTGGATGCCATCCGGTTCGGTACCGAATATCCATCAGTTCAGAGGACACGTTGCGCTCTTAATGGCCGCAAGCCAAAACCTCGAGTTGTAGGTGCGCCGCTTGGGGATCGTCAAGCTGCAGGCGGAGGGAGACGACACCCGAGCTGAGTCGCAACGGTTCAAGCTAGAGCGGTACCTCGAGCTGCAGCCGACCAGGACAGTGTTGATCACGTGGCGAGGCGAGGCGGATAACGGATTCGTTTACGCCCGAAGTCAATTTGAGGCACCTGCAGTACAACGGCGCAGACGTGGTTGATCCCGAGGACGCAAACAACAAGGCGAACAATACCCAGGGGCTGCCGACCTCTTTCTGCAGGTCCGCGGTCTGTTCGGACATGCAACGCATACAGCGTGCCAGAATGAACCAGCTTGCGCAGTCGTCTTACAACTTCCAAACCTGGGCTTCCTGGAACCGCTACTTCAAGAAGTTACTGCTGCGAGTGCGGATCCACAATCAAGTGCGCCCTGAAAGACAAGAGGAGTCACTTCAGCGTGCTGACGGACTCGGAGAAGACGGCGGATGGTTCGAAAGGACTTCAAGCACCTATCAGGCATCGAAGGCACCGTCAGAACAGGCAGATCAAACGCCAGACCTCGCAGGCCGAGGATGTCGTGGGCGCGGGCCCGGGCGATAGCGACGCCGTGCAGGAGGAAGATCCCATTGGTGGACCGCCTGGCGCAACGTCCGGCGACGACCCCGCCGACGACTTCTCACAGCAGCCTGAGACTCCCAACCAAGCACGATTGGAGAAGAAGCCCTGGCCGAGGCAGAAGCAAAAGGACAAGAAAAAACAGCAACCCATGGTGCCCGATCCGCTCCGGGAGCTGGCTGAATCTCATGCCACGAGAGGGTCCAAGAGATATCCTGCTGCTTCCTCGTCGGCACAGCGTCTTCATGCCGACGAGGACATGTCTGACCGCGCGGCCATGGAGACAGTCGAGGAGACGCCGCCGCCCAACGATAAACCGCCACCCCCCAAGCCAACGCGCATCGGGACCGTCGGTGTCTACGTTTTGGTCCCCGACGAGCACGAAAACATTGCCGTCTTGTCCCATCGTCGGAACACCAGGGCGCGCCCCCGCGCGCGGTAGCTACTCCAGAGGGGCGGTCCGACAAGAATGACATGGGCGTCGCTTGCAAGCGGGACTTGGATTTCGAATGCGCCGCCAGTACGCAGCGAGTCTGGAGCTTGAGGAAAATGTTGGGCTGGGCGTTTATCCGGGCAGCCTGGCGGGATTCCGAACGACCAGACCACCGTCCCACCGCGCGTGAACTACGGGGCCCTTCTCCTGGAACGCCCCTGGGCCAATGGGCCGCGCGGGCCTTCTCGGGGCGAGGTGGGCTGCCAGGGTCGTTGGCGTCCAGGGACTCCCGCCGAAGACGAGTGCCGCGCCTGGATCAACGTAGGCGACCTTCTCCAGCGGCGGAGCCCGCCGCCCGCGCGCCAGCAGCCACTGCGTTTCATCGCGGCGGTGGAGAAGCATGAGATTCTGCATATGAAGCGAGACGCGGCGAAGGGCGAGACGGTGGAAGGTCAGGGCGCAGATGCGGGCCAGACGATGCAGGGCGAGCCGTCCGACGGGGGGGGAAAGCGGGCGCTGGCCCGCCGGCGACGCGATCCTTTTCTCGTTGGTGATAAGCCGCGCTCGACAGACGCCGGACATGCGAGCTCCAATTCCGACTGCCGCCCTCGGTGATTTTCTGACGGAGCCGTTGGCCGTTCAGCACCAGTGCCCGAGATGTCTACGTTGTGCATGTCTGACTGAAGCTGTTGACGCCCATGCTCACCGAGACTCTCATCGACATGGGCATGTCGCGCAATGTTCTTGAATCCGAAGTTGCGGTGCGCTGCGCGATGACAGCAGTCGAGACCAGCGATTACTCGTCTCTCCATGGGCGTCTCAAGGTGTGCGCAGAGGCCGAGACCGAGGACCCCGCGACCCGTCACCGTGTGTTTGAGTTCGTTTGGGGGAACTTCAGCGACCTACCGGGCTGGGCCCCCGCGGCGCTGCTTATCGTCTACAGCGCGAATTGCAGCGACCTTCCGAAGATCGGCGGGGACCTCTGGCACCCACCTCAGATGGAGAAACATATTATCAACGACAGCTGGGGGGAGTCGGCGAAAGACGGCGAGAGTGCTCTCCGGGAGAATGGGGCAGATCGATCTCCGCGGCAGGCGCGGGCCTAAAGATGAGCCGGGGCGCATTCTTGAGAACTGTTTCGCGTTGCCAGGCGCCGTGCGTCTTCTCTCAGCGAGGGAAGAACGGTGCAACGTATTTGTTTCGCTGTCGGGGGCGCCCGCCCCTGGGCGGCTGGAAAAAAGCATGCCGCCGCGGCGCCGCCGCAAGGGCATGGACTTTCAAGCCGCCTTGGGGCAGGCGCACCCGACGGCGAAACAGTTTATTCCACGCCGTTCTTCGCCCGTTAATTCTCGATGGGGCGCGTGGGCAGCGCCCCGCTGGCCGTGGAAGCCATGGAGGAGGCCGCGTTGGCGGCGACGATCATCGACCAGTGCGTTTCCACTCCGGCGGCCGAAGAATCTCCAGCAAAGAAGGGTCATTATCTCTTCGGGCGCGAAGAACACTGCATCAGTGCCCACTGGAGGAAGGCCTACAAGGTGACCAGAAAACAAG
Organism: Prorocentrum cordatum; assembly: GCA_963575745.1. Taxonomy (NCBI): domain Eukaryota; class Dinophyceae; order Prorocentrales; family Prorocentraceae; genus Prorocentrum; species Prorocentrum cordatum. Next base: position 1,068,112 of record CAUYUJ010002002.1, read on the forward strand.
CATCATGTTCTCGCCGAGATGATGAGCCCCCCACTGGGAAGAATGTGCCAAGGTCGACGTGGCGAGGAGCCGCCTGATTGACGCTCTCTGTCACTTGGATCGTTTTGAACGTTTGTTCTGGAGGCTCACTCTGGGATATCCAAGTGTCCAAAGGGTCGCATTTGTTCGCGAGAATCTCTCGGGTCTCATCGAGGGCCCTCACGCGCAGGGTCCGTTTGCACATCCAACTGGACAGCGGTGGATCATGGGCGCGTCGATGGCGTGCCCGGGGGAGATGCGGCAATCGAAAAGATCCGCAACCCAGATGCCCGCGCCCAGACCTGCCAAGGCGCAAGCTTGGCAGCCCTTGCCTCTATCTGGAGCAAGGAATGCCTATGCACGTTAATGCAGGGGCCCTCGAGCACGAACGACATATACGGCGTCTACTGCGAAGGCGCGCCTCGCCGTGCCCCCTGCCCTCGCTACGCGGTGCACCTGCAATCTGATGTCGGCCCCGAGATGAATCTGCACCCATGCGGTTTCGAGACGCAGGTGGGCCACGAACGCCGCGCAGGCGATCCAAAGGTCCACGTTTGCTAGCAGCGGTTCCAAACCGCTGGCAGCACCTACGTCGCCATGCCCTGGGCCCGCGCTGCGACGCTGAGGGGGTCTGGGGCAAGACGCAGATGAATCAGCAAGTCTGTGGATGGCATTGGCCATGGAACCGCGCGGTCAGGAGGCACCTTGCGGCGCAGGCCACTCTCGCCGCGTTTCCGAGCGCCCGCGCGTGCTTGGACGAGAAGATCGAGGGTTTTGACTTGGCGATTCTCGAGGTCAAGCTTATGCCCAAGTTCCTCAGTGGACCGAAGAGCTCTGCGCAGCATTCCGCTACCTGGAGCGAATTGGGAACCGGCGCCGCCTCCGCGGATCCGAGCCGCAGAGCTTCATGGGCGAGATTGGGCAACCTGCGGACAAAACCGCGGGATCTGGCCATCCCGTCATGGAGCCAGGATCGGACATTCGATTCATGGAGCTCTCCTAGAGACGTTCTCAAGGCCCGCGCGGTCGCGCTGCCGCGCCGGCTGTGCGTCGCAGACGCATTGATACTGCATGACAAGGCTACGGGGTTAGGATGGCTGCGATTCTCGAGCATGATTGGCGGAAGTTCGCGGAGTGAGGCGAGGCGACGTTTCGGTTGCAAGAGGTGGGGGCTGCGTTTGTAATGCCCATGTCTGCCTCTCCTCCTCTCGCGCCGTTCTCTGCGCTCCCTTGTGCGCAGCCGTCGTGGCTCGCGCTGGCCCTTCGGCCACCTGGCGCGCAGGTGACGTTCGCGCCCTGGCCCCCGTAAGTGGAAAGAGAACGTGCTCTCTCACAACACGGGTCCCCCTATTGTGCTTCGTTTCTCTCTGTGTTCCATGCAGTTACTCCCGCGCGCCTCGCAGGCGAAAACGATGCGACCGCTTCTCATGCCGCAGTGGCTGCTCGGTCCTGCGGGGCCAGCAGCGGCGGCGCACAGGGGGCGCGAGGTTTCGCTACGGGGTGGCAGGACTGGCCCCAGCGGGGCCGGCGCTCGACGGGGCGGCCGGATTGGCCCCGGCGGGGCTGGCGCCCTGATCGCGCCGCAGTCGCGCACAGTGCCACCGAGGGCTCGCCCCCCGAGCGTTCTGGCGCGTGGGCGAGCTGCGAGATCGAGCGGGGCTCCGCGCAAGGAACGGGCCCATGTGGGCGGTCGGCCGACTGCGCCCCGCGGGGTCGCAGCGTCGGTGATGGGCGCAGTTGCGGGCAAGCGCAGCATGGCCGCAGTGGCGGACAAGCGCAGCATGGCGCAGCAACTGCAAGGTGGAACGGTCGCCGTCGCTATCAGCACCACCATCCTCGTCCTCTTCATCACCATCATCATCATCTCAAAATTTGGCATCACCGTCGCCATCGCCACTTTCATGAACAGTTCCTCATCATCACCACCAGCGCCACCATCCGACGTCGCATGCGAACCCCCCTGCGACAACGATTGTGATATCGATAGGGAGATCGATCGCGAGGTGGATCGTGGGATCGGTCGTAATATCGATCGTGCGAATTGTTGTCAGATTGACCGTGCGGTCGCTACTGATATTGATGATGGTTCGATTGTCAAATCGGTAGTACGACCGGCTGTGGGATTCATTGGGGTATCAACTGTGAGATTCATGGCGGGATTGAGTGTAATTCCGGTACTGATGCCAATAGTGAGATCGACAAGATCTATTGTGCCAACTATCGTGCAATATTTTGTGGTATTGATCGTGGGATCGCTCGTGGGATCTATAGTGAGACCGGCAGTGCTATCGATACGCTGGTCGATCATGATATCTAGTTTGTGATCGATTGCAAGACCGGTGGTGCAGCCGACGGTGAAATCGATTGCGAAATCGATGGTGGAACGGGTAATGCGCTTTCTTGTGAATCGTGAGAACGATCGTGGGACCGATCGCGAGGCCAATCGTGCAATTGATCTTCATATATATGGTGCGATTTGTGGTGGGATCGATTGAGATATCGCTCGTGAGATTCATATTGGGATCGACAGTGTCATCCATAACGGTATCGATAGTATGCTCGACTGTCCGATCGATTGTGGCGCCGATAGTGAGATCGATGGTGAGAACGACTGAAAAATCTGTATGGAGGCCATTCGTCAAATTTGGTGTGATATCGGTAAAGAATATGAATGTGAGATCGATCGTGGGTTCTATTGTCATATCGATGTTGAGATCGATTGGGGTGTCGATCGTGACATATTTTGTGAGATCGATCTTGGGATCGCTTGCGACACCGAGTGTGGATCGACTGTCAAATCGATAGTGGGATCGATTATGAGACCGATCGTCAGATTTTATGTGGGATCGATGTGAGATCGATAGTGGCTCTCTGATGCGATCGGGAACTCGGTCGATGCAAAAACCATGGAGTGGGACGTTGAGTCTCCGTCCCCCCCCCCCGAGCCTCCATATCACCCGAAGGGTGGTTGTATAGGTCGGAGGCGACTATGGCGAGAGCGCGCAAAGCTTGCCACTCCATCCGCCTCCTCCTTCTCCTCCCCTCTGCTTTCCCCGCCCTTTTCCCTCTTCTGTTGCCGCTGCAGTCTCCAGCGCTGGTCGCGCCTCATGTTCGTCTTGCCTTTTTGGCCGACAGTGAGTGGAGGGGCGGGGGGGGGAATTGTGAGGGGGCTGGCTCCCGTCGGCGTCGACTCCCTTGAGGAGGCCGAGGCACTGGAGGCTTAAGTGCGTGAGCGCGTGAACCGTCGGCAGCAGGCGATCCCCGATGTGTTTGAATCCCCATGGCTCGTTTGGGGATTTGGTGCATGGAGGGCGATGACTTGAACAGTCGGTGGTGGGCCCCTACCCTTCGACCATTTTCCCCCTGCTTCCCTGCTCCTGCTTCTCCTGCTCCTGCTCTTGCAGGGTCGGGTGGCGGAGGGCCAGGCGAAAGGGGCGAAGGGCGGAGATGGGACGGTGGAGGAGGAGGAGGGGGGAGGGTGGAGGAGGAGGAGGTGGGAGGGGGAGCAGCAGTGGCAGCAACAGCGGATGATAACATGTGGAGAGTGGAGCGCGGAGGAGGTGCACGCAGGCAACCCCGCGCGCGGGGCGCGCGAGCTTCTGCGCGGCCTCCCCCGTGGGGCAGTGGGGGCGGGCGGGGCCCGTCCAGCAGGCGGTCGGCGACGATGGGCTCTTGCAGTTCACGAAGCAGGCTTTCCGTATCTGTGCGTGTGCGTGTGCGTGCGCTCGTGTGTGCGTGCGTGTGTGCGTGCGTGTGGTTTCGTGTGTACGTGTGTACGCGTGTGTGTGTGTGTGTTTGTGTGTGAATGCGTATGTGTGTGTGTGTGCGTGTGCGCGCGCGTGCGTGTGTGTGTGTGTGTGTGTGTGTTTGTGCGTGTGTGTGAACGCGAGTGTGTGTGTGTGTGTGCGTGTGAATGCGCGTGTGTGTGACTGTGTGTATTTGTGTGTACGTGTGTACGCGTGTGTGCCTGTGTGTGAATGCGTGTGTGTGTGTGTGTGTGTGTGCGTGCGCGCGTATGTGTGTACGTACGTGTGTATGTGCGTGCGCGTGTGTGTAAATACGAGTATGTGGTGTGTGGATGCGTGTGTGTATGCGCGTGTGTGTACGTGTGTACGTGTGTGTGTGTGACTGCGTGTGTGGGGTGTGTGTCTGTGGTGTGTGGTGTGTGAATGCGTGCGTGTGCGCGTGTGTGCGCGCGTGCGTGCGTGCGTGCGTGCGTGCGTTCGTGCGTTTTTGTGTGTGTGCGCGCGCGAGTGTGTGTGTGTGTTTGCGTGTGTGTGCGTGTGTGTGTTTGCGTGTGAGTGGTTCTGTGTGTTTGCGTGTGCGTGTGTGCGTGTGTGTGAAAGCGTGTGTGTGTGTGCGCGCGTGCGTGCGTGCATGCGTGCGTGTGTGTGTGTGTGCGTGTGTGTACCTGCGAGTGTGTGTGTGCGTGTGTGTTTGCGTGTGTGTGTGTGTGTGTGTGTGTGTTTGCGTTTGTCTGCGCGGCTGTGCGTTTGCGTGCGTGTGTGTGGTTGCGTGTGTGTGTATGTACGCGTTTGTGTGTGTGCTTGCGTGCTTGTGTGAATGTGTTTGTGTGAGGGTGCGCGTGTGTGTGTGTGTTTGCGTGTATGTATGTGTACGTGTGTGTGCGGGTATGTGTGTGTGTGTTTGTGTGTGGCTGTGCGTGTATGTGTGTGCGTTTGCATGTGTGTGTGTGTTTGCGTGTGTGTGTGTGTGTGTGTGTGTGAAAGCGCGTGTGTATGTGTGTGAAAGCGTGTGTGTGCGCGTATGTGTGTGCGCGCGTGCGTCCGTGTGTGTGTGTGTGTGCGAGGTGTGTGTGTGTGTGTGTGTGTGTGTGTGTGTGTGTGTCTGCGCGCGCGCGTGTGTGTGTGTGTGTGTGTGTGTGTGTGTGCGAGTATGTGTGCGTGTGTGTGTGTGTGTTTGCGTGTGTGTGTGTGTATGTGTGTGTGTGCGTGTGAATGCGTGCTTTCGGTGCTGTTCAACTGCGGGGCGTCCACGCCTCGCCGCAGCCGCGCGCAGGGCTCTCGAGCGGGTCGATCTGCAATCTGCCGCCTGCCGAGCCGTGCCGCCCTTCGGGCAGGGGCCGTCAGGGCGGGCTGCGCCCCGACAGTGCCCCAGGGTGCTGAGCTCCGAGGGCCCCCCAGGGTCCCGCCCCACCCCGGGCCCCTCAGCACGCCGCCTGGTCATGCCAAGGGGGGCTGACAACGTGCGAGCCGTGCCCAGGCCAGCCCGCATGGCGGGGAGAAGCAGGCCCGAGCACCCCAGGCGGCATACCCAGCCTCCAGCGGGACGGCCACCCAGGCCCCTCAGCCCACGGCAACGCCGCGCCAAGGGTGGCGAAGAGCTCTGCCGCTGGGCCTCACTCAGAGCGGAACCCGCATCCGACAGGAGGAGAGACACAACGGCCATCCCAGCGAGCTGCACGATGTGTGAGGCCTTCCACGCAGCCGGCCTCGTGCTGCTACCATGCTTCGGCAAGTCTCGCCAGAAGCTCGACTTGGTCTTCCGCTGCCCCACGCGGGCTGTCTAGAAACGATGCGCGAGGCCATCCAAGCAGCTGGCACTCATGCTGCAAGATACGGGGCCCACAATCGGGACCACTGCAGGGACTTCGGCCTCGAGGCCTTCTTGCAATCACGACATGGACAGTCCCACACTTCCCACTTGATGCACCGCTGGCGCCTCCTCTTGGCCTCCTCCGCGAGTGCCGCGAGGCGCATCACGAAGGGCTGGCTGCTCTGCGGCGGCCTCTGCTCCCTCGCCGTGGCGGCGGTGATCCAGGCAGCCAGCAACGCCCTGTCCCGCACGCGCCCGCGGGGACCACGACGCAGCCGTCCTCCAGCAAGTCGAAGACACGCTCCTGGGAGACTGCCTCGTCCGACACCTGCGCGCCGATGGCCAAGCGGCCGTCGAAGTCCACCTCGAAAGTGACATCCGCATGCCGCAGACCGACGCGCGCGGAGAATACATCCTGCTCGAAGGCCTTCTCCACGCACTGGGAGCGGCCCTCGTGCTCGTTCTCGGCCAACTCGCCGTCCACGGGGGCGAGCCCGATCACGGAGCAGCCCATGTCCTGCGCCTGCTGCGCCACGACGTGTCTCTCGGCCTGGCACTCCGCCACGACGCTTGAGCTTGCCGTACTGGGCCTTCACCAAAAACAGCTCGCCCTGCAGCGTCCGCTGGAGGGAGACGTGGCATTGCAACCCCTCGCGATCCACCACAGCCATGCGCACCTGCTCGATGAGCGTGTCGCCGACCCCATTGTGGCGCTGACCTTCGTCGAGCTGGTCACCGACGTGCTGCTGAGAGTCGTGCCGAATGACCCCGTGTTTATGCTGGCCGTCGTCGAGCTTGACGCCGACGTGCTGCTGACCCTCGAATTGGTCGCCGACGTGCTGCAGACAGAGTGGCCCAATGACCCCACGGTCGTGCTTGGTGGAGCTGGTCGCCGACGTGCTGCTGACGGGCGTACTCGAAGACCCCTTGGCTGGGCTGATGATCTGGTCGCCGACGTGCTGCGGACCGACGTGCGCGATGACCCCGGTGTGCTGACCTTCGTCGAGTTGGTCGCCGACGAGCTGTTGAGGGTCATGCCCGATGACCCCAGAATGGCACATATCGTTGTCGAGCTGGCCGCCGACGTACTGCTGACCGACGTGCTCGGTGACCCCCTGGTAGTGCTGACCGTCGTCGAGTTGGTCGCCGAAACGATGCGGAGGGTCGTGCTCGATGACCCCGCGGTTGAGCGCCCCAAGGCGCGGCCCCGCTGCAGCCGCCGCCAACTCCTCCTGCGAGGCTGCGGCGAAGCCTCGCGGCGGGGCCAAAGCCGCGTGCAGCGCGGCATTCCTCTGGCACCGCGCCGCGCCTGGCACCCTCCTGCTCTGGAGCGCCGTCTCGCAGGCGAGCTGCGCCCGCCGCCGAGCGGCTCGCCTGGCGGCCGAGGGCCCCAACCAAAGAGCCTCCGCCGCGCGCCGCGCTGAGGGCCGCCACCGCGCAGGGCAGCCTCCCGTAGCACCCGCCTTGGCCATGTCCTCCCACTCCGCCATCGCGGGGACCGCGGCGAAGGGGAGACAGATTGAGCCGCTCTCAAAACCAACCTGGGAGAGAAGCGGCGCGCCGCCAGCCTGACGCCAAAGGCTGGCTTGAGCCAAAATGGCTACGGGTGTGTGTGTGTGTGTGAATGCGTGTGTGTGTGTGTGTGTGTCGTGTGTGTGTGTGTGAATGCGTGTGTGTGTGTGTGTGTGTGTGTGTGTGTGTGTGTGTGTGTGTGTGTGTGTGTGTGTGTGTGTGTGTGTGTGTGTGTGTGTGTGTGTGTGTGTGTGTGTGTGTGTGTGTGTGTGTGTGTGTGGGGGGGGGGGGGGGGGGGGGGGGGGGGGGGGCGCGTGTGTGTGTGGGGGGGGGCGCGTGTGTGTGTGTGTGTGTTTGTGTGTGTGTGTGTGGGCGTGTGTGTGTGTGTGTGTGTGAGAGAGAGAGAGTGTTTGCGCGCGCGCGTGTGTGTGTGTGTGTGTGTGTGTGTGTGTGTGTGTGTGTGTGTGTGTTGTGTGTGTGTGGGAGGGGGGCGGAGGGGAGAGGGGTCAGATCCCGCGCGTCGACAGGCCAGGCGGGGAGGACGGAGGATCACCGCCGCCTGACGGGGGGGGGGGGACAGAGCGCTGCGGTCAGGGGATGCGCCGTGCGCCGTGCCTTTTCTGAGCGCGCTCGCGCGGGGCGTCCCGCGCACCCTTCATCCGCGAGCCAGCAAGTTCCGCCCCCCCCCCCCCCATGTGGCGCAGAGGGTAAGGGTGCTCCACTGTCGCCTCCTTGCCTACTCCCTGCGCTGCAAGTCGCCACGATGGAAACGTGTCCCGCAAATCTGTCGTACTTCGGGTTGTGGCCAAGGGCGCGCGAGTCAGCCGTGCACTGCGGGGGATTGTGGCTTGGGGAGCGCGAGTTCGGTGTAATTTCGAAGGGTCTGCGGCCTCGGGGCCACCAACGCCTTGCATGTCCAAGGGATTGTGGCCCTGGGAGCGCGACTATGTTGTGTCTCACGTGTACTGGGGCCTCCATGAATTCGGAGGACGTGATTCTGGCGTGGTGATGGGGATACGTCGGACCCAGGGCCCTCGCGCGGATTCTAATCATTACAACTAGGATCGAGAAAGGCGAACATCTACAATTGTGGCAATGAGAACTCGAACTGCTGCAGGGGGCAGGGGCACCGAGGCCTCGCAGCCTGTTGGCCCCCGATGGGGGCTGGCGAATCTCCCTGGGGACTTCGGGGGGCATGTCCTGGAACCGCTCCCGCCCCCCTGCCTGAGCAGACGCATCCCGGCAAGCTCACGTCGAGCGAATTCTTTCGGATTCGTTCCAAATCCTCGCGCTGACGCGGCTGATTTATCTTGGCGTGGCATGGGGCTATATGAGGAGACAGGGGACGGAGGATGTAGGAGGGATGGTGATGATGACGGAGTGGGCAGTAGGGCGTGCAGGCGGAGGCAGAGGAGCAGAGAGGGAGGGAGGGAGGGAGGGAGGGAGGAGCCAATACGGAGGAGGATTGACCCTGGGCTGCCAGGCGGCCCCAGCCGCGCCAGTTGTTTCGCGCCTCCCTCCAGGATGGCTGTCTCGAGAAGGAGGATCAGGACGACTAGGAGGAGGAGAAGAAGGAGGAGTAGGAGGAGGATGAGGATGAGGATGAGGCTGAGGATGAGGATGAGGATGAGGACGAGGATGAGGATGAGGATGATGCTGATGCTGATGCTGATGCTGATGCAGATACAGATGCAGATGATGATGATGATGGCCGTGTTTGCGCATCTCATCTTCAGTGGAACCGAAGGCCGTCGTGGTCACGCATCTTCGCCGCGACCGCGTCGGCTCAAGTCTTTTTTCTGGAGGGCGAGGCCTCCGCCCGGTTGCGCCTTGGCTCCGGGTTCGGCCTCCCGCTTGCAGGCAACGCCATTCTCCTGTACCTGGCGCGCTGATGGCTGCAGGCCGCCGTGCCCGCGGCTCCCGTCGCGCCGGCGGCAGCGGCGGCCTTCCCGCCTGAGGAGGTGAGCCCGTCCCCGGCGCCGGGCGAGGCCGCTGGGGTCCTGGTGCCGCTGGCTGACTGCCTGGCGGCCGCCTTGGACGCGAGGGAGGCCGCGCGCGCGTGCCCTTCGCCCTGCCCGCAGTGCCCCGTCTGCGACGAGGGCAACGGGCCGCGGCCCTCCCTGGTGTGGGAGGCCACGGTTTACGGCTTGCTGCTGCTGGCCTCCGGGCTCCTGCGCTGGGGACTTTCGCTCGCCGCGGCGGCGGCCCGACTCCCTTTGCCGGGGCCGCGCTCGGCGGCCCGCGCTGGACGGCGACTTCCACGCGAACGCGCAGCAGCCTGTGCGTGTGGACTCGCCGGACCGACGCGGGCAGCGGAGTGGCGGGCTGGGCCGCTTCTCATGATCTCGGTCGGCGATGAGATTTGGATTGAGTGCGACGAACCTGCGGCGCGGCTCGCGCACAAGCGCATCGTTGTGGCGCTGCTTTCCCGAGGGCTCGAGCACTATGCCGTGCTCGCACCCGACTTCGATGTCTACGTCGAGGAGTGTGACGCGGGGAACGCAGACATCCGCAACTGGTGGAAGGAGTGGTGCCCTGCCGCAGCCCCGCAGGGTGCCGCCATACCCCCTGGGCTGCGACGGTACGCCTTCGCCGCCATGCCGACGGTCGCCCAGCTGGCCCAAGCCTTCGCGCTCAGAGCCGCGAGGATGGCGGAGCACGAGCGCGTTCTTGGCGGGGGTCTCCCTGCTGCTGCCCCTCCTCCGGGCGCCGCTGGCGGTGGCGGCCTGCCCGCTCCCCCTGTGGCCGCAGGCTGCGCGCCTCTGGGAGGCGGCATCGCCGCGGGCGTGCCCGCGGCAGTTGGCGGCGCCACTGCAGCCGCCGCCGCCCCCGCCCCGGCAGCCGGCGGCACGGCGGGCGCCCAAGCCGCTGGTGGCCTGCTCGCTGGGCTTGCTGCCTTGGTTGCCGCTGCCCCCGCCGCTGGTGGAGACGGCGTCGCTGCTGCAGCCCCCGCGTCCCCCGACGGCGCTGCTGCATCAGGGCCTGGGGACCTGCGGACGTTCGCCGCGGCCAACGACATGCGGGCCCAACGGCATCGGGAACTCAGGGACAGCTTGCAGCTCATGCGACCGACGAGTTTCCTCGACTGGTCTGTGCCAGGCCATTCCACGTACCGCTGGGTCGCGACATACCAGGTGGAGAGTGGGGGCTCGCCTATGGGACGCCATCTCGCTTGGAAGGCGGCGTTGGGAGCCACCGTGCCTCTTGATGATCCCATCGTCTCGTTGCATCATAAGTTCCCCAAGATCATGCAGGTCGCCCAGTCATGTGCCCAGCTCGACGGGTCGAACCTGGCTTCCATGGAGTTGGTCACGCGTCAGCTTCAGCTCTGCGAGGAGCAGTACAAGGACAAGCTGGGCTCCTGACGGTCGCTCGGCAACGGCGGTGACGAGCAGTTTTTCTTCGCGGGGATGCAGCCCACCAGAGGGCCCATGGTCTGCCCCGCCCTGTCCGAGTGTATGCCGAAGCAGCTGGCTGCCGAGTCGGCCATCGCGAAGGAGCGCCGCGAGGCACGCGATGAGCGGCAGCTGCTCCACCCGCCCGGCGGTGGCCGCGGCGGTGGGCAGGGCAGCGGCGCTGGCAAGGCTGCGAAGTCTTAGCTGGCGCCCAGCGGCGTTTGTGCAGCGGCCGCCAGGACCTCGGCAATCCTGGGGGACTCCCCTCTGGCCCCTCGCTCCTGACAGCCCATGGCTGTCAGTCGCCAGCGAAACGCTCTTCCCCTTTCCTCTCCTACCTCGCGATGTTCCCCCAGATGCTGGCGGTCGCGGCGGTGCTCTGGCTCGGATCGACTGGGCCAACGATGGCATCGAGGCGATCAACTGGCTTGGTGGGGGCGGGGCGCCGCCAACTCGGAAGCGCCCCTCAGCGCTGCGCGGTCGTTCGACTACAGTGCTGCGCAGTATGTCAAGTCCGGCGGCCCGCCAGCTGACATATCCCGCTCCAGTTCGCTCTCCGACCTCTGCTCCAGCTGCCCGCTCTACTCCGCGGGGCGTGGCAACATGGTCTCCTACAGCAAGGGCCTGGTGTCCTGGCCGTCTGGCGGCTCGGCGCCTGTTGCGCTGCATGACGCCCTTCTGGATGCCGACCGTTTCTGGCTGCAGGACTGGAAGGCCCATGTGCTTCGCCCACCTGAGGATGCAGCGGCCCTTCGACGAGATCTCGGACTCTCTCAACCCTGCATCGATCCCAGGCTTCGGCACCCTGCCACCTACGGCGAGTTCATCAGTGAGCTCCTGGGCAGGGGCATGCTGCGCCATTTTTCCAGCTCGCGACCGTCGCGGGCCCCTGCGGATCTTCGCGGTCGCCGAGAAGTCGGGCCAGCAGCGGCTCATCTTCGACACCCGCGTTTACAGCGCGCTTTTCAGGTCACCTCCCTGCGCCGAGCTGCCCAGCGGCAGCGCCTTCGCTCGCATGGAGACGCAGGGCGGCGGTGACACGTGGTTCAGCAGCGGGGGCATCTCCAACGCCTTCCACGCCATGCAGGTCCCCGAGGGTCTCTGTGAGCACTTCTCCCTGCCACCTGTTCGCGCTGAGATTGCGGGCATTTCTGAGCTCGACGGCGTCGCGATCCACGAGTCCGAGTTTTTGCTCCCGTAGCTCACCATCTTGCCGATGGGCTGGTCCTGGGCGCTGCGCCTCTGCCAGTGCGTCTCGGAGGCCGCGCTCGCCCGGGCCCGCGTCGGCCCCGCGCAGCAGGTCCGCGACCGCAGCCGCGGCGTGGCTCATGCGCCCCAGCTGCCTGTCGCGGGCGCCGCGTACGTTGACGGCTACTTCGTCGCAGGCCCGCAGCGGGCCAAGGTTCAGTCTGTGGGCCGCAAGGTTGAGTGGGGGCTCTCCTCCCTTGGCTTTGTCGCACACGAGCAGGTTGAGGCAACCAGGTCGACCAGCTTCGTGGGGCTCGAGCTCGACGGGCATCACCACTCGGCGCGGGTCTCTGCGCGCCGAGCCTGGCGGCTCCGCTTCGCCGTCGAGTAGCTGCTCCGACGGCCGAAGGTTCGCGGGTCCATCCTGGAGATCGTCGTGGGCCACTGCGCCTGGGCCATGCTGCGCAAGAGGTGCTCCCTGGCCATCCTCGACGCGGTCTACGCCTTCATTGCCTCCGCGAAGGAGGAGGCGATGCCGCTCTGGCCGTCGGCGCGGCGCGAGCTCTGGCACGCCCGCTCGCTGCTGCCGCTCTTCGTCGTCTTCGCCAACGCGGACTGGCGCGACGAGGTCACCGCCAGCGACGCCTCGGGCTGGGGCTGCGGGGTCTGCCGCCGCCGCTGCGACCGCGACGCGGTGGCCGAGATCGGCCGCGCGGCCGAGGTGGCGATATCTCTCCGAGGAGTCAGCTCGCGCGCGCGACCACGCACTGGGGCCTGTATTTCCTGGCGCTGTGCTTCGCGACCCTGGCAGCCTGCCGACGGACGAGGCCAAGAACTGGGGCGCGTCCTTCGGCGAGGTCGACCCGAACCTCCTCACCGAGGACGGCTGGGCCATCGCGCGCTCCTTCGACATCAGCCGCGCGGAGGGGCTCGCCGCCGCGTCCGCGCTGCGCCGCCAGCGCAGGGCAGCGGGCGCCTTCGGGAAGAGGATCGCGCGCCTGGTCGATAACATGTCGCTCGCCCTCGCCATCGGGAAAGGCCGATTGGGCCTCGCCGCGGCAGCGCAGCGTCCTCTGGGAGACCCGCGCGCGCCCTCTGGCCTGCAGGCTCCACGTCCTTGCCGGGCGGGCCCCCAGCGAGCTCAACCCCGCGGATGCGCCGTCGCGCGGCCTCCGATACATCAAGTCCGTTAGCGCCGAGGTGGCTGCTGCTCTTGGTGACCGCCCCCATGACCCTCGAGGCTGCCGCGGGACCGCGGGGGCGCTCGTCGCGGCCCTCGATGCCGACAGGACGTGCTTCCTTTCTCCTGCCCGCCCCCCTGGCCGCCGGCGCTGGGACCCTGACAGCCGCCGTTCCGCAGGCGGCCGCTGCTGCCCGCCAGCGGGAGGCCCTGAAAGGGGAGCTCCTGATGGGGATCACCTACCGCGAGCAGAGGTCAGCAAAGCCACGCTGAATGATTGCCAGCGGAGGGCGGGCGCCCTCACCGACTGGCGTGCCTTGCTCCGCCTGGACTGGAGCAGCATGGACCCGCTGGACGTGATAGTGGTGACTTACTTCGACTACCTGTTCTTTCACGGCCACAGCGGGGACGACGCCTCGCGCCTGCTGGCTGCGCTGAACGTTTTCCTGCCGCAGATCGGCCGCTGGGGCGATCAGACGCTCTGCCGAGCCTCGCGCAGCCTGGCGGGATGGGGGAAGTGCGCCCCCCGCAAGATGCGCACGCCGCTGCCGTGGCTGCTCGTGGCGGCGACGGCAGGCGCGATGCTGCGCCGCGGCCAGATCGAGCAGGCCACCGCCATGACGCTGAGCTTCGCGTGCTACCTCGGGCCATCAGAGTGCGACCAGTTTACGGCGACGCAGGCCGCCCCCCCCGTCGCGGCGGGCGCCGGGGGCGAGGGGCTCGCCGCGCTGCTGCTGTATCCCGGCGAGGTGGGGCGGCCCGGGGAGACAGGCCTCTGGGACTTCACGGGGTTGATCGACACCATCGCCTTCCTGGCCCCAGCGCCGTTCGGCTTGAAGCGCCGAGCGCCGCCGGGTACATCGCGGATCTGGTCATTCCCGCCATCCTCGCTCGGCATGTGCATGAAGGAGGCCGCATGTGCGCTGGTGCTGAACGACTTCCCAGCCCCTGCCTACGGGCCACGCACGGGGGCGCCTCGGGCGACCTCCTGGCAAAGAGGCGGGCGGCCCTCGACGTTCAGCAGCGCGGCGCCAAGCAGGCTCGCATCTTGACCGAGCTGCAGCGCGTCGGCTTCCAGGCGACCCCCTTTCGGCCAGGTGATGGACGCCGCCCCGCCGCTGATTTTCCTGCTGGGCGCGCCGCTGCCCGAGCTCTGCCTGACCTGTCGCGGGCAGTAGAGCCTGCAGGCCCGGCCAAGGGGGGGCCCTCGACGGAAATCGATCCAGCTTCATGCAAGCTTCATGCGTCACCAGGCCCCCCCCCTGGACTGCTGTGCTGGAGCTGTTCGCCGGCGCGGGTCGCCTGTCCGCTGCGCTCCGGCGCCGCGGAGTCGCCGCGCTGCCGATGGACTTCGCTTCGAAACCGTGGTTCGATCTCGACCATCCTGCTGTCCGCCAGGTCGTTCGTGGGTGGTTTCGTGGCGGAGTCGTTGCCGCACTCTGGATTGCGCCGCCGAACCTTGCAGCCATGCCGCAGGCGGCCGTCGACCTGGGGAACAAGCAGCTTCGGTTCGCCCTGGGTTTGATCGCGCTGGCCCGCTTCCTGGGAGCCCCCGTCTGCTTCGAGAACCCAGGTAGCTCCTGGGTTTGGAGCACGCCCGCCTTGAAGGCCCTGCTGGGGGCCCACGATGCCGTGGCGTTCAACCTCGACATGTGTGGTTTCGGGGCCCGCTGGAGAAAGTTCACGCGGATCGCTTGCTGGGCCCGACATCATTCAGACGCTCTCCTGAGGCCGCGATGCAGTGGTAGAAAGGTTTTTTTTCTGATAAGCCGCGTATTGTTCTTTTTGGCCTGGACCCCGTCTCTGGGATCCTTTGGACCCGCTTCGCCGAAACTTACCCTGTTAAGTTTTGCAATGTGTTCTCCGAATTCATTGCAAGGCAAACCGGTTCTCAAGGCTCCAAGCGTTTGGTTTCCCTTGCCTGTCCCGTCTAAAATAAGTTATATTGCTAATGTTCTGGTTTCTGTCTATTTCTGTGTATGTATTATCGGCGCCGTCCTGCCGTCGCCACTTCTCCTCTCGGGTTCGGGTCTCCTCCTCGGTGTTGTGTGGGTGCGTTGGGTCCTCCTCCTCCTCTCTCTCCTCTGTGTGTCTCGTTCGCCTGCTGTTGCGCCTTGGGTGGAATCGCCCGGGACGCCCTCCAGGCAGAAATGTTTGGGGTGGCCTGGGGTGTAGCAGGAGATGGCCGTGTTTGCACATCCCATCTCCAGTGGAACCGAAGGCCGTCGTGGTCACGCATCTTCGCCGCGACCGCGTCGGCACAAGTCATTTTCTGGCCCGCCCTCCTCTCCCTCTTTTTTCTCTCCTCCTCGGTGTTGTGTGGGTGCGTTGGGTCCTCCTCGTCCTCGTCTCTCTCCTCTGTGTGTCTTGTTCGCATGTTGCTGCGCGTTCGGTGGAATCGCCCGGGACGGAATCCACACAGAAATGTTTGGGGTGGCTTGGGGTGTAGCAGGAGATGATGATGATGCTGATGATGATGCTGATGATGGTGATGTTGATGATGGTGATGATGATGACGATGGTGATGATGATGATGATGATGATGATGCTGCCGATGATGATGACGAGGAGGAGGAGGGCAAGCAGCAGGGTTGAGCAGGAGTTCGCAAGGATGAAGGAGGGAATGGGGGGGATTCCGTTGGTCCGGTTAGCATGGAGCTGCTGTGGGACTCGTGAGGGCGGCTGGTTGCGGGATGACGATGGTGATGCTTACGCTGGCCATGACGGTCTTTACGGTGACGGTGGCGATGGTAGCAGTGACAGTCAAGATGGCGATGGTGGTGACGTTGGCGACCGTAGCGACGGTGACGGTGGCGATGGTGGATTGTAACGACAACGCCGCCGATGACGATGCCTTCCCCTCTCCTACCCCACCTCCCCCTCCCATTTGCCCCTCCGTCCCTACCTCGCTCGTCCTTGATAGCGATTGTGGGGAGACCGCCGCCGCACCCTTGGGCGGCGCATCCGGCACCGCCGACCCCTCCCCGTCGCAGGCCGGCTCGCTGTGCTGCCAGGGCGCAGACTCGGCTGCGCCCCGGGCCTGGAGTGTGGCGGCCTCGCCGCCCGCTGCCGCCGGTGCCGCCGCCGCCGTCCGGCGCCGTCTCCGCCGCCGCCGGTGCTGCCAGCGCCGCCGTGGGGATGGGGGCGGCAACGGTGACGGCGCCGCTGGACGGTGGCAGCGGGCGGTGGCGGCGGCTCCGAGGCCTGCGCCGCTCCTTGCTGCTCCGCCGAGGCTGGCGCCGGCGCAGGCGGCCGCCCAGGCCCGTTGCTCCATGTCGGGCGTTGCCCAAGGGACAGAAAGCCACGCAGACCCCGACAAGTGGCGTTTACGAAACGGCCCTGGGCGTTCACTAAACAGCCCTGCCCTGTTCGATTCTTTCTTG
Source organism: Prorocentrum cordatum (assembly GCA_963575745.1). Classification (NCBI taxonomy): domain Eukaryota; class Dinophyceae; order Prorocentrales; family Prorocentraceae; genus Prorocentrum; species Prorocentrum cordatum. The sequence continues at coordinate 1,084,344 of CAUYUJ010002002.1, forward strand.
GGGTGCTTTACGAAGCGGCTTCGCTTGTCGGGGTGATTATTGTGCGGGGGGATTTTCTGCTCCAGTTGCCCAAGGTATCACTGGTCGCGTGCGCCACTTTCAAGCACTCACCAAGCCACCCCAACCCAACCCCGATATCCCAGAGCCCCCAAAATGTCGGGTTCTGGGGTGTACGAGTTCCATCGTGGTGTCTCGATGTTCTGGAGCTCCCCCCACCGAAAGTTGACAGGCCCGACGGCGACCTCTGGTCGGGTTGGGGTGGCTTGGTAGGTAGTCACCAATCCCATGGGGTTGGATAGAACCCCCCTTCCCTGCCGAGTCGACCAGTGAATCCGCCCGAGGGGCCTCCTGTTTCCTCGACGGGGTGTCGCGGCCGCCTTCCTTTCTGCGGGCCTGCATCCGCGGGTTTTACATACAGTCGGACAGAGGTATGAGATCGAGGTCGGTTCGGCCCTAATGTTCTTCGTGCTTTTCGAATGCTCTCGTGCAGCCTGGGGAGGGTACCCTTGAATGTTTTGTATGTTCTGGCCTGCGGAGGGTCTCATGCTCTTGGAGGATGGTCGTCTATCTTCGCGAGAGGGTTGTCTGCTGAAGGTGGCTCTGTCCCCGAGTTGCTTAGGGGGGCCCAGCAGGAGCCCGACACCGCTCAGTGGGCTTCTCCCTCACCTCATCCCTCTCCCCATGCTCCTCCCTAGCTTTTCCCGTCCTCCCTCTTTGATGGGCCGATGTTCCACCACCACTATCACAGGTAGGAGAAGGAGGATGAGGAGGCGGAGGAGCAGTAGGAGGAGGAATAACTCCCCATCCTCCCTTCTCCGCCGTCATACCTGTGGTAGTGGTGGTGGTAAATTGGCCCATCACTACCTCCTCCGATCTGCCACATTTGGCGCTGTAGGCCCTGCGGCCACCAGGTGTTTTGCGCGGGCTTCTCTTCAAGCGCTGCTCTTTCCATCCCCTTCAGCCATGAATTCCCCAGAGGAGAAGTCTTGCATATAGATCTCGACAACCTCTTGCCCCCTGTGAGGGAGGAGGGGAGGAGGGGGAGGAGGAGGAGGAGGAAGAGGAGAAGAGGAGGAGGAAGAGGAGGAGGAGGAGAAGCAGTACAGCAATATGTCTTTGTTCGCACTCTGGCCACTGAAAGTACGACAGCGTTCAGATGACGTGACTGCTGGCTTGCCCGAGCGGTCGGCCGGGGCTCTCCGTGAGCACCAGCTGCAGCTAGTTCGCCACTGCCCTACCAGGGCAGCAGCTCGGGATTCGTGGCTGCAGAGCGTACGTGAATAGATTCACGCAAACCACATTTTGGGACGCACCATGTACATATCGCTCTGCAACCACGTGGACGCACCCAATGTTTCAAATTTACAGCTGTGGGACGGACTGCACACGCACGCGCGTACGGGGACAAGAGGCCAGAGGAAATAATAACAACATGTCCGTAATTGTTATCGAGCTCCTGGCTCCAGAATCTTTCCCCGCAGAGCATCTCCACGAGGAATGGACGGCCCGTCGGCGGGCAATCCACGCGAGAAGGGGTGCGCATCATCAGCCCGCGCGCGCGCCGCCCAGAACGGGGACTGGAAGCATCCCCAAGTGATACGACTTCGGCCCAGAACGTATCATCGAGGGTCGGTCGCGTGGAGAGGGGAAGAGGCTAAGAAGAGAAGTGTGCAATGAGGAGGGGGAGGGGAGAGGAGGAGATTGGCCCGGCTACCAGGCAGAGTCGAAGGTTAAATGCCGCGACTCGGCCCCGACTGTAGCACCGATCCTGGGGCGGGGTCCTTCGGCCAACTCCCGCCGAGGCGATGCCAAACGCTGCCTAGCACCCCTTCGGGCCATGCGAAACGGGTAACTGCGGGGGTCCCCGGCCGCGGCGGCACTCCACAAGAACACGACGAGGCCTGAGGAAGCCGTGAGGATGGGGATGCCAGAAATACCTTCGATCCACTGGGATACGAAATACTCTTCCCAAGCCAGAATCTTCAGAGCACTGCAGTAGCGGATGCCACGCCGGATAGGCGTCGGCACCTACACGGGAAGGCCAACGCTTGCACTCTCAGCCAGGGCAGCTCCGACCGCCAAGCCTACGCACAGACAGACGACACAACATGCAAGGACCTTAAACAAACATATGATTTGGCCGTCGGGCCTGCCAAGGGCATCCGGGCTAGGCGGCAAAGGCTCTCAGTCGACCTCCCCCTGCAGCATCGCCACAACAGCCTTGACGGTCTCCACCCTGGTCCTGGGCGGGGCCTCCCCGCCCTCGCTGCGCAACGCACAGAGTAACTGGTTCACCTCTGGGAGCGGCTGCCCACTGAACTCATCGTGAACAGCCTGCCAGGTCTGCCTCTTTGGAGACCAGCTGCTGGATGGCTGCACCTCCCACGATCTGGGCCTCCGCCTGCACGGCGCGGAGGGTCTTCGGGGAGAGACACGGGTCCTCGGGCTTGCGGGACGACCCCGGGTCAGGGCGCATCGTAGGCTGCATTTTTTCTCGGATCTTGGAGGAGGCGGAGGAGGAGGAGGAGGAGGAGGAGGAGGAGGAGGAGGAGGAGGAGGACGCGGAGGCGGAGGCGGAGGCGGAGGAGGAGGAGGAGGAGCAGGAGGAGGAGGAGGATGAGGAGGTGGAGGAGGAGGAGGGGGGAGGAGGAGGGGGCTTTTTGGAGTTCGCGTCGCCACAGAACGAGCATCCCTGCCCGTTCAATGTTCAGGAGTGCCCTTGCATCCCTGGCTGTGTAGGTGGAGATATTCCCCAGCCTCCCAGCTCTGACTGTCCGGCTGGCAGTAGCAACGGCGGCCCTCCCGCATCCAGCCTCTTCGGGGTGGGATCAGGGCGCCTGCTGGTCAGCCCTGGGAGGAGGGTGGACGGAGGGGTGAGAGGGGGAGGGGGGAGAGGTGAAGGGGGAGGAGCCCACCTCCACGCCATTCCCGCGCGCGCCCCCTCTTGTTCGCAGCCGTGGGGGCCGCAGTCATCCGCGCAGGCTGGCCGGCTCGAGCCCCCGCCGCGACCCTCCGCCAGGGGACCGGGGAATCCGCCGCGACGGGCCATGGCATGGGCCGCGGAATGGGCAGGTTTTCGGCTCCTCCTCGCCTCCTCCTCCTCCTCCTCCTCCTCGTCCTCCTCTTCCTCATCTGTCCTCCTCTTTCTCGCCTTCTCATCCCCTCTCTTCCTGCTATTCCTCTTCCTCTCTTTTCCTCCTGCTCATGCTCTTCCTCTGCCCTCCTCCTCTGCCCTCCTCCTTCTCCTCCTCCTCCTCCTCCTCCTCCTCCTCCAAGAAGCCTTTCGGGCTCCCACGCGCGCGGGGGCGCGTGGAGGGCGCTTCCGACGGCCCCAGCCGCCGATGGCCCTCTCGGACTCACGAACTGCTTGCCGATCCAGCGCCCATCGCAGTACATCGGTTTACGTCATACAAGTCTGCTCTGCTGCCTCGGCCTGGGAAAGCCCCGCCTTGGCTACCACCGCGAGCTGATGCTGGTCGTCGTAGATGGCCCGCAGCGCGCGGAAGGCCTTCCTGCACTTGGCCACTGCATGTGACTCTTGGCTGGTGGCAGCTCTGGCAACGCCGTCCATGGAGCCATCACCGCCACCCGCAGTAATCCGCCCAGGACGTACAGCACAAGCCGCCCCAGCTGAGCGAGGACTGCCCATCGAACGCGGCCTCTGCTGCAACTTCGTTCCCTTGGCGGCCGTTGGTCTACCCATGCGGTCTTTGCCGCACGCCCACCATGTCTCGCGGTTCGGGAAGTTGTCGGCGAACCCGCAGGCCCACGTGGCAGCACACGCCCAGATTTGTCGTTTTGCGCCACGAGCAGGTGGAGCACGCTGCTGCCACGGGGCCGCCCTGAGTCCAGGGGCCGTTGGCATGGCCTCGCCGTGGTGTTTCGCCAGCAGCCTGCGGGCCCCCGCCTCGCGGAGGACCTGGCGGGCCGAGGTGCGCCGCTGCCGAAAGCGACGTCTCAGAGCTCGCCAGGGCCAAGGAGAATATCAACACGGTCCACAAGCAGCTGGATGGGGTCCAGCGAGGAGGTGGCTCAGGCGAGGATCGCCAACGTTGCCCCGGCTGTCGGAGGTGACGCAGCTACCACGGTGGTCGCCTTGCAGCAGCTTCTTCAGGGGGCTCACGTTTCCATCCAGCAGGACCAAGACCGCAACATCGTGGGCTGCGCGCTCTCGGGGCAGCTGGCCGGACATGTTCGCGCAATGGGCGAAGCCATTCCGCAGGCGGCAGCTCCCGCGGCAGGGGGGGCGCTTTTCGCATTGCGGGCGGGCAGCCCGCAGACGCCAGCGCCAATGCAGCAGCACCTGCGACGCCAGCAGCACCAGCAATTCCTAGCACCGCGGACGTGTTCGAGCACTTGGCTGCGGCGCAGAGCGGCGAGGCAGCCACCTGGGAGTTTGCAAACGTCAAGTTGCAGGGCGCCGAGGGGCGATCAGAGGTCGGCGGCGAGCATCGTGACGTACCACGACTTTCGCCGACGAGCTTTCCAATTGTTCCTACTGCGCGGAGCGGATGACGCGCTGGTGGTGACAGCGCAAGAGTTTCGACTTGACGGGGTGCTCTGGACGCTGCGAGGACCTGGGCGATCCCGACTGGGTGGCAGCCATTCATCAGCCCGTGTCGCAGGTTGGAGTCGAAGTTGCCGGGCGCGAGTGTTGGGATCTTTGTCGAAGCACATGTGCCCATTGGGTTGACGAGTGAGCCTGGGGGCGTCATTGACGGTTTTGAGATCATGCGCTCGCGGGTGGCGGCAGCGCGCGTGGGTGCGGCAGTGCGGGGGGGATTCATCGTGGGCATGGCCTAGGTGGAATCGGCATCGGCGACGGACTACGCGCGTGGCAACAATCAGAATCTCAGGCACACTGCGGAGTGCATGAGGTGTTTTTTTTTTGTTCGGCCCCACGCGCGTCCGCTGGTGACTGGAATGCGGGGCCACGGTTACTTGAGGAGCTTGGCTTCTCGAGGGCGATACCAGCGGCGTTGGTGGCGCCTGCGTCGGGCACGCGTCGAGCGGCGACAACGGGGGCGCACGAGACGATTGACAACTGGCTGGCGCCCCCAGACTTCGCCTGGGCACCCGGGGGCCCCATCGCGCTGGGTGCCTGGACGCCGAGACCACATTCCCCAGCGAGGTCGGATGCCGATGCGAAGCCAAGGGCTCGCAGTCAGATTCATATGTGGGTGCCCTAAGCATTTGCACGACAGACTCCTCGACGCGCAGGGGCCAGCCCAGTGCCGGGCCCTCCTCCGACACAGCAGCATTTCGAAGCTGTGAGACAAGAGGCGGCTAGAGGCAGACCTGATGATCGGGGGCAGGCTCAAGCCAGATTGGACCCCGCACGCCAGCTCCTTCACTTTCGTTGAACGTCGCGGAGAGGTGCACTGGCAGGGCGCATCGCCCAATGCGCGCATGGCGCCCTATGGGCGGCCCGATCTTGAAGGGGGCGCCTGCTGCTGGATCTCAACCGAGGTGTCTCAGGAACGCGGCGCGCGTTTTGCCGGGCTTGGGCAGCGCGTTCAATCGATCGATCCAGGAGGGCAAGAGGTGGGTCAGACTCGCCGGAGCACTCGGGCCTGGACATCGGCGCGACATCCACACGGAAGAAGGCATTCGACCATTCAGTTGGGTTTTGCCCGCAAGGCGTTTGGCGCGCAGCTGGCGGAGAGGCCGCGGAGGAGAAGGGCGAGGGGGGAAGGCGCGCGGAGGCATTCATGAGTTTCGACGAGGTAGCGCCTGGCGATTGCGACGCCGGCGCCCCCCGGACAGCCGAGCGCCGCATGTATTCAGCCGCCGAGACCGCGGTCACCAAGCGCGGCGCCGTTCTGACCAACGAGGATGTGTCGAGGGTGTCAAAGGAGGTCGCCTCGGCCGTCCTCGAAAAGCTCACCATCTGGGTCAAGTGCGCGCGTTTCGAGAGGCGACCGCTCAAGGTCGCCCGAAACGCACCGGGCCCTAGGCGCGTCTGCAAGCGGGGTCACCGGGGTGAATCAGACGTCAAGACTGCCCGGATAATCCGGCGCCGCGCGGCTGAAAGGGGCTCCTGCGACGGGGGGCGGGGCCCGGGGCGTTCGCAGGCGGGCAGCGGGCGTCGCTGCGCCCGCTGCCCTTGGAGGCGGCGCGTCGCCCAGGCAGGGCGCGCGTCGCCGCGGGCGTCGAGGAGGCGCCCCCGCGAGGCATGGCTTACCGCGAGAGGTTCGGCGCGCGGGCCGAGCGCCTTCGTCGCCCCCAGCTGGGCACGGGCCGCGAGGGTGCGCCCCGAGTCGGAGCTCGCGGCAATAATGGCTCGGAGCTAGTGCCTAGTGCTCACTCTGGCCGAGCAGTTTAGCGACTCGAAGATCGCTGGACACGCGGGGCGCGTCGACCTGCTGATCGGCCACGTCGAGAGCGCCATCGGTAAGATGAAGGGTGAGCGCGACGATTTCACCGACTGCGGAGTGCGCCGGCGCCGCAGTGAAGATGGCACCGTGACGCTCGACCAGGGCAAAAGCATAGGCGTATTGATGCCGATCGGGCACGTCGACCTGGTCGAGGCCGAGGATGACGGGCTGGTCGGAGGTCGGCTTCTAGACGCCTGCGTTTCCTTCCAGGGAGCAGCGTCCCGCGCCCTGCGCGCCCGGCACCGCGTCGCCGCGCGCATCGTCGCCCTGCAGAGAGCCAAGAACAAGCTGCTCGGCCGACGCGCGACGCAGGTCGAGGCAGTTGTGCGGGCCGCGCAGGATGTCAAGGCACGCGTCGCAGTCCCGGCCGCGGAGAGAGCTGGGCGACTCACAGCGCGCGCAGCGACGGGTCGTTCGAGAGGGGGTGGGGGGGCAGGGCTCGGCGTAGGGGGGGCCGTGTGCACGCGTCTCGGCAAGCGCCGCCGTCCCGTCAGACGGGGGCGGGCGGCTTTTGCTGGATGCAGAAGCTGGCGCACCTTTTCGCGCTTCGCGACAGGCCGCCTGCGGCATCTGGCCGACCAGTTGCGCGCCGAGCACACTGGGGATTTCATCTTGCGCCGTTTCTTGGACGCGCGGGCCGACCCCGTGGCCGACGACGTCGCGGGCCGGGACCTCATCGTCAAAGCGAGGCAAGGCCATATCAAATACGACCATGCAGCGGTCAAGTTTAGCGACAAGAAGTGGAAAGATACCGTCCCGAGCTCCTAGCAAAGCCTTCTCACCCAACAGCGACGACGCGGCTCTTGCGACTGCGTCGCAAGGTTGACCTCCGCATCGGCAGTTTTCTTGATGGGAAAACACACAGGCACAATGAATCGTCGATTCCCCCGAAATTTCGGACATTATGGGGAATTTGGGGAGAACTACTAGGACCCAGTAGATATAGGACAATATTGGGAATCCTGTTGCTGTGTGTATGTATTGTTGTGCCTCTGGGCCCGTCAAATTCTGCAGGCACTGACTGGCGAGGGCAATATGACAGCCGAGGATGCACGCGGTTGCTTCCCCAGCTAATTCGGTAGTTGAGCGGCAGCAGCCACGCAGCTTCACCAATAGTCTCTCCCTCGTAGCAAACTGGCAATGTTTAGCGCGGGGTGCCGTCAGACGAACACCCCATCTGTCCAGAGCGCGGTCAGCACAGTCGTCCTGGCATGCGGTTTTTGCGTTCAAGATGCGCCTTGTGGAGCACCCATCTTCTTCGCAAATAGTGTCAGCGAGTGCACGGGATACTTGTTTGAACACAAATTTCGTACGGGATCCATCCTGCCTTTTCTCACCCCTGCTCCAGGTCGCGCCCCGCTCATAGCTTTAGCTTCAGACGCTTAGTGTCGCTATGCAAGGCACCCCGCTTTACACCACATCCCTTCTTACATCCATTTCTCTGGTGAGACGTCCCTCCCCACCCTCTTTGCAGAGGTCCGCCCGGCGGTGCCAAGGGAGGCCGCCCCCCCCTCCCCGTTCGCGACAGCCGCGATCTCGCGGATGCCCGCTACCACGCCCGTGCGTAGAACGGGGGGGGGAGACAGCGACAGAGAGAGAGAGAGAGAAACAGAAACATAAGAAAACACAGCAGAGAGCGAGAGAGATATATACATTTACCAATGAGAGAGAGAGAGAGAGAGAGAGATGGAGAGGAGGGACCAGGAGGGAGGTGGAATAACCGACGGATGCGCGTGTCTTATACAAGTCGTGCCATGATTCTAGCCAGCGTCGGCGTGCGTGGATCTCGAGAAGAGCACCATCCACATGCGCTTCCGCTCTCCTCCACGCGTGCTGCTGTGCATCGTCGGACGGCAGCCGTGCGGCTCCTAACGGCATATTCGATCGCACGGTTATTGCGGTGCTTGCTCCGCGGGGTGTTTGGGCGAGCGCCCCTTGTGGCTTGGTTTCTGGAACCAAAGTGTTTAAGGCGGGGCAAGGGGGAGGATGAGAGGATGACGGGCTTGGAGGAAAGAAGGAAATGGAGAAGAGAGCTGGGATGAGGGAGTCAGGAAGAGTGATGCGGGAAAAGAAGATTTGAAGAGGGATGATGACGGGGAGAAGCTGGAGGAGCATGCGGGTGAGAGCCGGAGTGTACGCAGGGTACGCAGTGTTCCCATCAGCCGATTCGTCCTGTTTGCGACAGTTGGCGCAATAAAGTAGAACATCGCCTGCCTGGGCGGCCGCAGCCACGAAACGAACTGATGCCCTCTGTTGTCCCGGTTCAGACCAGTGCTCGTTTCCTGCATCTTCTCCTCGAGCCCACTCTATTCGAGTAGGGGTCGACTACATAATTGATTTACCCCAGATCCCATCTGTTCGTCGAATCCATGAGAAATTCATAAGATGTTCGTAGGTCTACGAGCAGTCTACGTATGACTGGACGAGAAGGTCAAGTCGATTATGTAGTCGATTCTCCAACTCGATCCATGTCTGACCACACAAGACCTGCCAACTCCCTGCCTCCTTCCTCCTCCGTGATTGCCCCCTATTTTCAAAAACGGCTCTTCGTGAAGTGCCATCGCGCGGGAAGCCCCAGGCAAGTTGAGGGTACGCTGTCAGACCAGAGTCCCTGATCCTCCCTCTGGTTTGGAAGGTTCTCCGTGAAGTCCCACCGCGCGGGAAGCCCCCGTTAAGTTTGAGGGTCACGCTGTCAGAGGAACGCGGTGCCTAGCTGGCCAGGGGCTGCCCAACGGGTAGGGAGACCAGGGTGTGCCTGGCGAGGCAATATGTGGTTACAACCTGCAATGGCAGGCCATTACAGGCTAGTTTCCGCGGGCAGGGTGCAGCTTGCCCACAACCGGGAAGCGTTTCGCCATACGTGGAAATTTGGAGGGCTCCAGCGTGGTCTGTCTGGGTCTGGCAATCAGGAGCGTTGGATTGCCAATATAATGCTAAGGGCATTTGGGCCCCTACGCTGCCTGAGCGAGACAGCAGGACTGCACGGGGCGGAAGAGGGTCCGCTCCGCGAGGCAAACCTGCGGCTGCGGGCTGGGGCAAGCCTTCCGCGGCACCGCAGTTCGCGCCGCTCCTAGCTGCGTGGCATTGGGCTCCCCAGGATAGATGGGATTTGACCCAGACATCCCCAGCGCGCCGATTTTTTGGGGGGATGGGCCCCGCACCTATCGAACCCTCCCCCAGGACAGGTTTTCATGCCCAGTCGTGCTGTGACGCCGTCCACGCCCGAAACTGGCTCTCAGAGGCCAAGATTGAAAAAATACAAGCCGCCTCGATTTTTTCAAGGCGCCGGATGTCTGGGGAGGTGGCGACGGGCTCCGCGGAGGGCCTTAGTTTCGTGAACGCTGCAGCGCGCTGGCGCACCAGCGGTGGTCGGAGAGGAGGGGGAGGAGGAGGGGGAGGGGGAGGAGGAGGAAGAGGAGGAGGAGGAGGAGGAGGAGGAGGAGGAGGAGGAGGAGGAGGAGGAGGAGGAGGCGGGGGAGGCGGGGGAGGAGGAGGAGGACGAGGAGGCGGAGGAGGAGGAGGAGGCGGAATGGGACGAGGTTCCGTCCAAGGCCGTGCTGCACAGATCCTTGCGATCGTTGGCCAAGTTGCCGCTCTGCTGCAATGGCAGGCCCGATTTGCCCAGGACCATTACCGCACGATTGGCTACGATTGCGGAACATTTAGCATGGCCTTTTATGAGACAAGAACGATTCGGCTATGGCATTGGTTACATAGTAGCATTAGGTCAACTTCGTGACAAGCATGTTGGAGCGTCCGGGGATGTGGAGGGGGAGAGGAAGTGGAAGGCAAGGGGAGCAGGAGGGTCATGAACAGCAGGAGGCGGCGGATGTGGCGGCGGCAGGCTCTTGAGCCCCATGCGGAGCGACGCCTCGAATATTGTTGTGATCTTGTGATCCTGTAGGGAAGACGGTCAGTCGACCCGGGGATATTATCAAACTAGAAGTCAAGCGTTTCCAAGAGCCTTCGATCCAGGAGTCGCTGGCTGGTAGGAGACTCTTGAGGATTACGCCACATCCCCCGACCCCTTGTTCTTTCCATGAGATTATTTCGGGCGTCTGGGAGCGCGCCACGGCACTCAGTTCGCCTGTCTTGGCTTCCGTCGAATGCTGGGGTCGCTCCGCAGATCCAGCGCTCATATATCCCACACGCGCAGGATTGAACGCGGCAACACTGCCCGCCCGAGGTCCCCCAACTAAGTCTCCGGACGCCCCCCGGAGGCAGCGGAAGCCCTCGCAATTATGGTGTGCAGTGGGGATCCCAGTGGGTGTCATCAATTCTGATGTTTCCCGGGGCTCCCGCTCCAGACATATATCGTAGTTCGTTATTATGTTATGTGTGGGGCATTTGATACGATGCAGATCTTTAGGGAACCCGTCCCCGAGGGGGGGAAAGCTGGGTTGGAAGAGTTAGCGCGGCGGACCAGCGTCGCCCTCAAGGGCTGGACGCAGTTACAATTTAGCTGTCCGCTTTGCAGCGAAATGGATGCCTCACGTGCGCACTCCAGGTCCTGATCGCCTGTGTGGCGCGCGGACTCCCTCGCTCGTGCGAGGCGCGCCCTTCTTGGAACAGGGGCTTCGCGAGGGGCCCAGGGCCTCCCGTTTGGGCGGGCGCCTGTCGTCCGCCCCGCGCGTTTGAATGGACCCCGGAGCGACTACAGATCGGATGACGCCACGATTACGGGAGGGGGGGGGATGCGGGGACCAATGGGAAGGAGGAAGCAAGACATGAGAGGAGGAGGAGGAGGCAGGAACGAGTTGGTTGGAGATAGTTGAAAAAGCGAAGGGTAAAAGGTATACGGCATCAGCAGAAACGATTGGGGGAACGAGGGGGAATCCTGCTCCTCGCCATCCTCTCCCTGCTGCCCCCCCCCCTCGCCCCTCTCCTCCCCCTGCCCCCCCCCCATCCCCCTTTGGCTCCCCGCGGGAATCGGGCGCTGCCAGGGGCGCCCCTGGCCCACGGCGGCCCCGGGATTCCCAGCGCCCCCCCCCCCCCGCCCGCGCACGCGGCTTGGCACGCCTCGCGAGGCCACGACCCCAGGGGTTCCGAGATGGCGGGGAAAGCTGGGGGCGTCTTGGGCAAGGAACACCTCCGGCACCCCGAGGAGGAGGGGGAAGAGGAGGAAGAGGAGGAGGAGAACGACGAGGAGGAGGAAGTCCAGTGTAAACCCAAAGTCGCCAACGATGTTGGAATAAACCCTCCCTCCAAGCTCCCTCTTAAGATGCCTCTACGACGGTTGATTTCCACTGAGGGAATTGCCTCGTTGGAAGACAACCGTGTGAAGTCCATGCAACATGCCAAAGCATCGTTTTCGGGATTCCAACGCCACGGATCAACCTGATTGTGTCGTTTTGACAATCCGGAATCGTGCCAGAACGCCACTCCTTGGATTTCAGCACTGCGAATAAACGTAACTGTTGCGCCTTCATAATCTTGAACCCGTCCAAACTACTAGTCTTGCACGCTGGTCATGGGAATCCGTGAAGCTCGTTGCATTGTTTAACGACTGTGCGCGGCGCTCTGGCGAGAGTCACATTTTGAAAAGGAGCCGACCTCCATCCGCGAATTGTGAAAGATGTAAAAAACGAAGATACGCGGCGCTAAGGCGAGAGCCACATTTTGAAATTTACCCACCTTCAATCCGTGAAACCCTTGCAAATGTTTGAAACGAATCTGCGCAATGCTAAGGCGAGAGCCACATTTTGAGAACAACCCGCCGTCAATCCGTGAAGCTCCTGCACATGTTACAAACGAATGCGCGCGGCGCTAAGGGGAGAGCCACATGTTGAAAACCACCCGCCCTCGATCCGCGAAGCTCTAGCAAACGTTTGAAACGAATGTGCGCGGCAATAAAGCGAGAACGGCGGTAAACGGTCTGCCCTCAATCGGTGAAGTGTTTGCATATGTTTGAAACGAAAGTACGCGGCGCGAAGGCGAGAGCCACATTTTGAATAACACCCGCCCTCCATTTGAGAGACTGTTGTCAACTCTTAAGTTTGAGGGTCGTAAATGGTAAGAAATCTCAGGCGAAACGCCCAGCCCGCCCAAAAAACGGGCCCCGGGGTGCGACAGGGAGGAGGAGGAGGAGGAGGAGGAGGAGGAGGAGGAGGAGGAGGAGGAGGAGGAGAAAAAGGAAGAGGAGGAGGAGGAGGAGGACGACGACGACGAGGACGAGGAGGAAGAGGAGGAGGAGGAGGATGCGGATGGGGAGGGGCATGAGGGGGATGTGAAGACCTGGCATGAGGAGTGGACACAGCTACGTGTGGGCGCCCATGCTCAGGTGGTGGGTGGGCTTTCCCCGCTTCGAATGGCAGTAGAAAGGGTCGGACGAGCAAGCATGGGTCGTTACGACTGCGGCGTTGGCTTTTGACACCGCGTGCATCGTTCAACCTTGGGCGATCGCAGCTTCCCGATAGCGCCAAATTTGGTCACTGGCGACGTTCACCCTTGAACGCCTGCGACAGGATCGCCGCCATGAGTTCCATGAATTGCGGGCGGTGAGGAGGGGGGTTGGTCCGCACGGACTGCATCCTAGCTGGACAGGCCAAACCCGGACGGGGACCGAACACAGTTGTACGGATGTATTCCATACGGCAGCATCTTCCGAGAGGGTGGCAATGGCGTGGCAGCCTAGCCGGCGCGAGCTCCAGCCCCGCCCTTCCTGCCCTTCCCGGCCGAGCTCCAGAGAGCGTGCGTGCTCCAGGTGCCGCCGCCGGGCGGCAAGGGCGGCGCCAAGGGCCCCGGCGCTCCAGGTAAGGGCTGGCAAGGCGGGTGGGCGGGCGCAGGGCGCGGGTAACGTTCGAGGGGGTAGGCTCAGGTAAGGGATGCATCGGCCCCCCATCGCACAGTGCGGGCAGCAACAAACATTAACAGAAGCATAAAAAACCTCGGAGATCCGCGCGGAGTCTTCGGATCGGCACTGGGGGCCTCTGGCGGCGCCTCTGGCGCCGCTCCTGGCTTGATCCTGTCATTGGGGCCCCCCGTTAGCAGTGTAATCCCTCTCCTGCTCCTCTCTTCCTCCCCCCTTTGTCTCCCCTCCGCAGCCGCCCCCTGTCTTTTTCTACCCGCCCACCCAGCTAGCAGGGCGGATCCTCGCCGCTCGACAGAGGCGGGTGGGGGTCCAAAATGGACTCATCTCACTGGCCGCCAGTCAAATGGTCGCCCTCTCTCCCTATCCCCCCCGGTATAGAGTGGACCGTCGTCGGGTATTTCTGTGCTCATGCCATGTTTCGTTTCCCTAAGATGTCGGATAAGGGGCCCGATAGCCCACCCCGCCCGGGAACATGTGGTTTCGCTATCGGGGGCCCATCGTTTTATCGGCGATGTATAGCCGATTCCAGGCTGATGTTCCCCCCCTGTACCAATCCCCCCCGATCGTTGCCCCTCGCACCCTCGCGTCTTTGACCATAACTGAACGGGCGGTGTCGGTCCACTGTCTGTGTCGGACGGCAAGGGGCGGATCTGAGGAAACGAGGTTATTTGCGACATTTGCGGGCGCGCAGCTGGTTTCGGCCTCGGCGCCGGGCGCATTCCTGCCCGTGGGCGCTTCTTGTGAGTGAACTACGTGAGCTGATTCGCAGAGCCCCGCTTACATGATCCCCCTTTTTCGCCCGACCCGATTGGGACCCCCGGGCCCTCAGGGTGATCGCTTGGGCTCACAAATTCCTGCAGCACGACGCTGTCGAGGGTTCTCGTCGTCTCCTTTGGCGGCGTCGTGATCATTATTCACCACTTCGTGTCTCTGGGGACAGCGTTGACAATGGCGCACGCCTCGACGCCAAACCCCGCCCGGACATACCAACGATACGTCTTTTCTTGCTCTTCATCTGGAGGGCCCATGCCGGTAGTTGGGGTACCCCCAAAGCGGGAGCGTCCTTCCCTCCTCCCTCCACCTGTCTGTTAAGCACTCCATCTATGTTTCTTTTCCTTCTCCCTCCATGGCCCATGCCGATCTGATCGCTCCGATTCGAGGCCGGCCCCATCCGACATGATACCGATGTTCTAGACGATTCGCTTAACCCCGGCAGCCCATCCAGAAACGTTGCCCTGGCGGGTTGCCCTGATCAGGGATGTAGAGGAGCATGCAGTGGAACAACGGGCTGGGGAAGCCGTCGTGCCCAGAGAGGGGGAGTATGGAGGAGGAATCGGAGGAGGAGGAGGAGGAGGAGGAGGAAGAGGAGAAAATGAGGAGGAGGAAGAGGAGGGGGGGGAGGGGGAAGCGGGGCAAGGCAGGAACAGGCTGAAGAGGAGGGGGATTGCGAACAAAATGGCCAGGGTGACTTCGGATGTGTTTTGAAAGCTTCTTGGACTCCTGCTGTGGCGCCTTGGGGGCTTCTTGGCTGTCCTGCGGGCCTCTTCGAGCGCATGGGAGTATTCAGGAGAGCCCCTTGGCTCTTGGGGGTCTCGTGGGAGCGTATTCGGGACCTCTTGGGGGCGTCTTGCGTGTTTTTGGACGGTTCTTGGGGCACTCCTGGGAGCCTTGAGGGCCGTCTTGGAGGAGGTCGATCAAAGAAGGGGGGTCCTCCCCCAGGAGGCCAACACGGGCCCAACACCTACGCAAGATCAAGGATTTGTGCCTTCTAGCCGATGCCTTCTTGGACGCTCCAATCCGTTGCGAACCCCAACGTCCAAGTCCAGGGGAAGAGGTATGGGGAAGGGGTTGAGCGCTCTCAACACCCACGCGCTAAAGGGCTGGTGGGAGTCCGACGATCCGATGCGCGATGCGGCCCGATGTTTGCGTGGCGCTGCTGTGCAGCCTGGCGCGACCGATCCGCATCGGTTTCGACTTTGTGCCGACGCGGCACCATTCCGATTCGTTCCGATTTCGCCACTCGATGTTGGTTGTTCTTTCCTCCCTCCGTCCATCATGAACGCCAGGGCTCCCTCGAGAAACCCCAGGAGAGCCCAACACACGTCTCTAGAAGTCCTCCAGAAATTTAACTGGCACCCCCAACAAAAAACATCCAGAAGCGTCCTCAGACCTTCCCAAACAACAACAGCAGAAACCACGTTGCCTCCCCCTCTCGATTCCCTCTCGGGGGCGTCGGCTATCCTCCTGCACCGCATCGATCTTGGCCAGCCCGATCCTTCGCCCAGGGTCGGTGCAAATGCCTTCCTCACCTAGCCAGAGAGGGAGGACGTGGCGCTCACATCCTCCCTGCTCCGAGGGTGCGTCTGGCCAGCATTCGAAGAACAAGCCACCACATAGGCATGAGGTTTTGGAAATCCGCGCACATTTCTGGGGTGAGCGCTGGACCCCCGCCTAGCGTCGCCGTCCGTGGCGCGCTCCGCGCGCAGGGAAAGGGGGTCCAGCGCCGACAGGAAATCCGCGCGAACCTCCGAAAGTTGATGCTTATGCCGTTCTGTTCTTTTGAGAATGGACGTAGGCGTGTAGCTGTTGTACTCTAGCCCTCGTCCTGCCGTGAAGGTGGCTGGGGCGGCAAGCCTGAAGCCGCCGAGTGGGAGGAGGAGCCGCCTGGCATCAAGGGCTGCGGCGCTGGCTGGAAGGGCGGACAGCCCGGGCCTTACCAGTGGGCCGAGCGCGCCGTCGTCGCCCTCGCCGCCCTCGGACGAAAAGCATGGCGACTCGGAAGAAAAGCATGGCGCCCGAAGTCGAAGCGGAACAAGCGGCATAGCAATACATGTTCGAAAGTGCGCGGATCTCTTCGATCTGCGGGGCCCTCCCCAGGCGAGCTCCGCGCGCCAGGGAGGGGGCCAGCGGGGACCGCCGAACTTGTATGTTTATATGCAGCTGTTACGTATTCTGCGAGGCTTGTTGTTTTATTTCCACCCCCTCGGGGTGCCGTCTCGGGGCCCCTGGGCCTTCACCAGCAAGCTGCCGGGGGCGAGAAGCCAGCCCACGGGGGAGGGGCCCGAGAGTCCTGGGGGCCGCCAGCTCGGAGAGGCCATTGCTCGCAAAGTGCCTACTCGCAAAGGTCAGAAAAACAGGTCTCCCTGTCTGTAATGTCTCGTAAATCCTCCGCGGCGGACCCAGGCCATTTGCGCGTACGTAGTCATTGCGAAGGCCCTACGGCCAGTGCCGCCGACCCTGAAGACGACGAAAGGGGGAGCAGGAGGAGGAGGCAGAGGAAGTGCCCTCACCCTCCGGGGATCCACGTGGGACCCCCCCCCCGGGGGAGGGGAGTAATTACGACGTTGCTCAGATTGGCTTCCCCCCGCGTCGCGGCCGCTCCCCTCCCCCGCGAATGGAGCTGCCCAGGTGCTCCCCTCCCCCCGGGTATCTGGGGGACCCCCCCTCCCGCCCCCTCCCCCGGGGGAGGGGATAAAAGGGAAGGGGCTTCCCTTCGATCGAGTAACTACGACGTTGCTCAGATTGGCTTCTCCCCTGCGTCGCGGCCGCTCCCTTCCCCCGAAGGGAGCTGCCCGGGTGTTCTCCACTAGAAGTAGTAGCTGTGGTAGTAGTAGAAATGGTAGTAGCAGCAGCAATAGTACTAGCAGTAGTCGTAGTCGTAGTAGAACTGGTACAGTACTAGTAGTACTCGTCGCCGTAGTAGTAGTAGTACTAGTAATAGTGAAAATGGTAGCGGAAGTGGTCGGAGTATCAGTAGTCGTAGTAGTACTGGTAGTGGTAGTGATAACAGACGTAGTCGTAGTAGTAGTAGTAGTAGTAGTAGTAGTAGTAGTAGTAGTCGTAGTAGTAGTAGTAGTAGTAGTAGTAGTAGTAGTAGTAGTAGTAGTAGTAGTAGTAGTAGTAGTAGTAGCAGCAGCAGTAGCAGTAGCAGTAGCAGTAGCAGTAGCAGTAGCAGTAGCAGTAGTAGCAGCAGCTGTAGTCATGATAGGAGCAGTAGTAGCAGTAGTAGTAGTAGTAGTAGTAGTAGTAGTAGTAGTAGTAGTAGCAGTAGTAGTACTAATAGTAGCAGTAGCAGTAGCAGTAGCAGTAGCAGTAGCAGTAGCAGTAGTAGCAGCAATGATAGCAGCAGTAGTCATGATAGGAGCAGTAGTAGCAGTAGTAGTAGTAGTAGTAGTAGTAGTAGTAGTAGTAGTAGTAGCAGTAGTAGTCGTAGTAGTAGTAGTAATAAGAATCGTAGTAGTAGTAGAAGTATAAGTAGTCGCGGCCGGTCCCCTCGCATGGGGGGAGCAGGCTGCCCCCCCTGGTCGCGGCCGCTCCCCTCCCCCGATGGGAGCCGACCACCCCTCTTGGAGCCGACGTGACGATCTCGTGGGCAGCGTGGGCGACGACGACGACGACGACCCACGCAAGATGACGACATCAAGATACGTCTTCCACACGCCGACAGGGTCGGCGGATTTTGCCAGTAATGGGGGGCGACAACCCCTAAGGGTCTCACTCGGCGGTGAGTAGGACTGGTCCTAAAACCTCCTCTTCCTCCCCCTCTCCCCCTCCTCCCGTGTCTCCTCCTCGTTCTCCCCCAAGCACTTCCTCCTCCTCGTAGTCGCAGCTGTCGTCACCGTTGTTGCGCTGCTGGTGCCGCGGACAACAATAATCAGTTCCCCCATATTGGCGGAATCCCAGTCGTTCAATGAGGCCGCCAGAAAAAAGAATGAGTTACCCCCTATTGGGGGGGTTCTCAAGACCCTTCGCGATTAAATGAAGGAGCAGCGAGGGCTGCAGAAAAGGGGCCTTGCAGGGCCCCTCCAGGGGCCCTCTGAGACCCACAAGGGGGCCTTTCAGGCCCGAGAAGTGCACCTCCCTCCCCCAAAACAAACATTCACGCCTCCCCACGAAGCGACGTCCAGTCTTCAGAAGGCGGGGGGGCGCTGCGGGGAAGCCTTCCCCCACGCCTTCTCAGAAGCTCCCCCGTCTTCTCAAAAGGTCGCCCCTCCCCCAGCCCCACCCCTTCCCTTGTGCGCGCCCCGAACCCCCTCATCCCCCATCTCCCTGAGCTGTGGTGGCTGCAGCGGAAGTTCCGAATCCTGGCAGGCCAGGACCACCGGAAGACGCGAGTCAAACGGGGCGTCTTGCGTTCGGAGCCTTTGGCACGTGCGGGCGTAAGCGCGCTTCGTCTGCGGTGTGTTGTCGTTTTGCGTATTGCTCTGCTCGGGGTCTGTTTCCCGTGTGCAGTGACACCTCCCTGCCCCGCGAATCCGCCACCGTTGTGAGTGGGCGCCTGGGGGAGGGCGTGGTTTGGGGCCTGGGGTTCCCGGGGAAGGCCGGGGGTGCCAGGGAACCTCGCACCCGCATGGGAGCGAAAGCGCGCGGGGAGGTGATCCACCATGGAAACACATGTTCGGACCGATCCGTCGGGGGATTTAGACCGTTGTCTCGCAAACACCGAAACAAGCAAACAAAAACAAAGGGGTCGACACGCCTTCACACACCAACCGCTGCAAGCGCTGAGGCCCGATGAAGATTTCCGTTCAGGGAGACGCCTGCCCCAAGGCGGCTGGACTCCTTCTACCCCCGCTGACTCCTTCTACCCCCGCTGAGCAAATTTTGGGTATTGTGCGCATGTTCGGTGTTTTGCTCGAGGATTTCGCAGAGGCGCGCCGATAACCTCGCCGAGCCTCGGCGGTGTTCATAATATGAACTTCACGCACATTTGCACAGGATCCCTCCCATGTACCGCCTGCCACGCGATGGCACTTTCACGGTGCCCGCCGAGCTCCTCGCTTAGGAGAGGAGTCCGTGCAACGGGCTCCCCAAATTAGCCAGACGCGATTGCCTCGGCCACACTGCTCTGTGTCGAGCCTGACCCGAGAGTCGGTTGTGGCAGCGTACTGGTGATGGTATTTTCCTCGGTGTGGAGATCCGCACATTCCCGCGGTATCCATCCAACGACTGTGCGTGGTTTCTCTTTTTTCATCATCTTTGCCGCCCACGTGTTTGTCCTCCCCATCATGTTTCAGAAGCTTACCAGACATCCAGATTCTCGTCTGAGTGCTCTCCACCAGGCCAGTGTTGGTGTGAGAAGGTCGCCAGAAGTAGGTTGCATGCTCGGATCTCCCACAGCTCGCCCAGAGTAGGCCATGTCTGCCGATCGTGGCCGTGCACAGTTCGCAGGGGCGCCCAGCACGTTCGACGATTCGTCGGTGCTTCGTACAGTCAATCCGCACAGTAAGGATGAGCCACCTTCCAAGGTTAACCCTTGCATCCTCCCCCTTCGGCCAATCCTCGGCCGCTTTCGCTGGCCCCGCCCCGCTCGCAAAGTGCCGACATGGCCTTCCAAGGCCTTTGCATCCTTACCGCGCGCCCGAATTATTCAGGACAGAACAGCGGTGAACATTAACTTTTGCCACCCCCAGTAGAGGGCGCACTCCAGCCCTCCTCGCGCCCTCCGCGATGCCCACCAGAATTGATAAGAGAAGCTCAAGCGCCACGAAATCGTCATCGCCCTCTGGACAAATGTGCGGCCTTTGCGAGGAGGGCGCACAAAAAGTTAATGTTCAAATGTCCTACTGCTTTTTTTCTCTCCTGATATAGGTTGACTGTACATGCGGTGGTGCGCGAGCATCCCGCCTGGCGCTCCGCCGTGCTCCGAGGCTGGGGCCGCCGGCCGGCCAGGGCGGCGCTGCTGGGTGGCAGGCCACGGAGGGACCCCCCCCTTCGGGCAGACGGAAGGCGGGGGGGAGAATAGGGAAAGTCAAGCGTTGGCTGCGCGTCAAAGGATAGTCTAAGAACTTCTTGTGGTGTGCACGAAATGTTATTGAATCGCTTCGCTCATTCCGCCGGCCCGTATTGTGCCATCGCGGGTTCTTGGGGGGTCTTGGGAGCTCTTGGAAGTTTCGTGGGAGCTTCTTGGGAACTTTGGGAGGCCTCGTGGATGGCTCTGGGTGGGCCCTCTTGGTGGTCTCTTGGGGGGGTCTGCCTGGCCTATTGGGGGCCTCCTGGGAGCTTCCTGGGGGTCTCTTGGGGGCCTCTTGGGGCTTTCTTGCGGCCTGTTGGGGGCCTCTTGGGGCTCTCTTGGGGGCTTCGTGGGGCTACTTGGGGGCTTGTAGGGGCATTTCGGGGGCGTGTTTGGGCGGGAGGCTCAAAATTTCCGTTCAGGTTGCCCCTGTGGACCTAAATCATGGGGCCGTCTTGGGGCCTCTTGGAGCGTCTTGAGGGTTTCTTGGGCCTTCTTCGAGCGCTCTTGGGCCGTCTTTGAGCGGTCTTGAGGGTCTCTCGGGCCGTCTTGGGGTGATCTTGAGGGCCTCTTGGACCGCCTTGAAAGTGGTGAAAGACGAAGAGGCGGATATGTTAAACATGCACGCGTTCCTAAGGGAATGAGACGGTTTTGGCTTGTGGGAGCCCTCTTGGGACGCCGCTTAGGGACCTCTTGGGGCGTCTTGAAGGCCTGTTGGGCCGTCTTGAGGCCATCGTAGGCGCTTGGGGGTGATATTTCGGCGTCTCCGGGCTCTCTTGGACCGTCTGGAGGGCTTCTCGGGCCCCTCTTGGACCGATTTGGAGTCCTCCTGGGCTCCGAAAAAGACTTCTTGAGGGTTTCTTGGGCCTTCTTGGAGCGCTCTTGGGCTGTCTTTGAGCGGTCTTGAGGGTCTCTCGGGCCGTCTTGGGGTGATCTTGGGAGCCTCTTGGACCGCCTTGAAAGGTGTGAAAGACGAAGAGGCGGATAGGTTAAAAATGCACGTTTTCCTAAGGAAATGAGGCGATTTTTGCTTGTGGGAGCCCTCTTGGGACGCCGCTTAGGGACCTCTTAGGGACCTCTTGGGGCGTCTTGAAGGCCTGTTGGGCCGTCTTGAGGCCATGGCAGGCGTTTGGGAGTGATATTTCGGCGTCTCCCGGCTCTCTTGGACCGTCTGGAGGGCTTCTCGGGCCCCTCTTGGACCGATTTGGAGCCCTCCTGGGCTCCGAAAAAGAGTTCTTGAGGGTTTCTTGGGCCTTCTTGGAGCGCTCTTGGGCCGTCTTTGAGCGGTCTTGAGGGTCTCTCGGGCCGTCTTGGGGTGATCTTGGGGGCCTCTTGGACCGCCTTGAAAGGTGTGAAAGACGAAGAGGCGGATATTTTAAAAATGCACGTTTTCCTAAGGGAATGGGACGATTTTTGCTTGTAGGAGCCCTCTTGGGGCGCCGCTTAGGGACCTCTTGGGGCGTCTTGAAGGCCTGTTGGGCCGTCTTGAGGCCATGGCAGGCGTTTGGGAATGATTTTTCGGCATCTCCCGGCTCTCTTGGACCGTCTGGAGGGCTTCTCGGACCTCTCTTGGACCGTTTGGAGCCCTCCTGGGCTCCGAAAAGGGACCTTGCCGGGAGTCTGCCGGGAGTCTGCCGGGACCTTGCCGGGAGTCTGCCGGGACCTTGCCGGGACCTTGCTGGGGTACTTTTCGTCCGGGGACCCCCAGGGCCCGCCCCGCGCGCGCGAGCTAGAAATATTGTTGAGCAGTTACCGGAGATCTTAGCACGCCTCTGGCCCGTTGGGCCGGCGAATTAGAACATTTGTGGCTGAGACTGTCTTGTTTGATTACATGGTCTCCATGCTATATGAACATTGCGTTTGTTCCCCACCCGACAGGGTGGGGTTGTTGGATTTCAAGAACAGCCCCCCCGGCCGGCCCTAAACCCAAAGTTGTCCCGATGATCCCCGAGAGTTCGGGGTGTCCCGCCTCGCGCTCGGCCAAACCCACCTTGCATACCGCGGCCGCCAGACCACTTGTTGTCTCGGTGTTCCCCGAGAGTCCCGTGTGTCCCGCCACGCGCCCGCGACGAACACGACAGAGCACAACACGACAGAACAGAACATGACAGAACTGAACAGAACATGACAGAAATTTACAGAACATAACATATCAATGGGTTCGGGGGCGAATCGCCCCCCTGCGCCCCTGCGAAACTCATCAATTCATCCTCTGCCCTCTCTCGCTCTCTCTCCTCTCTCCTTCCTCCCCTCTCCTCTCTCTATCTCTCTCGCTCTCTCTTCCGTGTCGCGCGGCTGCCGTCTTTCCTTCAGTGGGAGCCCCTTCCGAGTCCCGAGATGGTTGATGGTGGTGGTGCTCGGCGGGAGGGGAGGGGGGCACAACAAAAATATGTGTTGAGTGTTTTGTTGATTTGGTTATCTTGCCCCCCAAACAACACCGGCACTGAGGGGGGAGGGAAGGCCCTGTCCACCACCCCCTTTCCCCCAGCATTGCAATCGCATTGCCTTGGCATTGTAGTGCAATCGCATTGCATTGTAATCGCATTGCATTGCAATCGCATTGCAATCGCACTGCACTGCAGTGCAATCTCATTGCATTGGCATGGCCGTGCAAGCGTAATGCATTGCAAAGCGTTGCATCGCATTGCGCTGGATTGCATTGCGTTGCCTCCCTCCCTCCTCCGTCGCCCCAAGACCCAGAAACGTGAAGGGAGGAGAGGTGGGGGGACACGGGGGAGGCCCCGCATTCTTCTCCTTTAGTTCCATGGCCCCCAGATGCAGGTGGGTACTAAAGTAGTAGTACTCTATTGCTACAGTCATGTACTAGAAGTATTGCGGTAGCACGTGATACTAATATTCCCGTAGTGTAGTAGCAGTGCTGCAGTACTGACCGTCGTAGTAGTAGGATTGAGTATTGTAATAATGGTAGTGCCCTACGATTGCAGCATTCCAGATCTGACGCAGTAGTATGATGTGACAGCTCTGTCGTAATATTGTAGTCGTAGTAGCAGTCGATTAGTAGTAGTAGTAGTCGTCGTAGTAGTAGTAGTAG
>CAUYUJ010002002.1:1112316-1236239 GCA_963575745.1 Prorocentrum cordatum
GGACTATAGAGCTATGGGGCTCTAGGGCGATAGGGTTATACTGCTATAAGGCTATATGGCTATTGGGCTATAGGGCCACAGGGCTATTAGGCTATGGGGCTATTAGGCTATGGGGCTGCAGGGCTGTAAGGCTATAGGGCGATAGGGCTGTAGGCCTGTAAGGCACCCGAGCACCAGGGCGGGCCGCGGAAATCGGTGACACACCTCACGTAACCATATGAATCCGCTAGGACCCCTACAGAGGCAAGCTCCGATAGGGGAATCACACCACAGAGCATACCAGGGCTGGACATGACATAACATACGGCGACATAACACAACATTCTATAACACAACCGATCATAACAACACGCCCTGGCAAAACATGCCATGGCATACCACAGCACCATAGACCATAACTTGAAACTACAGCGAGACATAGCGACGACGAACACGATACACACACAACATGACACACCATAACATGATAGACCACGATACGAGCATGATAGACCATGGCAACACATAACATAGCAGTGCCATACCACAATATATCATTACAGGACATCGCAGAACCTACCATAGCATGACGTGTCATAGCATAAGACGACATAACACAACATAGCATAACACATCCGGGCATAACCTGGCACACCTTGGCAGAACATGCCAACCCATGACACTGCATCACATCACAAACCATCAGTTGCCATAACACGACCGCAGAGCGTAGCGAGGACGGACACGGCAGAACATAACATGACCCAATCGAACATGGCAGAAGAGAACACGAGCATGCTTTGAACAGGGCAGAGCATAACATAGCAATGCCATGGCACAATCGTTCATCACCTGACAGCACATAACATACCAAAGAAGACCATGTCATGACACAAGACGGCATACCATAGTATAGCATAATATATCCGAGCATAGCATAACACACATTGACATGTCATACCATACCATGACACAGCTTTACATACCATATGTCTTAACATGACAGCAGGGCATAGCGACACATACTAGCAGAGCAGGTCATGCTGCACTATACACAGCAGGGCCGTGAGCAATCATACCATCACATAGCATGCCAGGCTATGGTACGACATAACATGCAACAACACATACTACGACAACATAGGACACATCTAGCATAACATTGCACACCGTGCCAGAAAATAACACATTATGCCACATCATCGCATAACCTGGCATAACAGGACAGCAGAGCATAGCAACGACGAACACGATATAAGACAACATGGCAGAACAGACAATGGCAGAACGGAGCAGATAATGACACCACATGACATACCATAGCAATACCATGACGACAACGTACGTCATCAAATAACACCACAAAACATACCAGAGCAGTACACGACATAACATACTACGACAATACAACGACATAGAACCTATCCAAGCATACCATAGCACGCCTTGACAAAATAGCGACAGCAGAGCAAAGCGACGACGATCCCGACATAACACAACATGGCATAACAGAGCATGATGTGACACATCAGGTTGCGGCTCTCTATTCGTTTTGCACCGCTCGTTTCCGAAATTTCTGTTTGCGCCCCTCGGCTTTTTTCGTCATGAGCTCTGGGTTTCTTGGATCTGGAGACTACGGAGTTCGCCATCCCGCCCGACCGCCGCACTGGCTGAGACCACCAGTCCCTGCGCGCAGCGTTCCACCAATTAGGCGACGGCGCGCCGTCGGGAGCAAACGCTGAAGGTTTCGGTAGGGACCGCTCGAAGCCGAATATATGTTTGCATATTCTTGCGTTTAAACAGCATGCCGTGGTAGGCTTATGAGAGTGCCAGTGCGGTCCCTGCTCAAGAATGGGAGGGTTGCCAGATCTGCTGCAGGCAGCCGGTTTCAGCTTCGCCGCCGGGCTCATGCGTCGACACATGGGCGCCTCCCAGCGCCAGGAGACGCAAGGAGAGCCAGCTGCGTGAGCTGATTCTCTACGCTGCCTTTTGCTATCCTACCCTTTCGTCCCCCTCGACCCTGGTTGCACAGCAAACTCTTGGCAATTCATGATCGACGCCGCTTCGTGAGGCGACGGGGCCAATCAGCAACTACAGCCGATTCCCGAAGACAAGGAAGCGGCAGCCCAAATTCCTTAGACACTTGGTGATGTGTTCGTTCGAAGCGCGGCCCCTTCCCAAGGGTAGGGCGTTCGTCCCAGATCCTTTCCTGACGGACCTGGGTCTCGACAATGGGCCCCCGAGTCCGAATCAAGGAAAAGCACCAGGATTGAGCAGATCATATCTTCGGATATCTGGGCCTTGTGAGAGTCAAGCCCTCCACTTCCCCACCATCGTGACAAGCGGGTCCTGCCCCGCAGGCCGGAGGGAAGGCTGCTGGCGGGCGGCCCAGCGGCGGCGCGGGGTGGCAGGCTCCGCCCAGCGGCGGCCGTGATGGCTGGAAGGGCGGCAAGGCGGCTTTCGCTGCCGCCGCCGTTCAGATGGGGAAAAGATCCCGATACCGCTGCTCGTGCTGGAGAGGCCTCGTCGCCACGGCTGGATTCTCGAAGCATTCTCCGGGGAGTAGCGGTATCATTGTCCGTTTGTTCCCGGCCCATTGTTTTGGTGGTGGTGGTCGTCGTTTTCGCTCCTCCACTCGCAGATCCTCGTCCGTCTTATGCTGCCATGTCTGATGCGGTGCACAAGTTCTTGCGCAAGTGTGTGCCACATCCTTCTCTGCCTCCCGCATCCTCCCTCGTCCTCGTCCTTATCTTCGTCCTCCTCCTCCTCCTCGGTCCGAAGGGCTTCTCTTCGCCCCCCACTACTCTGAACTCCACGAGCGCCGCGACGATGGTGTAGAGCCCCGACCCCTCCTGGCCAGCCCAGCGCCGGTCGCCCGCTGGCGCGCCTGCTCACCGGCTCAGCCGGCGAGCTCCGCGGCCAGCCGGGCCGCCCCCGCCGCCCGGCTCTCGCCGCCCACGGCTGTGCAGAGTTGCCGGGCGGTGGCCCGGTGGAACGACACGCTGCGCTCGGCGCCCCACCGCCGAGTCAGCACGCTGGCGGCCGCCGCCGCAGAGGGGCCGTCGCCGAGGCGCTGCGTTTGGTCCCGCGCCATCCGTTGCAGCTGCTGAAGTGCCACCTTGCCGTGGCGGCCGCCGGTCTCCAGCGCCAGCGGCAATAGTGGCCAAGGCGCGCGGCCCGCTGGGTAGCGGCGCCGCTTGTCTGCGTCGGCGTTGGCGTTGACGGCGACGTCCGCCGCGGCTGCCAGGGCGCGCGCGTCCCCGGGGACGCTGTAGCGGACGGGCACGTCCGCATACAGCCGGGGGCAGCCCCCGCGCTGCGCCTCCAGGTCGAGGAGCGCCTAGCGCCTCCTCCCGCTCCACCTGGATCGGGCCGCCTCCGCAAGAGCAGCGGCAGGCGTGGCGCGCCTGGCGGCAAAGTGGCTGCCCGCAGAGTTGCACCGCCCTTGGGCCAGTCCTGAAGCAGTTGCAGCAGCGGGCCCCGGCTAGCAGCGGGCCCCGGCTAGCGCGCTGTCCTGGTCGAGCAGCGCCCGCGCAGTGGCGCAGTAGGCGTCGTCCTCGAGCCTTTGGCGCGGGCCGCCGTTGGCCAGATGCCAGCCCGCCGCGTAGGGCCCCCCGCAGGAGCGCAGGAGTGCTCGTTCTTCAGCTCCGAGGGCGCTCAGCAAGGTTTTGTGGTTGTTTCTGTCTACCTTTGATGAGCGCCTCTTGGAGTTTCTGTCGAGGTTCCCGCGCAAGCAGCCCCCAGGGCGGCAGCTGCCGGCGTCTCTCCTCCTCCTCAAGCAGCAGTTCGGCCAGCGCCGCCCGGCAAGCAGCCGCCAGGGGCGGCTGGCCGGTTTCCAAGTCATCCAGCTTTTAAAAGCTTGTCTGAGCCCAGGCCCCCGCCAGGCTTTGCGCCCAGGAGGCCGCCCACGCCGCGGGTGCCAGCGCCGCTTGGCTCCGGAGGCCCCAGCCGCCCCGTCGCAGCGGCAGGCGACACTGCGCCCGCTGTGCGGCTTGCAGGGGGTCCAGGCGCGCGAGCTCCTCGTAGACCTTGGGCAAGGCCTTGTCGTAGGCGGTCGCGGCTGCCCGGGTGTCGGCAGGCGGGCGCTGGGGGTGGGGGCCCACCGCGGTCTCTATACGCGCCAATGTCGCAGGGCCTAGCAGGAGTGGCATTTCCTCGACGCCACAGGGGGTGCGCTGGGGGTGGGAGCCCACCGCGGTGTCTATACGCGCCAATGTCGCAGGGCCTAGCAGGCGTGGCATTTCCTCGACGCCAAAGGGGGTGCGCTGGGGGTGGGGGCCCACCGCGGTCTCTATACGCGCCAATGTCGCAGGGCCTAGCAGGCGTGGCACTTCTTCGACGCCACAGGGGGTGCGCTGGGGGTGGGGGCCCACCGCGGTCTCTATACGCGCCAATGTCGCAGGGCCTAGCAGGCGTGGCATTTCCTCGACGCCACAGGGGGTGCGCTGGGGGTGGGGGCCCACCGCGGTCTCTATACGCGCCAATGTCGCAGGGCCTAGCAGGAGTGGCATTTCCTCGACGCCACAGGGGGTGCGCTGGGGGTGGGGGCCCACCGCGGTCTCTATACGCGCCAATGTCTAGCAGTCAAGCGTGCCTAGCAGTGGCATTTCCTCGACGCCACAGCGGATGCGCTGGGGGTGGGGGCCCACCGCGGTCTCTATACGCGCCAATGTCGCAGGGCCTAGCAGGCGTGGCATTTCCTCGCCAGGGGGTGCGCTGGGGGTGGGGGCCCACCGCGGTCTCTATACGCGCCAATGTCGCAGGGCCTAGCAGGCGTGGCATTTCCTCGACGCCACAGGGGTGCGCTGGGGGTGGGGGCCCACCGCGGTCTCTATACGCGCCAATGTCGCAGGGCCTAACAGGCGTGGCATTTCCTCGACGCCACATGGGGTGCGCTGGGGGTGGGGGCCCACCGCGGTCTCTATACGCGCCAATGTCGCAGGGCCTAGCAGTAGTGGCATTTCCTCGACGCCACAGGGGGTGCGCTGGGGGTGGGGGCCCACCGCGGTCTCTATGCGCGCCAATGTCGCAGGGCCTAGCAGGCGTGGCGTTTCCTCGACGCCACAGGGGGTGCGCTGGGGGTGGGGGCCCACCGCGGTCTCTATACGCGCCAATGTCGCAGGGCGTAGCAGGCGTGGCACTTCTTCGACGCCACAGGGGGTGCGCTGGGGGTGGGGGCCCACCGCGGTCTCTATACGCGCCAATGTCGCAGGGCCTAGCAGTAGTGGCATTTCCTCGACGCCACAGGGGGTGCGCTGGGGGTGGGGGCCCACCGCGGTCTCTATGCGCGCCAATGTCGCAGGGCCTAGCAGGCGTGGCGTTTCCTCGACGCCACAGGGGGTGCGCTGGGGGTGGGGGCCCACCGCGGTCTCTATACGCGCCAATGTCGCAGGGCGTAGCAGGCGTGGCACTTCTTCGACGCCACAGGGGGTGCGCTGGGGGTGGGGGCCCACCGCGGTCTCTATACGCGCCAATGTCGCAGGGCCTAGCAGGAGTGGCATTTCGTCGACGCCACAGGGGGTGCGATGGAGTCGGCGCCTACGGCGACGACGAGTACGACGACAAATGCGACGACGAGGACGACGGCGAATACGACGACGAGTACGACGATGACGACGATGAGTACGACGACTAGTACGACTAATACGACGACGACGAGAACAAGGACGACGACGCCGACGTCTTGGAACGGTCGTTCTGCGTATGTAGTCTAGTCTGGTTGGTCAACTTAGTCTGATTGGTTGGGCTAGCTGGCTCGTCTGGCTCGTGGTGGTGGCGGTGGTAGTGGTAGTGTGGTGCACACAGCATATAAAATAATAATGTGGGGTTCCTCGGTAGCGTAATTATCACTAGTCTTCTTCGGAGCCCTAGTTTGATGTATCATTTCTCGTTTTATCTTTCTGTTTTGATTCTATTGTGTTCATGTCTCTCCGCATGTTCTCTTTGTTCGTCTTACTTTCCTTCTCTTCAGACGTTGCCTGGCAGCCCCTCTGCGTCCCCGCAGCCGCAGATGCTTCGGGCCACGACGCGCACCCCACCCCACCCCACGCGCCCCCAGGGGACGAGACGCCGACCCCGGGGGAAGGGGCCTCTTGGGCAGTCTCGGCGCCCTCGGTGGGGCCCCTGAGGCCGTGTTGGGACGATGCTTGGGGCTTCCGGGACCGTCGTGGAGCAACGGGGGGCCGAAAAGGGAGAGACGCGACAATCCATCAAGCACCAAAGACAATCGATGATGTTTGCCTCTTGGGGCCCCATTGGGAGTGCTCTAGGGGAGACCCCTTGGGTCGTGTTGGAAGCCTTTGGGGCCGTCTGGAGGCCATCTTGGGAGTGTTAGGGCGATATTTCGGCGACTCTGCGGCGGAGCTCTGGGTTGTGCATGTGTTTCGATGCTCTGCCTGGCTCGCGCCGCCCAGGCCGCTGGATTGCCGTGCGTGCTGCCTGTTTGCGATGCCTCCCTCGCCTCCCTCCTCCCACCGCCCCTCCTCCGTGCCTCCCCCTTCCCCCATCTCGCACCTTCATCACTCCACCAGCGAAGTGCGGGTCAAGAATCTTTCCCAGACCCATCTCGGGCTCCAACCTGACCAATCATCGATTCTGGACGGGCCTGGGGTTCGAATCAGATTATGCGCTATTCTCTTACATCCACCCCCATCCCCTTTCTCCCCTCCTGGAAGGCGGCTGCGGCAACATGGCTCGAAACTGGGGCAATGTTGGGGATTAGCCCTCTCCAAGATGACATCGTACATCTCTTGATATTGCAATGCTTTGTCGGGACAGCGCTGATGTAGTGCAGGGCGCAATGGGCATCGCTCGGCCACCTCCTCTTTACCCTCATCGCGGCTCCTCTCTCCTCCAGCCGCCCTCCCTCACTCACTCACTCTTCCTTCGCCTCCCTCATCCCGTGTCCTCCCTGCCTCCTTCCCCCCCTCCCTCCTCCCCCCCCCCCGCCCAGCAAGCCTCAAATTCCTGGGGCGGCCAGCAGGGCGGCCAGGACGAGGACGCCCCGGGGCGGGGGTGGTCACGCGGCATGAATGTTGTACGTTCGAAGGTTTCGGGTTGCAAATTGATGTCCATGTTTTCACGTACGGGAAAGACCAATGTGAGAACGAGGGCGTTGCCAGCGATGATGTATTTGCAAGCGCGGGCCTGCAGGTTCGACATGTGACATCACATTGGCAATGATTGCGGTTTCGGATATCACGCAGTTGATTTGTCAATCGCATACGGGATCAGTTTGTGCCATCACATGTTCATATACTATAGATGGGTATAGTGTATACCGTATAAGTACGAAATGTTATCATGTGTACGCCTGTATGCAATGCATGTATGCATACACGCATGCATATGCATATATATATATATATATATATATATATATATATATAAATAAATAGTCATGCATGCATGTGTGCATGCATGTATACATGTATATGAATATGTTTATGTAGATGTACGTGTAAATGCTTATGCCTATGCATATATACACACACCTCTAAGACCACCCTGCGGGTGATAAGGAGGTTTTGGGGGGCGGCAATGGGCAACAGTGGTGACTGCTGTGCTGACGATGCCTGTGGTGCGCATATCGATGTGCATGTCGATTTGCTTCTCGATCTGCATCTCGATTTGCATGTCGAGTTGCATTGGAAAGCTCCCCACAGGCGCCGATTTTTGATATACGCAACCCACGGCTCCTTACGACTTGCATTTGGATGTGCATGTCGATTTGCATTTCGATGTGCTTTTCGGTTTGCATGTCGGTTTGCATGTAGACTTGCATCGGATAGCTCGCCGTAGCCACGGCGGGACACCAGTGGGACACTAGCGGGACACCGCGGGGCACCGTTTGTCGGTTGGAGGGACTTTTGGTCCGGCCGCGGCCGGGCCACAGGAGGATTTCGGGACACCAGTGGGACACCAGTGGGACACCGCGGGCCACCGGCCGCCGGAGGAGCAACATTTGGTCTGGCCGCGGCCCAGCCACAGGAGGACTTCGGGACACCAGCGCCACACCAGCGGGACATCAGCGGGACACCGCGGGCCACTGGCCGCCGGAGGAGAAACATTTGTTGTGGCCGCGGCCTAGCCACAGGGGGATTTCCTGTCGCCCGCCCACGCAGTTTCGCCTCGCCCGCACGCACGCACGGCACGCACGACACGAACCCGAATCCGAAATCGATTTCCTGGTAGGGGGGGTCTCCGTCTCATGTCGGAATCACCCCCCAACCTCCGACATATGTATATGTATATGTATATGTATATGTATTTGTATATACATATGTATATGTATATGTATATGTATATGAATCTGTATATATATATGTCTATATATAGTCCACGTATGCATATATATACATAAGAATATGTATGTTGACATGTATGGTATGTGTACATTTGTATGTAATTGTATGTGTATATGTGTATGAGTATATTAATATGCATCGGTAGCTTCAAATGTCTATGTGTATGCTCATGTATATGTATATGTAAATGCATATTTCTATTTATACGTTCCTGGTTCGAGGGTTCACAGCCCCCCCCCCCCAGAAGATGGGGTGAGCCCCAGGGGGTTCACATACCCCCGCCCCCCAGATGGGATGGGGGGGGACGACGCCGACGCCGATGCCGACGGCAGCCGACGTCGACGACGACAACAACGACGACAACGACCACTCTGCACGCCACGCTCACAGGGCCACGACCACAGGGGGGGGGTGGGGGGCGATCCCATTCGTGAGGCCCTGGCGATGCTCACGAGCTTACCCTTCCAGCGGGGGTGTGGGTGGGGTGGGGTGGGACGGGGGGCATGGAAGGGGGAGGTGGAGCCCCAGGTCATGAATCCATGCGTGTATCTATACAGCATCATATATCTATGTATGCGTGTGTATGTGTGTGTGTGTGCGCGCAGCCCCCTTCCCCCCCCCAGCACCCATTCTTTTTGCATTGGCCTTCACGCTCTCCACGTGTACTCTCTTACTGGTACTCCGCCTTCTTTTCATTCGAGCCTGCTCATCCATCCTTCATGTTCGTCATTTCTGCGCTGGGTTTGGGGTCTGCTCACTCAAGTTAAATTATCACTGGAGTGCAATAGGAATATGATTGAAACCAGCTTGATCTGGGATCTGCCCAGTTCCAAATCGATTCTCATGTAGATTCCAACAGGGACCCAATTGTAATCAGCTGGACCTGAGACCTGCCCAGTTCCAATCAGGTTTGGGAATTGTCCCGTCTGTCCAATTCGAACTACATGTAAATTCGATCCCCATTGCGATCCGATTGGAAACCGTTGTATGTGGGATCTGCTCCGTTACACTTATATTACAACTCGATGCCCATAGGCATCAACGTGGAATCAGCTGCATCTGGCATCTGCGCAATTCCAATTCGACTCTAGTTTCTAGTTCCGTGTAAATAGGGATGACTTGGAATCAGCTGGACCTGTGGTTTGTGCACTGCCAATTATAATATAATCTGATTCCATCGGGATCCCCCTTGGGCTCAGCTGGACCTGGGATTTGCCCAACTCCAAGTTAAGTCTAAATCGATCCCACTAGAACTCAACTTATAATCAATTGAAGATCTGCTGCATTTCAATTAGACTTGCCTTCCAAGGGCCCCGAACGCCGAGTCTTGCCCGGCGTTCTACGCTGGGCTCACGCACCAGCATGAGGCCTCGAGCGCCGACGTTTCGGCGCTTCGAGCCCAAGCACACACACACACACACACATATATATATATATATATATTTATAGATATGGCGGACAACGCTTTCGCGGATGCCCGTGTCGTCCGTCTGGCTACGGCTGGCGGCGCGCGTGCTCGCGGTGGAGGGGTCACGGAACCTTCTTGTGAGGTCGGTGGCGTTGTGATGGCACACCAAGCTCTTGGAACGCCCTGGGCGCGTCCCGTTGGCGACGACGTAGGCGGTCTGGAGTGCGGGATTTGCGCTCAAGAGTACCCGCGCGGACCCGAGGGCCGCGAAGCCACTTTCGGGTGCAGCGCTTGCGGGGGCGGCATATGCCCGACGCGCTGCGTGGGCGCGCTTGGCATGGAGGGAGCTATGCCTGGCACGCCGGTTTCGATGGCTCCGCTATGGGCCGCAAGCCCTTTCTGCCGCGACCCGTGGGTCGTGGGCAACAATCTTCGGCGACAATATTTCTTCCTGCAGCAATGGCCGCGGAGCTCGCCGAGGGGAGAATTGGATCAAGTCAGATGCGGAGCTCCAAGCAGAAGCCGATGTGCGGCAGGCTGTCTCGGCGAACCAAGGGGCACAGGTCCGCGCGCGCCTTCGCGAGAGGTTCGGCCATGAAGGAGTCGAGGCTTGGGCGGCTATGTGGGCCACCGGAGTGATTTAACAAACCTGTCCATCGCGTTTTGTTTGAAGACGACGCCGCGCGCGTGCGTGCGGTGGCCATGAGGCGCGACGTTTTCTCGGTGGTGGACAGCATGGCCCCGCGGGTCCCGCCGGAGATCGGTTCGACCGCGGTAGTCTTCGTGCGGGGTGGCATTTTGCACCTCCGCGCAAGGGAAGCGACCTTCATCGATGGAGACACGAAGGCCGCGCGGGAGGTCGAGGCGCACCGTCAGGGCGGGACGCGCGGCGAAATTCGCGCGGCAGTTCTGCGGGATCTTTGCGATGCGCGCATCGCTGAGATCGCCCAGGCCCTCGGTCGCAACGGCGTAGATGATCTCGGGGGCATGGGCCGATTTGCTCAAGCATTTGCTTTTGTGTTGGTTTTCCGGTGTACTTTCGCCGCGCCGCCCCCGCCCCTTCCCCTCTTCGCCCATGGTCGTCTCCGCGCGGATGGCTTTTATTCAAGGTTTGCTTGGCCATGGTGCCCAGGCATTTTGCGCGGTATGGATCAAACCCACGACAATGGTTGAGAAGGTCAAGGTCATCGTCGATCCAGCCGTCCCGATTGACATTGCACTCCAGGTTGGTGCCCATGCGATGCTGATTTATCTGGATCGCCCTCCTGTACTTTCACGTCGCAGACCGCGGTCACCGGCACTCCAGCGGCAAGTCTATTAACTTGCTTTATACATCGCGTGATCGCGTCTCTTGTGTAGGCGGCCTGTCGGCGGCCCAAGTCCCGAATGCGGGCGCTGAGCCGGCGTCCGCCTTCATCTGCCCCGAAGGCAGCAGTACTCCGTGCGACGAGTCTGTACCACCTTGCAGGGCGAATGGGAAGCGATGCGCCGTGCGGATTGTCAGTCTACGGGCTGGAGCAAGGCATGGAGCGTGCATCGCAAGCCGAGGGATGAATCAACGCTCGAGGATTTAGTCCCCGGCGCATTTGCAGCAACAGCCAAAGCGCACATCCAGCGTTTGGCCGACATGGTGGGTCGCATCCAGCAGGACGTGAAGTCTTTGGTGGACCTTGTGAAGACAACTGCATGCATGGCTGCAGCCTCCGAGGCGCAACAAACACTTTTCAGAGGGATGGCCACCTTTCTGAATGTGCATGTGTACTCTTTTTGCCAGGGACATCCATGCTGATGCCCATGTCCATGGTCTATGGATCTGCAGAACGCGGCAGGCCAGATCGGAATAGCGCGTGCTGACTTCATCGTTGAGCGGCATGTTTTGCTAGCAGACATGATTGCATTTTATGATGCTGAGGGCTGGGTACTCCATATATTCAACTAGACTTTAACCGTCGCCGAATGGGAAAACAATCTGAATATTCTGGATATGGGATCTGCGCCATCCTAATTAGTTTCTAAGTCGACCCACTAGGAATCGACTTGACATAATTTGGGTCCTGGGTTCTGCTCAACTAAGTAGAACCTACGTAGGTCGATTCCAATCGGAATATATTTGAGATCCGCTGCATTTGGGATCTGCGCCGTTCTATTCGCTCCTGGGTAGAGTCCCATACTAATCTAATATGAATGCGATGTGTCTGGGATCTGCTCAGACCTTAGTTGGTCATTTAGGTCCCAATAGAAACCGGGTTTGAATCAGTTGAATGGCTCCAATGGGTTCAATTGGAACTGCGGGGTGTTACGTACATACATTCACACATGCACATATGCGAACATGCGTGTATGCATGCACACATGCATGCATGCATGCATTCATGAGTGTATGCGTGCATACATCCATGCATACATTCATACATCAACACATCATACATACGTTCAATCATGCATACGTACATGCATGCATGCATACGCACGTACACACATACATACTTACATACACACATACGTACCACCCCGCAGATACGGATAGGAGTGCAGGGGGTTGCGCGGACGTCCTCAGTCTGCCAGGCTCTGGAGAAGCCCGCCGTGGGCGCCCAACTTTTGCAAATTATGCAGTGCGTCCGCCGCAGGCGCCCATTGTTTCATTAACGCATTGTGGGTGGATCGCGGGGTGGGTCGCGGGTGGGTCGTGGGTCGGTCGCGGGCCGGGTCGCGGGCGGGTCGCGGGGTGGGTCGCGCATGGGTCGCGGGTGGGACGCGGGTCGGTCGGGGGGTGGGTCGATCGCGGGGTTGGTCGCGGGATGGGTCGCAGGGTGGGTCGCGGGGTGGGGCGCGGGGTTGCAGGGCGGGTCGCGCATGGGTCGCATGGTGAGTCGCGGGGTGGGTCGCATGGTGGATCGCGGGTGGGTCGCGGGGTGGATCGTTGGGTGGGTCGCGGGTGGGTCGCGGGTAGGTCGCGGGGTGGGTCGCGGGTTGGGTCACGGGGTGGGTCGCGGGGTGGGTCGCGGGTGGGTCGTGGGGTGGGTCGCAGGGGAGGCGGCGACAACAAACAACAACGCAACAAGCAACATCCTCACCACGGATCCCCATTAGTGCCACGCGCCCAGGGACAATGAATGACCGTTCGGCCCCTTCGCTCGGACAAAAATCATAAATACATACACGCTTACATACTACCATACATACGTATTCACATCCCTACGTACATACATATGTACCCACACATATGCGTACATGTTTATAGTCATGTGTACGTATGTACATATACTTGCATATATCTCGGTGTCTTTGTTCTATTGGTGCCTGTCTGACACGAAAGAGTTACATGAAGACAGTCCCGCCGCGTTTCACCTCCGCTTCGCTGTTCCATTCCCCCCCGTATCCTAGGAACTTCTCTGGGAAGCTGTCAGCGCGGCGGTCAAGGCCGAGCGTTTCGCTTGCGCTTGTTGTCAGAGGGGCAAGCCTCGTTCCCTTCCTATATCTGACCTTCCGCTGCGGATTTCGATTGGCGTGCAGCTGCCTGCGGCACCAAGACGAACTGCGTGGGCGCATTCGGCCGTGCGTCTTTTCTGCCGAGGTGTACCGATGGGTAACAACAACGCCAGATGCTTGATTTTCGTTCGTCCCTTCCGAGGAGGAGAAGGAGTAGGAGGAGCTCTGCCACCTCTGTCCCAGTCTCCTCTGGACATGCTCCCCGACCTCGTGCCACCTCCCCGCCCTCCGTGGAGTTATAGGCTTGGAAGGCAGAGAGGAGGGAGGGAGGGGTGGGCGCAGTCAGAAGGAAGAGATGATGAGGAGAGGAAGGAGGAAGAGAGGAGGAAGAGAGGGAGGAGGAAGGGAGGAGTAAGGGGGGAGAGGAGTAAGAGAAGAGGGAGAGGAGGGAGAAGGCAGAGAGGAGGAGGCAGAAAACGCGCGAGGAGTCGCCAGATGAGTGCCTGGAGAGTGCTGAGAGTGCCTACGGGGCTGCCTCTGCCCCTTTTTCCCTGCGCCTTTGTACTGGCGGCCTTGCGCTCGCGAGGTTTCGCACTCAACCAGCGGCGGGGACTTTGAAGGAGGGTGCGTGGGGAATGGAGGGGCGTCCTGAGAGGCCCTGGCAGGCTCCGGCGTTCGAGTTCGACCTCAGGCGGCGCATCGTGGTCGATGTGGTGCTTACCGCGATCATGCCAGCCGTAGACTTTCCTTCCCGCCGCTCCGTTTTTGGACCGCGCTGCCTCGAGCGGGCCCTAATCGCCGATCTGGCCTCGAGCTGGAGCTGGACCTACGCGGCGCTGCGCGGGGACCGAGTGGCAGGAAGCCGTCCCACGTGTCTTGTTTTTCAGCAGGGCTGAACCGGTGAAGCCTGGGCACCCTGTCATTCTGGCACGGTCTGTCCGGTTGCTCTGGCGCGCGAATGGTCAATCGAGTTTGGCGCGCGTCTTCGGGGGTCGGCGAGGGAAGCCTGGGGGAGGGGCGTTGGGGGGGGGGGGGCAGGGGGGCGGGGCGACAAGGAGGGCCTCAGCTTAGTATGGCGTCCCGTTTTGTTTGGGAATCTGTGTGGTGAAGTTTGCTGCACAATCAATTCTGTGCAACTATGCTATGCAATTCGTGTGGTGCAAGGTACGAGGTGCAACTCACTTTGACCGTCTTGACGCTGTCCTCTCTACTGCTCGTGCAAACATCCCACCCTCCCACCCGAAACTTGGTCGCAAGATTTCTTAAGACAAGACCGTGACGGTAGGTACCACATGGCACTTGGCCACGACACCGACGCTGACGACGACAGCGACAGCGACGACGACGGCGCCGCAGACACCGACTACGACGACACCGCCGACGTCGACGAAGACGACGACGACGCCGACGACGACGACGACGAAGACGACGACGGCGACAACGGCGACACCGACGACGATGAAGACGACGACGACGAGGGAGGAGAAAAAACGGCGACGGCGACAACGACGACAATGACGATGGAGGAGGGAAGACGGCGACGACGCGAACGACGAAGAAGGAGGAAGGACGGCGACGCCGACGACGACAACGACGAGGGAGGAGCGAAGACGACGACGACGACAGCGACGACGAAGACGACGACGACGGCGACGAAATAGGAGGGACGACGACGAAACGCCGACGACGGACGACGACGACGACGAGGGAGGAGGATAACGACGAGGGAGCAGTGAAGACGACGACGACGACGACGACGACGGCGACGAAATAGGAGGGACAACGACGAGACGCCGACGAAGACGACGAGGGAGGAAGGACGACCACGGCGACAACGACGACGGAAGCGACGACGACGCCAAGACGACGACGACGACGACGAAGACGACGACGACGGCGACGAAATAGGAGGGACGACGACGAAACGCCGACGACGGACGACGACGACGACGAGGGAGGAGGATAACGACGAGGGAGCAGTGAAGACCGACGACGACGACGACGACGACGACGGCGACGAAATAGGAGGGACAACGACGAGACGCCGACGAAGACGACGAGGGAGGAAGGACGACCACGGCGACAACGACGACGGAAGCGACGACGACGCCAAGACGACGACGACGACGACGACGACGAGGAAAGTCAGAAGACGACGACGGCGGCGACGACGACGACGACGACGAGGGAAGAGGGAGGACGACGACGACGACGACGCAAGAGCGCGCGCGCACGCTTTTGTTGGAAACCCGTGTTGCGAAACCTTGTGTTTGTGTAGGTTTTTTGGACACACGATTTTGGATTCCTTCCGAAACCGAAGGTTTTGGAAGGATTTCGGCATACGCGCGGGACTTCGCGCGCGTCTGCACTTCGTCCCTTTTTTTGCAGAGGATTCTCGCGACGGCACACGCGCAAGGGCGTTCGACAGATTTTGACATGCGCGCGCGAAACCCGTTTGGTAGCATTTTGTGGAAATCTTGAAAACATGTAGTTTTCTAAGATTTCGCAACGAGCTCGCGCGTAAGCTTTTTTTTAGCAAATCAGTGTTGCGAAACCTTATGTTTTTTGTATGTGTTTTGGGAACTCAATTTTGAAATCTCTCCAGAACCGAAGGTTTTTGAAGAGTTTCGGCATGCGCGCGCGACGACGCGCGCGTGTGCACTTCGTCACAGTTTT
This sequence comes from Prorocentrum cordatum, assembly GCA_963575745.1. NCBI lineage: Eukaryota > Dinophyceae > Prorocentrales > Prorocentraceae > Prorocentrum > Prorocentrum cordatum. Next base: position 1,128,115 of record CAUYUJ010002002.1, read on the forward strand.
TGTGCAAGGGATTTGCGAAACAAGTTTTATGTTAGAGCAACCGATGTCACCGCATAGTGTTTTTACCAGGGAACCTCAGGGGGGGGACCCCGGCTTGGCTGGGATAGTATGATTTCATATTTAGGATGGACGAGCGTGCATATATATATATATATATATATATATATATATATATATATACATATGTACATCTATATACATATATGTATATATATATATGAAATCGTATTATCCCAGGGGGAACCGATAAGTCCGGGGGGGGGGTAGAATCTGTTAATCTTGTATAAAGGAGAATCTATGTGGTGTATGTTTTCGGTAATTCATGAGTTGCCAACTCCACTGCTCACGCAATCCGTCCACCTCTCACCCGCAACTTGTTTGGCAAAACCCATGCGGCAACGATTACAGTTGCCGATTGGCGCTTGCTTGCGCGTCTGTGCGGCCGCGCTTGCGCGCAAACGCTCGCGCGCAGGACGACAAGCTTGTTTTGGCACAGCTGATGCGGCCGTGATGGCGCTTACCGATTTGATTTTCCCAGGCCGCGCTAGTGGGCGGGCACTTCAGTGCAGGTCGGTGATTCGGGCAGGCGCCGCATCGTGATGATGTCGACAACGGCGGCAACGACGATGATAGTAGCGACGGGGGTGGCCATAATGCGGATGACGACGGCAAGGCCAATTACGGCGCCGATGTTGGTGACGACGACGTCGATGATGGTATTCGTGTGCCGGTGATGAACGTGATTGTGTTGATTATGGCGGCAATATCGGCGATTGGTGATGGCGATGACGGCGGTGATGCGATGTCGCCGATGAGGGTGTTGGTGAGGAAGTGCGCGCGCGTAAATTCTAGAACTCTGGCAGTCTTTCGCTTGAAATATGCTTGGCCTTTCGCACGCGCGCTCTCTCTCTCTCTTTTTTTTTTTTGTCTCTCTCTCTCTCTCTCTCTTTCTCTTTCTCTCTCTCTCTCTCTCTCTATATATATTTATATATTTATTTATATATATATATATAATGTATGTATGGTCTGCTTCGCGCGTGGCGGCGCGCGCGCGTCTGTCCCGCATGGTGTACGTTGGAATGGATATGTGCGCTGGGCGCATGCTGGATCAGCGCAGATGCACCGCATGGTGAAACGACAACACCGGATCTGGACGAGAGCGCTCAAACCATTTGGTAGTCCTATGATTTCCGCAAATGCTCGCACGCAGAATATACCATACGTAACACCCCGCAGTTGCGGATAAGAGTCAGGGGGCTGCGAGGACGTCCACATTCTGCGAGGCTCCGGAGAAGCCCACCGCAGGCGCCTAATTTTGACAAATTATGCACGAGCCCGCCGCAGGCCCCGATTTTTTCGTTAAACCATTGTGGGTGAATCGCGAGGTGGGTCGCGGGTGGGTCGCGGTGTGGATCGCGGGGGGGGTCGCGGGTGGGTCGAGCACGGGTCGCAGGTGGGTCGCGGGGTGGGTCGCGGTGTGGGTCGCGCATGGGTCGCAGGTGGGTCGTTGGGTTGCGGGGTGGGTCGCGGAGTGGGTCGCGGGGTGGGTCGCGGGGTGGGTCGCGGGGTGGGTCGCAGGGTGGTGCGCGTGGTGGGTCGCAGGGTGGGACGCGGGTGGGTGTGGGTCGCGCATGGGTCGCGGGTGGGTCGCGGTGTGGGTCCTTGGGTGGGTCACGGGTTGGGTCGCAGGGTGGGTCGCGGGGTGGGTCGCGGGGTGGGTCGCAGGGGGGACGACGACAACAAACAACAACGCAACAAGCAGAATCCTCACCACGGATCCCCGTAGCGCCACGCACCCAGGGACAATGAATGACCGTTTGGCCCCCTTCTTTTGATTTCCCAGCCATGTTGTGGTGCGTTTTTTTGTATGTTTCGTTAGAGTAAAAATTATATATATAACAAAAAAACAAAACATGAGAAACAACAAAAAAACCTGGCGAAGGACCCAACCATATGCAGTTGAGAGTACCGCAATTGTGAATATCTTCTTCGGTGGCGCTCCCTATGGGGCCACGAGCCGTATGAGGGGTGTGCCGAAATGCGTGGCAGTGTACACAACACGAACGAAGACGATAGGTCCGAATATGAAAGCTTGAGCGCGTGCGAGTCGGATCGCGAGCGAGTCTGATTATGAATGAATCTGCGCGCGATTGATTCTATTCGCATGAATGCGTGCATGGATACGCCCAGTGTAAATGTATGTATACGACTGTGAACAGTTTGGGTCTGCGTGACTCTCGGTACTCGTGACTCTGAGCGTCGCCTCTGCAGGGGGCTTCCCTGGGAACCCCGACGGCAGCGCCCGCGCGCCGCGACGCCCATGTCGGCACGCCACACACCTGGTGTGCGGGACGCATGCGGACGGCAGCACTGGGGCCTTCGGTGGAGCTCCCTGTGGGGCCACGAAACGTGTGAGGGGTGTGCCGAAATGGGTGTGCGGGACGCATGCGGACGGCAGCCATGGGGCCTTCGGTGGAGCTCCCTATGGGGCCACGAAACGTGTGAGGGGTGTGCCGAAATGGGTGTGCGGGACGCATGCGGACGGCAGCACTGGGGCCTTCGGTGGAGCTCCCTGTGGGGCCACGAAACGTGTGAGGGGTGTGCCGAAATGGGTGTGCGGGACGCATGCGGACGGCAGCCATGGGGCCTTCGGTGGAGCTCCCTATGGGGCCACGAAACGTGTGAGGGGTGTGCCGAAATGGGTGTGCGGGACGCATGCGGACGGCAGCACTGGGGCCTTCGGTGGAGCTCCCTGTGGGGCCACGAAACGTGTGAGGGGTGTGCCGAAATGGGTGTGCGGGACGCATGCGGACGGCAGCACTGGGGCCTTCGGTGGAGCTCCCTGTGGGGCCACGAAACGTGTGAGGGGTGTGCCGAAATGGGTGTGCGGGACGCATGCGGACGGCAGCCATGGGGCCTTCGGTGGAGCTCCCTGTGGGGCCACGAAACGTGTGAGGGGTGTGCCGAAATGGGTGTGCGGGACGCATGCGGACGGCAGCCATGGGGCCTTCGGTGGAGCTCCCTGGGGCCACGAAACTGCCGAAATGGGTGCCACGAAACGTGTGAGGGGTGTGCGAAACTGCTTCGGTGGAGCGGCCACGGCAGCACATGGGCCATTCGGTGGAGCTCCCTATGGGGCCACGAAACGTGTGAGGGGTGTGCCGAAATGGGTGTGCGGGACGCATGCGGACGGCAGCACTGGGGCCTTCGGTGGAGCCTTGGGGCCACGAAACGTGTGAGGGGTGTGCCGAAAATGGTGGAGCCACGAAACGTGTGAGGGGTGTGCCGAAATGGGTGTGCGGGACGCATGCGGACGGCAGCCATGGGGCCTTCGGTGGAGCTCCCTATGGGGCCACGCGTGTGAGGGGTGTGCCGAAATGGGTGTGCGGGACGCATGCGGACGGCAGCCATGGGGCCTTCGGTGGAGCTCCCATGGGGCCACGAAACGTGTGAGGGGTGTGCCGAAATGGGTGTGCGGGACGCATGCGGACGGCAGCATGGGGCCTTCGGTGGAGCTCCCTATGGGGCCACGAAACGTGTGAGGGGTGTGCCGAAATGGGTGTGCGGGACGCATGCGGACGGCAGCACTGGGGCCTTCGGTGGAGCTCCCTGTGGGGCCACGAAACGTGTGAGGGGTGTGCCGAAATGGGTGTGCGGGACGCATGCGGACGGCAGCCATGGGGCCTTCGGTGGAGCTCCCTGTGGGGCCACGAAACGTGTGAGGGGTGTGCCGAAATGGGTGTGCGGGACGCATGCGGACGGCAGCCATGGGGCCTTCGGTGGAGCTCCCTATGGGGCCACGAAACGTGTGAGGGGTGTGCCGAAATGGGTGTGCGGGACGCATGCGGACGGCAGCACTGGGGCTTTCGGCGGAGCTCCTATGGGGCTACGAAACGCTGTACTGGGTGGATGAAACGCAGGGAAGAGGGGGAGGAGGGAGGAGGAGGAGGAGGAAGGAGGAAGGAGACGCGGGGCACCGTCTCTTCAAAACGAGGACCCAACACCACAGGATGGTTGGGAAAAAAACGCCCCGCGTTCCTCCTCCCACTGCCCCTCCCTCCCTCCACCCATCCCTGCCTCTGCCCCCCGCGCTACGTACAGCGATTCTTGGCCCCAGAGGGAGCTCCACCAACGGCCGCAGTGGCAGCGCCCGCATGCAGTTCCACTTCGACTTCCATTTCGGCACACCCCTCATACACTTCTTGGTCCCATAGGGAGCTCCACCGAGGGCCCCAGTGGCAGCGCCCGCCTGCGGTTCCACCCCCCATTCCGGTGCACCCCTCACACGCTTCGTTCGAGGCCCCATAGGGAGCCCCACGGAAGGCCTCAGTGGCAGCGCCCGCATGCAGTTCCACCCCCCATTTCGGCACACCCCTCACACGCTTCGTTTCTCCACAGGGAGCTCCACCTCCATCATTGCTTCCATCCTCCGTCCTCCTGTCCTTGAACTTGCCTCTTCCCTCCGCGCCCGCGTTTCGGCACATCCTTCACATGTTTCGTGGGCCGATAGGGAGCTCCACCAAAGGCCCCAGCGGCAGGGCCGCATTTAGTTCCACCCCCATGCCGGTGCACCCCTCACACGCTCCGTGGTCCCATAGGGAGCTCCACCGAAGGCCCCAGGGGCAGCGCCCGCCTGCGGTTCCACATTCAATTTCGGTGCACCTCTCACACGTTTCGTGGCCCCAATAGGGAGCTCCACCCAAGGCCTCAGGAGCAGCGTGCGCATGCACCCCTCACACGGTTCGTGGCCCCATAAGGGAGGTCCACCGAGGACCCCAGTGGCAGTGCCCGCATGCAGTTCCACCCCCCATTTCGGCACCCCCCCCATACGCTTCGTGGTCCCATAGGGGGATTTTCCGAGGGCCCCAGTGGCAGCGCCCGCATGCGGTTCCACCCTTCATTTCGGCGAATCCTTCGCACGTTTCGTGGCCCCATATGGATCTCCACCGAAGGCCCCAGCGGCAGCGCCCGTATGCGGTTCCACCCCCATGTCTGTGCACCCTTCACACGCTTCGTGGCCCCATATGAAGCTCCACCAAGGTCCCCAACGGCAGCGCCCGGAAGGAATTTCACCCCCATGTCGGTGCACCCCTCACACGCTCCGTGGCCCCATAGGGAGCTCCACCGAAGGCCCAAGGGGCAGCGCCCGCCTGCGGTTCCACCTTCAATTTCGGTGTACCCCTCACATGTTTCGTGGCCCCATACGGAGCTCCACCCAAGGCCCAAGGGGCAGCGTGCGCATGTACCCCTCACACGCTTCGTGTCCCCACTGGGAGCTCTATGGACGGCCCCGGCGGCAGCGCTCGTATGTGGTTCCACCCACATGTCTGTGCACCCCTCACACACGCTTCGTGGCCCCAAAGGGGGCTTCACCGAACGCTCCAGTGGCAGCGCCCGCATGCGGTTTTACCTGCCATTTCCGCGAACCCCTCACGCGTGTCGTGGCCCCATGTGGAGCTCCACCGAAGGCACGAGTGGCAACAGCCGCATGGCGGTCCTGCCACATTTCGGCACACCCTTCTCGCGCTTCGTGGCTCCATAAGAAGATCCACCGACGGCAATACTCACAGCGACGGTGCCCACAACTGCATATGGTTGGGCCCTTCCCCAGGCTCAGGTTGAGGCATCCGCCACATCCTCCGGCCCCTTGCATGCATTGTGTTTCGTTCGGGCGATCTCGTCATGGGTCAGGGCCACGTGGACGGTTGCCCGGCTGGTTTTGGAGAGCATGTATATTTGTCCAACCATTTTGTGGTGTTTGGCCCTTGTTTTGAAGAGGCCTCCATCCTCCATCCTCCCATCTTTGCCTCTTCCCTCCGCGCGCGCATTTCGGCACATCCCTCACACATTTCGTGGCCCATAGGGAGCTCCACCAAAGACCCCAGTGGCAGGGTTCGCATGCGCAGCTACTGTGAGCTTAGACAACTCGAGCTTAAGATCCATATTAGTTCGATCAGGACTCGCATGCAAACGAGGACTCGATCCACATTGCTATAGAGCACAAACGCGGCATATCGCAATTCAACACGGTGCAGCACAGCACAACCCTTGGTACGGTACATCAAGATCGATACAGTCAGCATTGCAATTTTCCGTCGCCCAAGCAGGTGTCTTGAAAACGTTGCCATTCCTCACACGTTTTGTTAATTTCGGGGTTCGTGGGTCGATAATGTTTGTTTTATGTCGATGCGGCACAGCGGTTTCAGCGTAAGTTTGCGTGCGTGGCGTGCAGCATGGGGTTCCTGCGGCAGGGCAACATGAGCAGCGCGCAGGTGACTGAACACCTGACAACGGGAGCAAAAGTAGTCTGCTCAGATTGCAATGGCGTCGGGCTCACGGCATGCAGTTAGCAATCGTATAATTGCACGGGAACGTGCGGGAGGAGGTTCCCGAAGTCCGCGTTTGCCAGAAGGGCGCATTTGTTCACGTTCCGCGAAGGATGGCACCCATAAGTGCAAGTCGCGCGGGTGATGCCCGCGCGGGGGCGTTCTGGGGGGTGCATTTGTTGACGCCGTCGCGCGGGGCGAAGGCGAGCGCTCATTGGGGGGAGGGCGACGAAGAGCAGGAAGAGGAGGCAGACGAAAAAGGAGGTGGTACCTGGGGTGCAGGTCAGGATCCTTTGGGATGGATGCGAGAGTTCACAGGGATGCCTCTCAGGGGCCACACGGGGCGGTCCGATGCTTTGAAGCGGTGGTGATTCTGCACAGCTGTTCGGATTTGCCTTTTCGGATTGCCATGTGACCTGCCCAGCCCAGTTGTTCCCGCCAGCGGCCTGCTCCTTTCCCTGGGGCCGAAGATCATGTTTCACCAAGGGACAGCACGCAAGTGCCACAACTGGCAAAGTAATAAAGTCATCATCCAATTCTGCCTCGTCGGGCCCCTCCGTCTCAGACGTCTGTAACCTTGTTGGCTCGAGGCATTGCGGAACACCCAACCAAGTCAAATCAAACACCCCGAAAGTTGTAACTCATCTCTCTCTTTGGGCACGCTTGCGCGTGTTCCTGTCCCACTCTAGCGCTCCAGACACTTCGCAATGGCGCAGTCGCTTTTCGAGAAGATCTCCTCCCTCAAGGATTCTCAGCACGGCCCTCTGATGTGCATCATAGTGCTTGCGATCCCCTTCACCATGAGCGAGATGCTTGCCACCGTGTTGGGTGATCTCGTGGTTACTTGCCAGACCGAGCTCCTGAGCTTGCTGCTCCTGGCCGCCGCCTATTACGTCGGCTTTGCCAACGCAACTGCGCGACCACTTGGAGCACCCAGCACGAAGTTGGCTGGAGCCAAGAAGGTGCTCCCGCCCAAGGTCCCGGCCACGGCTTGCGACCCTCAAGCCAGGCAGCCGGTCCGACCCGTGGCGAGCTTGGCGTCGCAGATCCCTCGGGGTGCCACTGGTGCCCCTCGCATGCCCAGGGATGCGGGGAGCCTGGCAGGAGAGAGTCACGAGGCCATAAAGAAGCTGTCGCCCATGACGGCGTCTGAGCAGCGGGAGGTCGATACGCAGATCCTCAGCCAGGCCAAGGACGAGGGTATAGCCCCCGATGCCTCGACGTACTCGAAGATCATGGATGCGTGCAACAGGCTGAACAATTCAGATGTGGCCCTGGACCTGTACAAGCAGATGCTCGAGAAGGGCGTCCCCTACGACAGCGACCACGTGCCGATGAATAGCCACACCGTGAGCAAGTTCTTCAGGCTCGTGGCGGAGAACCTGGACGAGAAGCGCATGAGGGAGACCGGGCTGCAGCTCCTCCAGGTGATTCAGGCCCATGGTGTTGTGCCGACGAACGCGATTCAGAATAGCCTCATCTGCGCATGGAAGAGCAAGCTCCCAGACCATGTACTGGAGGTGTTCGTGAAGCTGAGGGAGCGGGGCGTCAGTCTTAGCTCTACAGCGTACCGCTGCATCATGGCTGCTCACGAGCGGACCGACCCGGAGCGCACGCTGAAGCTCTACGACGAGATGGTGGAGCGAGGGGTCAAGCTTGATCGCGTGGCGTACAACGCAGCGTTGTGTGCTTGCTCGCATCTCGGCATGGTCGACCAGGCCCTGGAGCTGTTTGAGAAGATGCCCGAGCACGGGCTGGTTCCAAACGGCAAAACCTACGGTGCTCTAATCAAGGCCTGCACATCAACCGGCAAGATGAAGGAGGCCGTGGACCTCTTCGATTCGATGCGTGAGGCGGGCATCGGGCCCAATCAGTTCGCCTACCACGATGCCATCCAGAGCTGCGTCAGGATGCGAAAGATCGGGAAGGCCATCACGCTGTACAGGGACATGATTCAGGCGAATGTGTCCCCGTGCGACAAGACCTACGTGTACCTGGGGAAGGCAGGATACATCTCGACCCGATCGATCCGAGATAAGGTTCGGCCGGCTCGATCCGATTCGATTCTGATGTTCGGTCGATCCGATGTGGCCCAATGCTCGCATGGCGCCTCTGTGCATCTTGGCACGGCTGATTCGATCCGATTCCAGCTCCGTGCCGCGGCCCGACCCGACGCGCTTTCTGATCCGGCCCGATGTTCCGGTTCGATGCTGACCGATCCTGGAAAGGAGTGCCAGAAGCGCGGCTGGACGACTGCTGCGGACCAGATCCTGCAGGCCGGTGCAGACAGCAAGGCCGCGCAGGCTCGCGGGGAGCAGGCGCCGGTGCCGACGCTTCCGCCAGGGCTCGAGGAGCTGCTGCGCCAGGAGAATTCGGATGCCTCCGCGCAGGTCGAGGGCGTCGCGGCGGACGCAGGGGCCGAGTGAGGCGCCTAGGGGGTCCTGTTGCGGTCCAGAGGCCTCTCAGATTGGGTCAGAGAGTGGACGTGTGTAGGAGGGTCACGGAGCATCGCCGATGCAGCGGCGATGCGGCTCGGTGTGGAGTGTGGAGCCCGATGTTCTCCGCGCCGACGGCGCCGATGCATCACCGACGTCGCCGATGCGTCGCCTATGCATGGGCGATGGGGCGCGATCCTCCGACCCGATCTACTAGGACCCCATTTTGTGAGACCTTCAGAGTGAGGCGCCCAGGAGTCCTTCTGCAGTCGATGGGCATCTCACCTGGCGAACAGTCAGCCCTGGGCGTTCTGCTGCGAGGCTTGACGCCTTTCAGAGCGTCGGCATTGCACGAGTCCTTAATGGAAGTCTTGCTCACGCTTCTTATTTGTTCACAGCTTCAATTTACGGCATAGGGCGTCCATTCCGACGCTGATTTGGAATGCTTGCAGGGTCGCTCGGCTCATGCTTTGAGCGGAGGGTATTGCCCACCTCTGCGAGTTTTCCAGTCGGCCAGGGAATGCAGGAGGAGACACAAGGAGTGTTGGAGGCAGGTGCTTTCGTGGATCGAGTACACGCTGGAGCTCTGATGTGCATCAGCCTGCGAGGCCATGCGTCCGAAGAGGTGCCGAGGCTGTAGCGTCTGTATCCCACGCTGGAGCTCTGATGTGCATCAGCTTGCGAGGCCATGCGTCCGAAGAGGCGCCGAGGCTGTAGCGGCTGTAGCGGTGACCTTTGAGTAGCGCATTGTTGCCGAGGCATCGCCACATCCCACCGTATTAGGTGCCACCGGGGCTTGCCGGTGGTGTTGTCGACCATGCAGCTGCTGGACCTTTGCCGCCTGCATGGTTCAATCGCGTGTTCATTTGCAGCAGTGTGTTTCTGGCTGACTTGCGCACTCAGGAGCACTCAAACATGTTCCTCCGCCCCCGCTTCATTCTTGTCTCTGTGTTTCGCGCAGCCCATCCTCCACATGGAGAACGAGCTCGACGAGAGCAAGCTGGAGAAGAGGATCCGCGACGCCTTCAAGAAGGGCGCCAAGGGACTATCCTTCGGTGCCAGGCCAGATGAGATGAAAAGGGGACAGAAGATGAGGAGGACAATCCAGCCTTCTCTTGAGGGCATGCTCCTCGGCGTCAGGCCAGGTGAGGATGGATGATGATGAGGAGAAGGAGGAGGATAGATCAGCCTGTTCTACGGCACCAAGCCAGGTGAGGAGAGGGAGGAGGCTAGGGCTCAGGCTGGGGGAAACCCAGCCCAAAGCAAGGTCAACGATGCCACACAGGTTCGCCCTCTGAGTTGGAGGCCACATCTTCCTCCACGCTTGACCGCCAGCACCTTTTCACGGAGAGTCCTCGCTCGCGGGAGATCCTCGCGCAGCACAGTGGTTTAATTGATGGTGGTTTGATCGCAGTGGTTTGATTGATCCGTAAAGTGTGGGCACCACTGCCGCTGGCACTCGAGATCGATCTGGAGGCGTCCTCGGGGGTCAGCGAAATCCGCAAGGCTAAACGATCACATTCGTCTTACGCTGGCAGACCCACGCAGCACGATGTCCTTAGTGAAGGGGTGACAGGGAGGTTGGAGGGATCGTTTGCTTCTCCGAATGCGAGTTTCAATGCTTGGGGATGAAGGGGCACACCTGCGGGTCGGACGAAATCGGGAGAGGGCCTCTGCAGACAACGACGGGTTTCCCAATACGTTTTTTGCCGGGGAGGGCTCCGGCCCAGGGTTTTCGTTTAGAGGTTTTACCCCCGGGGGCTTGAGACGGGCCGGCGAAGGTGGTTGCGATAGATGACGAGGTGAAGTCCCATTCGGCGTGGAACAAAATGCGTTTCGCGCGTGCCCGCGCGAGGAAAATGTTCCCCCCATGTTCGATCCTCGTTGCCTAACGGGGTCCGCAGACCCCCGCTTTCTTCCTTTTCAAAAGGGTGCGGAGCTTTTTGCGCAGAATCCCCACTACTTAACAAGATATGGAGACCCTAAATTCTTCGACGGGCCGTTGTGAAAGTATTAACAACAACACTTTTTGCTTGCCCGCTCGAAGATGGCGCGTCCCGGCGCAGGAATTGCGAGAATGTCTCGAGCCCCGCGCTTGTTTTGCAGAAGGAAGGTTGGCTTTAGCGTGCCCGCTCGAGGATGGCGCACCCTGCGTGCTCAATATATGAGGATTTCTTTGGTGAAACGCTTGTTTTCCAGCGCTTGAAAGGCCTACGCGCCCCAGGATGCCCAGGTGGGTCTGGGAGTGCAGTCGGACTGTTAGTTACAAAGGATCGTGGCCCTGGGAGCGCGGATGCCGCGTACTTTGCGAAGGATCCTGGCCCTGGGAGCGCGGACGCAGCGTAATTGATGAGGGATTCTGGCCCTGGAGGCGTGAACCCAGCGTCATTTACGATGGATCGTGGCCCTGGGGGCGCGGACACTGCGTAATTCACAAGGGAGCGCGGTCCTGGGAGCGCCGACACAGCGTAGATTGCGAGGGATCGTAGCCCAGGGACCTGGCACTTTCCCTTGCACGTTCCGTGGCGCGTCCCGTGGCGAGTCCCCCTTGCACGTCGCGCGGCGCGTCCCCTTGCGCGTCCCGTGGCACGTCCACTGGCACAATCTGTATTGCGTCCCTTTGGCACGTCCCGCGGTGCGTCCCCCTGGCACGTCTCCTGGCGCGTCCCTTGGGACGTTCTGCGGTGCGTCCCCCTGGCATGTCTCTTTGTCAAGTAGCTCTGGGGGAGCCACTATGTGCTCAGACAGCTCGAGCTTACGATCTAGATCAGTTCGGTCAGGATTCGGATGCAAAGGATGGCTCGATCCACACCGCTATAGAGCACAATCGCGGCATGGCACATCGCAATTCAGCACGGCGCAGCACAGCACATCCCTTGGCACGGCATGTCAATATCGATACTTTGCATTGCAATTGCCCTTCTATATTCTTTTCCGGTTTCGTGGGTCGATCATGTTTATTGCTCATCAGAACGTGGCCCAGCGTCAAGGGGGGTTCGGGGCGAGGGGAAGCGGAGCGTTGGCCGAGCCTCGAGGCTCCTGCGGGCCCCTGCCCTCTCAACCACAAGTCTCCCCCCCGCCCGGAGACACACAACTCAGGAGGGGAAGAAACACACAGACACAAATAGTCGTCGATTTCCAAGAAGATATGGGGATGTGTTGGAAGCGGGGGGCAATACGAAAACCAAGAAAATATAAGAAAACATGGAGAATCCTGGGATTTGGCTGTATTACTTTGTGTGTACTTGGGACCCTCCAAAATTACTCCGAGGCATCATCCGAGGTTCGGCGGCCCCATCTGAGTCAGGCTGGCCCGCAGCCGCCGAGCTTGACGGCGCCAGGCATTCGCAGCCTTGTCCGCAGGAGGAGGCTGGCCAGCCCTTCGGGCCGTTCTCAGCCTTGCACGAGAAGGAGGAGGAGGGGGAGGAGTAGGAGGAAGACAGAGGGTTGGCGGCGCGCACGGCGTCGTGACAGGATCTGAGGCGGGGAGTTGCCCATAGTTAACCACCCTCTGGGGCATCGATCCTCGGGGACCTCGGCAGGCGATGGACATGGATATGGTCGGGCCCTGGGTGGAAATAAATCCGTGCCCACTGCCTGTGGAGGTCTAGGGATGTCGATGGATCTCTCAAGCGGTGGTTGTGTATCAAGCCCCGCCTCACGGAGGGGGTGTCTTTCACAAAGGCGGGTGAGGGTCTTGGAAGCAGGGCTCCCTTAGAGGAACCTGGAGGCTTCTAAGAATGCTCCTCGAAAGCCAGGAGGGCTTTTGGCCCCCAGGGTGGCCCCAATTTCTCTAGGGACGCCCATTTGGCCTCCGGAGCACCCCTCACGAGGTCCAGAGGGCCACAGTGGCTCCAAAGTGGCGCGAGAAGCTGGGGAAACACGTTTGCCTTCGCATCGCTCGGACGTGTGCATTTTTTCTCGGAAACGGCGTAGGCCCAGGGTTCTCTTTTAGAGGTTACCCCCCGGCCTCGACTTGAAGGAGGCCGGCGGAATTGTTCTGCGATAAATGACGAAGTCGAAGAGTGCCGGCGGAATTGAATTTTAAGGATGCCCCTAGCGAAACGCATGGTTTATATGAATTGGTTGAGGATGTCTCAGGCGAAACGCTGGTCTCGCAGAGTTGGGAGATATCTGGATGTCTCCAGCGGGGGCGGGCCTCGTGGCGAAATGCTTGTTTTCACTTGCCCAGGTCGCCAAGCGGGGTGTTTAACATGGTGGTCCCGAACTGAAGCCTCGTGTTTTCACGCTTGTTCCGAAAGGGACCCACGTCTTTTCACGCTTGTCCCTCTCAGGGGCGAAAGGGATCCACGTGTTTTCATATTGATTTCTGGAAGGGGCTCCGGCCCAGGGTTCTCTTTTACAGGTTTGCTCCCGGAATCGACGGCTGTAGGGCCAGCGAATTCAATCTGCGACAAATATCGAGGTCGAGTGGGGCCGGCGAATTGAAAGTTGAGGATGTCCCGATTGAGACGCTTGTTTGTAAGAAATTGTTAAGGATGCCTCGAACGAAACGCTTGTTTTGTATTATAGACTGTCCCCTCCCGGGGACCAGAATTCAGAGGATCTCCCAAATGAAATGCTTGTCTAGCATGAGGATGTGTTGAGGAATTGTCGATCGAGACGCTTGTTTGGACGTGTCCAGGTTGCCCAGGCGGATGTCTAGCATGAGGACGTGTTGAGAGTGTCTTAAGCGAAATGCTTGTTTTCACGTGTCCAGGACGCCAAGGCGAATGGCTGACATGAAGATGTGTCGAAGATGTCTCGAGCGAGGCGTTTGCTTTCACGTGTCCCCGTCGCCCAGGCGAATGTCTAGCATGAGGAGGTGCTGAGAAAGTCTCGTTCGAAACGCTTGTTTTCACGTGCCCAGGTCACCCAGGCCGACGTCTAACATGAAGATGTGTTGAGGATGCCTCGAGCGAACCACTTGTTCTCACGTGTCCACTTCGCCCAGGCGGATGTCCTGCATGAAAGTGTGTTGAGGATGTGTTGAGCGAAACGCTTGTTTTCACGTGTCCAGGTCGCCCAGGCGGATGTCTAGCATGAGGGTTTGGGCAGGATGTCTCGAGCGAAACGCTTGTCGCCACGCCTTGTCGCATCGCCTAGCAGGCGCAACGCCTAGCAGGCGTGGCACTTTCTCGACACCACAGGGGGTGCGCAGGGGGTGGTCTCTCAGTTCGGCCGCTGTCCACGACACTGGCGCAAAGCCTAGCAGGCGTGGCACCCTCTCGACACCCAAGGGGGTGGGCAGGGGGTGGTCTCTCAGCTCGGCCGCTATCCACGACACTGGCGCAAAGCCTAGCAGGCGCGGCACTTTCTCGACACCACAGGGGGTGCGCAGGGGGCGGTCTCTCAGCTCGGCCGCTATCCACGACACTGGCGCAAAAGGCTAGCAGGCGTGGCACTTGCTCGACACCACAAGGGGGTGCGCAGGGGGTGGTCTCTCAGCTCGGCCGCTATCCACGACATTGGCGCAAAGGCTAGCAGGCGTGGCACTTTCTCGACACCACACGGGGTGCGCAGGGGGTGGTCTCTCAGCTCGGCCGCTATCCACGACACTGGCGCAAAGCCTAGCAGGCGTGGCACTTTCTCGACACCACAGGGGGTGCGCAGGGGGTGGTCTCTCAGCTCGGCCGCTATCCACGACACTGTCGCAAAGCCTAGCAGGCGTGGCACTTTCTCGACACCACAGGGGGTGCGCAGGGGGTGGTCAGCTCTCAGCTCGGCCGCTATCCACGACACTGGCGCACGAAGCCTAGCAGGCGTGGCACTTTCTCGACACCACAGGGGGTGCGCAGGGGGTGGTCTCTCAGCTCGGCCGCTATCCACGACACTGGCGCAAAGCCTAGCAGGCGTGGCACTTTCTCGACACCACAGGGGGTGCGCAGGGGGTGGTCTCTCAGCTCGGCCGCTATCCACGACACTGGCGCGCAAAGCCTAGCAGGGGGTGGTCTCTCGCTCCACGACACTTCGCAAAGCCTAGCAGGCGTGGCACTTTCTCGACACCACAGGGGGTGCGCAGGGGGTGGTCTCTCAGCTCGGCCGCTATCCACGACACTGGCGCAAAGCCTAGCAGGCGTGGCACTTTCTCGACACCACAGGGGGTGCGCAGGGGGTGGTCTCTCAGCTCGGCCGCTATCCACGACACTGGCGCAAAGCCTAGCAGGCGTGGCACTTTCTCGACACCACAGGGGGTGCGCAGGGGGTGGTCTCTCAGCTCGGCCGCTATCCACGACACTGGCGCAAAGCCTAGCAGGCGTGGCACCTCTCGACACCACAGGGGGTGCTCGGACACTGGCGCAAACCTAGCAGGCGTGGCACTTTCTCGGCACCACAGGGGGTGCGCAGGGGGGTCTCTCAGCTCGGGTCGCTATCCACGACACTGGCGCAAAGCCTAGCAGGCGTGGCACTTTCTCGACACCACACGGGGTGCGCAGGGGGTGGTCTCTCAGCTCGGCCGCTATCCACGACGCTGGCGCAAAACCTAGCAGGCGTGGCACTTTCTCTCACCAACAGGGGGTGCGCAGGGGGTGGTCTCTCAGCTCGGCCGCTATCCACGACACTGGCGCAAAGCCTAGCAGGCGTGGCACTTTCTCGACACCACAGGGGGTGCGCAGGGGGTGGTCTCTCAGCTCGGCCGCTATCCACGACACTGGCGCAAAGCCTAGCAGGCGTGGCACTTTCTCGACACCACAGGGGGTGCGCAGGGGGTGGTCTCTCAGCTCGGCCGCTATCCACGACACTGGCGCAAAGCTAGCAGGCGTGGCACTTTCTCGACACCACAGGGGGTGCGCAGGGGGTGGTCTCTCAGCTCGGCCGCTATCCACGACACTGGCGCAAAGCCTAGCAGGCGTGGCACTTTCTCGACACCACAGGGGGTGCGCAGGGGGTGGTCTCTCAGCTCGGCCGCTATCCACGACACTGTCGCAAAACCTAGCAGGCGTGGCACTTTCGCGACACCACAGGGGGTGCGCAGGGGGTGGTCTCTCAGCTCGGCCGCCATCCACGACACTGGCGCAAAGCCTAGCAGGCGTGGCACTTTCTCGACACCAAAGGGGGTGCGCAGGGGGTGGTCTCTCAGCTCGGCCGCTATCCACGACACTGGCGCAAAGTTCTGCAGCCGTGGCACTTTCTCGACACCACAGGGGTCTGAGCGCGGCCGCCACCCACGACGCTGTCGCAAAGCTTAGCAGGCGTGGCACCCTCCCGGGACGATAGGGCCAGCGCAGGGGGTGATCTCTTGGTGCAGTGATTATCCACCGCATTGCGCGTGAGAGCTTGCGTATTACCCTGATCCGTAAACATCGCGGCTCAAGCCGGCGCGGCACGACTGCGCATTTACGCAAGTTTGTCAGTGCTCCAACTTGCGGGCAACAGCCGCCCGGCCTACGCGCGGCAGCAATGCCGCCCAACATTGACATTTGACAGCTGCCACCTCCTCGCGTGAAGCTGAAGAACGCACTGAATGAAATGGGCGACGATGCAAGCCTGGAAGGCTTGCGTGGCTGCGAGGGGCCTCTGATAAGAAGCGCATTCGATGCCTATCACCGTCAACTGAAGAATTGGTGGCCCGAAACGCTTTACATGAGGTATAACGAGTTACCGCATCCAGGTACGAACGACGATAGCAGGAGGAGGCAGTGCCTGGAGGCAGTGCCTGGAGGCAGTGCCTCGATGGAGGATAGAAGGCTGGGAAGAGGGAGGAGGGTCAAGCAATTTGGCGTTGGATGACCCATAGGGAACATTCGCGACGAGGGCTCAGAACGCAGGATTGTGCATATATATATATATATGTTTTACGTAAGCAAACGCATAAGCTTTAAATTAAGTATGCGGGGTTCCTCGGTAACCTTGCTTTCACGTGTCCAGTTCGCCCAGGCGGATGGCGTCAAGCATGAGGTTTTGTTGAGGATGTATCGAGCGAGACGCTTGGTTTTACATGTCCTGTTCGCCCAATCGGATGTCTAGCATGAGGATGCGTTGAGAACGTCTCTAGCGAAACGTTTGTTTTCTTGTGCCCAGGCCGCCCAGGCGGATCTCCTACATGAAACTGCGTTGAGGGTGTCTCGAGCGAACCGATTGTGTTCACGTGTCCAGGTCGCCCAGGCGGATGTCTAGCATGAGGATGTTTGCATGATGCGTCGAGCGAAACGCTTGTTGTCACGCGTCCAGGCTACCCATGCATATGTCTAGCATTAGGAGGTGTTGAGAACGTATCAAGCGAGAAAGAGATACGATTGTTTTCACGTGTCCAGGTTGCCCAGGCGGATGTTTAGCATGAGGTGTTGATGAGGATGTATCAAGCGAGACGCTTGGTTGCACGTGTCCAGTTCGCCCAGTCGGATGTCTAGCATGAAACTGTGCTGAGAGTGTCTTTTGCGACGCGCTTGTTTTATTGTGCCCAGGTCGCCCAGGCGGATGTCCTACATGAGCCTGTATTGAGGATGCCTCGAGCGAACCGCTTGTGTTCACGTGTCCAGGTCGCCCAGGCGGATGTCTAGCATGACGATTGTTGCATGATGCGTCGAGCGAAACGCATGTTTTCACGTGTCCAGGTTGCCCAGGCAGATGTCTAGCATGAGACGGTGTCGAGAACGTCTCAAGCGAGAGAGACGCGTGGTGTCACGTGTCCGGGTTGCCCAGGCGGATGTATACCATGAGGATGCGTTGAGGATGTGTCGAGCGATACGCTTGTTCTCACGTGTCCAGGTCACCCAGGCGGGTGTCTAACTAACATGAGGATTTGTTGAGGATGTCTCGAGCAAAACGCTTGTCGCAGTACAGCGCGTCGCAGTCCAACCCCGCCCGTCCGTGGGGCGTCCCCTGGCGCGCTGGCACGTCCCCTGGCGCGTCCCTTGCGACGTTTTGGCGTGACGTGCCCTGGCATGTCCCCTGGCGCGCCACTCGGAGTGACACGTTCCCTGGCTCGTTTTCTGACGCGTGTCTTGGCTCGTCCCCAGGCGTTTCCCCTGACCGTTCCGTGGCGCGCCCCCTGCAGCGTCCCTTGGCATGACGTCCTTTGGCCGCCACATGGCACGCGCCTTGGCACGTCCCGTGGCAGGTCCCTGACACGTCCAGGGCACGTCCCTTGATACGTCCCCTGACGCGCCCTCTGGCGCAGCCCCTATTGCGCCCCTGGCACATTTTGTGGCGCGTCCGTGAGCTTGTGCCCCGTGTCGTGTCGTTCTTTTTCGGAGCTGAGTTGGGTTTTTCGGTCGAGTTGATCGAACGTCCCGCATGATTCCGCTTCAACTAACTCTGGGACAGCTGCTATGTGTTCAGGCAGTTCGAGCTTAAGATCCAGATCAGCTCCGTCAGGACTCGGATGCAAAGGAGGACTCGATCCGCAACACTATAGAGCACAATCGCGGCATGGCAGATCGCAATTCAGCACGGCGCAGCACAGCACAACCTTTGGCACAACACAGCAAGATCGATACATTCAGTGTTGCAATTGCCCGTCGCCCAATCAGGCGTCTTGATAACGTGGACATGCCTCACATTTCTATATTATTTTTCTGGGTTCGTGGGTCGATCATGTTCTCGGCGAGGAGCATCTTCAATCATCGAAATGCACGGGGAATAGATGCCCGAGCGATGGCAGGTTGCCCCCCTCCCCCCACCCCCACCGCGAAAATGTGATTCACCCCATCTCGCGCCGTAACGACCTGGGGTGTGGGCAGCGTGCGGAGGATGACGAGGAGGAGGAGGAGGAGGAGGAGGAGGAGGCTTACGCTTCGGGTGTGCGCGCCCGGTGGCCTGCCGAAGAGAAAGGAGGAGGAGCGGGAGTGAAGGCGGTTGGCTCGTTATCGCGGGCCTTTACTCTGCTCCTTTTTCTCTTTTTACCTGGCCCTTTTTCTTGCTGCGCACACCTGGGTTTCATTCGTAGGCCACCGCGCCTAAGGCGGTCCAAGTTCTTTGCGTATTCCCCCGGAGCGCTGCGAGCCTCGATGCTCAGAGCAAAGCCAATGTCAGCACGTGGAGGCGGGCATCGGTCGCCCGCGACAGACCTGCTCGCATCGGGGGCGTCCAAGAGGGGGGGGGATGGCCGATCTCTCGATCACTTCCCTGGGACCTGTTTTTGTGATCCCGAGTCGTTTTTTGACGGTCCCGAGGCTTGGTAATTAAGGGCCCCGAGAGGCCGAAAATGATGCAAACATTTCCGTCTCGATTTTTTCGAGTCGCCGGATGTTTGGGATCTCCCCAGAGTTCATGGCCCTTTTTCTTGAATGCGTCCCGTGGCCCCCCCCTCTTTGGTCCGTGCATATACCCCGGACCCTGACCTGCGAACCCCCCTCTTGGACGCACCCCACTTCTCAGACATGCGCATCCGGATTTTCTTCCCTACGGGTTCCCTGGAAGTCCCGACCCTTCCCTAGGAGTGGTTTTTCGTCCTGCGACGTCTCTTAACGGTCCCGAGGCGAGACCTAGTTTTTTCCTAACGCGATCCTGTCTGGCTTGGACGCCCCCGACCGCAGCTCGAGGCTCGAACTGAGGCGTGGGGGCGGGCGGGCGGGCCTTGCGGCGCGCGGCGTGCCCCGCAGGCCCTGGCACGCGCTCGTCGAGGAGTACGCGGACAGCGTGATGCGCCCCTCTCGGCTCGGCCTCCGCGGGCGCCAGTCGTCGATGTTCGGCGCGGGCCGCTCGGTGGGGGAAGAGAGGAAGCAACTGGGGGAGGAATGGAGGAGGGAAGGGGAGAGGATCAGGGAAGACAGAAGAGGAGGAAGAGGAGGAGGAGGAGGACTGAGGAAGGTTCGTCCTCGTATTTCAAGCACTACAGAGCGATTCTCGCGCGTAGGACACTGGACCACGGACACTGGACCCCGGATACTGGGCACCAGACATTGGACACAGGACTTACCAGACATTGGACGCGGACATTGGACGCCGGACACTGGACGCAGGACACCCGACATTGGGTACCAGGACACCCAGACACTGGACACCAGATGCCAGACACAGGACACCGAACGCCGGTCACCAGACACCAGACATTCAAAACGGAACCCCCTTAGACGCCGACCGCTGGACGCGGGACACGGGACACCAGATACCAGACATTGGACAGCGGACGCCCGACACCACCGTGAGAGTCCATTGTCGATCTGCAGCGCGGAGTCGAGCTATGATGCGGGTGTCTTATTTTCTCGCGGGTAGAATTGTTCTGGTGGCGCCGAAAATAGTTCGACCCGCCGTTTTATGCTTCAGCGTCAATAGTCGCGCGCACCCCAACTGGGGGGGGGGCACAACATCCCTGGGTCGACAGCAGTGAATGGCAACAGTAGACACGGAAACGTCATTTCAGAGCAAACGCAGAATCGGTTGGCCGCAGAATTTTGAGATGCACGCCGCTCCGTTTTGATCTGGCCAAGCACTCCGCCGATGGGCAATGTGGTCTCGGCCACCTGCTGGCGCGTTTTCCGGGCGTCCTGCGCGCCGAAGGGACAGCCGTCGCGCCGCGCCGCCGGTCGGCAGTTCGTAGCCGAGTGAGCCAAGCTCCCAGGACAAAGTCATCGTCCAATGCGTGGGGGCCCACGTGCTCCTCGATGAACGCTGCCATTGGAACCGGCGTGTTTTTTTCCAGCGCTAGGCAGCCCCTGGCAATGGCGGGTCGATCTCTGCGTTTGTCGATCGGCCCAGAAGCAAAGGGCCCCATTTGCCGCGCGCCGAAAGCCACCAGGTCGCCCTGAGCGCTATCCGCCCTTGCTCTTTGCACATGGCGCAAAGGAGCGCCGTCGAAACCTGGCGCCCCGAGTCGCGCACCCTGCTCGCCCAAATGATGAAGCAGATGAAACATTTCGCGAGGTGGCATCATAGCTCAATTCATTGGCTGTTCTGTCTCAGACTTGCTGGCGTGCCCACCGGCCGCCTGGCGCGCCCAGCGCGCGCCCTGTGCTGGCCCTGCGGGCACTCTCGCCGCCGGCGCGCCTTGCGCCCAGCTCCGGTCCACTCCTGAGCCTACGGCGGTTCCCGCCGCGCGCCCGCCTACCCAGCGGTGCTCGGCTCGACTGCGCGCCGCCCCTCCCTCCCTCCCACTTGCCGCCCCGCGGCTCGCGCCTTGCAGCGACGTGCCGCCTCCGCTGCGCGCCTTTCCTGGCTGACCCCCGCGTGGCGCTCGGCCCCGGCCCCCCTCGCCCAGTCGGGCCGAGGGCGCGAATTCGGGCCGCAGGTTTGCGCGCCAAGGTGCGCCCGCCGCTGTCCACATTGACGGCGGCGACCACCCTTGTCCTCCCCGCCGCGGCCCACCCTGTCCACCCAGGCAGGGGGGCAGCCTCTTATATTTCCGTCGTTGCGCACCGGTTAGATGCTCCTCCCCGCCCCCCCTGACCGCTTGGGCCGGGGGCGCTGGCTTCGGCCGCAGTCTCGACTTTCTAAGGCGCGCCCGCTGCGGTCTACATGGTGGCGGTGGTCGCCTCTGCCCCTCCCGCGGCCCGCCCCTGTCCGACCTTGTCCACCCTGGCAGGGGGGCCGTTTCTTTCACTTTTACCGCCGCGCGCCTACTTGGCGCCCCCCCCCCCGCCTGCCCCCCCCTTGCCCGCTGGACTGCTGAGGGCGCTGGCTTTCAGCCGCTGTCTTGGCTGACCATGGCGCGCCCGGTCTACGTTGACGGTGGTGGCTGCCCTTGTCCCCCGTCGGCCCACCCTGCCCACCCGGGTTTTCCTCGCCCCCGCTCGGCGGGCCGCCCCTGCCCCTCGGCCGCCGGCTTCCAGCACCTCTGGCCGCCCCGCTCACGGCGGACTCGCCATGTCCACCCGGACAGCAGGAACCCCCCAGAAGCCCCCGCTGGGCGCAGGCAGAGCGCTGTCTCCCCCAGTTTGCCCTCCACGCTCGGGTCGTGCAGCCTGGCCAGTGGGTTTCTGCAGGCGGGGCGCCCTCCTCCCTGTCCGTTCCCGCCGCCCCCTTTCGCTCTCCTTCCTTCCGCGCGCCGCCGTGGCGCGCAAACTGGTCGGCTGCAGCCGCCGCGCCGGGGCCCCAGGTTTGGTCTCGTCGCCGCGCGCCGCCCCCGCGGCCCAGCATCTTGCCGGGCACGCCGCGCCCACTTGTGGCCCGGGCATTGGCTGCATCGCACCGTTGGCCCACTGGATATGTTCTGGTACCGGATTGGGACCGCCGCTGAAGCCCCGGCGCAGCAGCCGCCGCAGACCTTTCTGGCGGGGCCGCCGCGCGCTCCGGGTGTGACCCGCCCCTTTGGGCGGCCCCCGTTCTCCCCCCCCTTTCCTTCGGCCGCCCTCCCCCTTTTTTCCCATCTCTCTTGCACTGGGGCAGAATCCGCTACAACGGTGCCCCCTGTTTAGTTAGCTCTTCCGCCGGCGCAGCTACTCTGCCTAGCATTTCATTGCATTGCATCCCGGTGTTCCATTAGGTTTACGTGGCCATGTTTTATTGAATCGCTTCGCTCATTCCGCCGGCCCATATTGTCGCACCGTTGTGGGTTAGCCGAGTTTTGGGGCCTCTTGGGGGCCGTTTTGGGGCCTCTTGGGGCCTCTTTTGGGCCTCTTGGGCGCCTCTTGGGGCGTCTTGGGGGCCTCTTGGGGGCCTCTTGGGGCCTTTTTGGGGCCTCCTGGGCGCCTTCTGGGGCGGAGGGCTCGATTTTTCAGTTCTCGGTTCCCCTCTTGAGCCCCTCTTGGGCCCGTCTTGGGGCCTCTTGGTCCGTCTTGGGCGGCACTTGGGCCGTCTTGGGGGCCCTCCTGGGCCGTTCCGGGGCCGTCTTGGGAGCCTCGTGGGCCGTCTTGGAGCGGTCTTGGGGGCCTCTTGGGCCGTCTTGGAGCGTCCGGAAGCCGAAAAACCAGAACGCAAAAAACATAGAAAAAACAATGAAAATCAACGATTTTGGCCTCTTGGGGCCCTCTTCGAAGGCCTCTTGGAAGGCCCTTGGGGCGTCTTGGAGGCCTCTTGGGCTGTCTTGGGGCCCTGTTGGGCGTCTTCGGGCGATTTTTGGCCGTCTCGGGGCCCTCTTGGACCGTCTTGGAGGCTTCTTGGGGACCTCTTGGCCCGTCCTGGGGCCCTGTAGCAGGGCTCTGGCATCTCTGGCCCGACCTTGCCGGGACCTTGCCGGGGTACTTTTCGTCCGGGGACCCCCAGGGGCCGCCCCGCGCGCGCGAACTAGAAATATTGTTAACCAGGCACCGGAGATCTTAGCACGCCCTGGCCTGTTGGGCCGGCGAATTATTGAAATGGCCTCCGACCAGTGCCGCCGATCCGGGGCGCTCCGGATGATGATGATGATGATGATGACGATGATAATGATGTTGATGATGACGATGATGTTTTGACAGGCTGTTGTTCAAACCTAAGCGACTTGCAAGCATCTTGGAGGCATTTCTCGAGCTTCTTAGGGGGCGCCTTGGAGGCATCTTGGAGGCCTCTTGGGGGCGTCTTGGAGACAGCTTTTGAGCTTGTGGGGGGCCTTTGGGGGTCCTTGGGGGCCAGTTGGGGCCTTGTGGGGCCTCTTTGGGGCGTTTTGTGCCTCCTGGGGGCCTCCTGGGCCGTCTTGGGCCCTTCTTGGGCCGTCTTGGAGCCCTTTTGGGCGCCTCTTGGGCCCGTCGTGGAGCCCTCTTGCGCCGTTTTGGGGGCCTCCTGGGCCTGCGTAATCCCTTCTTAGGCCGTCTTGGAGCCTTTTTGAGGGCCCCTTGAGCCGTTTTGGACACTGGTGGAGGCCCAAGAGGCGAACATGCTAAAAATGTAGGGTTTCCGAAGGGAAATCGCTAATGTTGGCCGGTCGGGGCCCTTTTGGGAGACCTCTTGGGGGCCTCTGGGGGCGTCTTGGCGGCCTGTTGGGCTGTCTTTTGAGCTTCTTGGGGGCCTTTGAGGAGTCCTTGGGGGCTAGTTGGGGCCGTTTGGAGCCTCTTGGGGGCGTCTTGGAGCCTCCTGGGGGCCTCCTGGACCGTCTTGGGCCCTTCTTGGGCCGTCTTGGAGCCCTTTTGGGCGCCTCTTGGGCCCGTCGTGGAGCCCTCTTGCGCCGTTTTGGGGGCCTCCTGGGCCTGCGTAAGCCCTTCTTGGGCCGTCTTGGAGCCTTTTTGAGGGCCCCTTGAGCCGTTTTGGACACTGGTGAAGGCCCAAGAGGCGAACATGCTAAAAATGTAAGGCTTCCGAAGGGAAATCGATGATTGTGGCCGGTCGGGGCCCTTTTGTGGGACCTCTTGGGGGCCTCTGGGGGCGTCTTGGCGGCCTCTTGGGCCGTCTTGGGTTCATGTTCGGCGTCTTGGATCGATTTTTGGGTGATCCAGAAACGTCTTGGCCCGTCTTTTCGGCTTCTTGGCAACGTTTGGGTCCGTTTTGGCCAACCGAACCCCGACCAACCGAACCCAATCTGTGGACCCCCCCCCCCCCCCCTACCCCGGCAGAGCCGCCCCGGCCCAGCCCCCCCTTCAACTCACGCGCCGGATCGGCGGATTCGCAGCCGTGGCAACGCATTGCCCTCCTTCCAAAATTTTGGGCTTCGCGGCGATGACTTTTCACGCGCGAAGCTTGCGAGTGAGTTTGTGCACGCGCGCAGTTGCGAGCTTGTCGCGGGGTCGCTGATTTAGCTCTGCAAGTGTTCTCGCTCAGGGCGCAGATTGCTTAGAAGTGCAGGCTTTCTGGTTCAGGTGGTTTGTTTTCTAGCTCAGCTCTGGATATATTGTTGCACGCGCTGGTGGCATTTTGGCTACATCATTTTGGGGAGTTTTGTATGTTATCGTTTCTCCCCCGAATATAATGAGGCGACGGGTGGGGTCGCGGTTCGTTCCCCGAAAGGGAAGGTCGCACCTTGATGCAACAATTGCCATGGGGCCCCCGAGTGGAGGATTCAGTCTGCAGGCGCTCCTTTGGGAAAAAGGCTACCGCCGAGAGATCGAACCGCTCACAGCCGGCACGACTTAGCTCGGCTTGAACATGGTAGTATTCGCGCGGCCGGTTCGAAGGCCTTCTGAGACGGCCGAAATGGCTACCATGGCGCGTTAATCTGTTCCAACATCCGCAAGGGCTCCCCAACCGTGGAAAAGTTCCCGGGGGAGGGGGGGGGGAACGGACTCCTAAGAGCCCGTTGAGCCCCTGGCTGCTTCCCAGCAAACCCCGAGCATGCCCGAGAGCCCCCCCCCCGACGTCTTCCCGATATGATCCGAGGAGGCCAGATTCATTTTCAAGCTAATGGCGTCTGGTCGATCCAGTAAAGGTTGCCTTCGCTGTCCCGCGAGCGCGCAAGACAATCCAGGAGGTCCGCCATGCTGGCCTCAGGCGGCCGCAGTTCCTCATGCAACTTCCAGGCCTCCAAAAGCCTGCATCATTGCCGCGCGGTCTCATTCGCGGCTCTAGTCCTTCTCTACAGCGACCAGGGGGGTCCGAAGAGTGACCCGCGTTCGCCCGAGCAGGGCCCAGGAGGCCCCGCGCCTCACGATGCTCTCCAGAAGCAGGGCCTCGCTACTCTAAGACAGACCTCCTCGAGGTCCCCATCTCCCTTCCATGGGGCCGTCTTTGCTCAAGTTCGCCCCGGGCCGCCGCGTAGCAGAGCGCCCGCGTTGACGCGGTGGGCAGCGGGGCGCGCTGAGACCCAGGAGCATCCGCCGCGGCCGAGCAGGACTTGTCCCCCACGGGGGAGGACCTCGAGCGCGCCTTCTTCGTGACTGGCTGCGATTGCCTGCTGCTCGGCGTTTGCTTGGTGCCCTCGCGGGGCGGGCTGCCCGCGTGGTCAGGCGGGCTGGCGCAGTGGCTGCTGCAGCGCGTGATTGGCGGTGCCGCTGGGGCGGGCTCGAGGAACCCTCGAGCCTGGCGGATGGCGCAAACTCCGATGAGCAGCATGCGGCGCAGGAGCTTCGAAGGGGAAGGGTTCCCTGACCAAGGCGCTGCTGCCTTGCGCGCATTGTGGGGGCATGGTCGTCATCGTGGCCATGTGGTGGGGCGTGTGGGGGGGGGGGGGGGGGGGGGCGCTTTGCCCGCGTCATTGGTGCAGAATTGCAGCTCGCTCGTAAACGCTATAAGTTTGATGGCTTTGTCTGTCTTCCCGACCGTGCCCGCGCGAGATTCTGCCGATTGGATGTACTCGACGATGGTGGTTATCTCGAGCGCCCTGGCATGGCCGATCGCCGTTTCTGCAGACGCAGTCTTGGTGCACGCCGCCGGCGCCTGGGTCGGCGCTCTCGGTTTGAGCGTCGGTGTCTTTCAACCGTGGCTGGATGCGATCTGGATATTCGCCATCAGCGCAATCGCTTGCCTCTCTCGCGCTGGTAGTGAGCGAAACTGCGACGATTGCGCTCGGGCAGATCCTGTGAGCGGGTCGTTGCAACGTTGAACAATCCCAGTCGTCACTTGCTTGCTGTCGACCGACTGTTGCACCAGATGACGCAGCTGGAGTTTGAGTCGCAGTCTTCGCGCGACGAGCCAGCCGCTGCCCAGTCCGTGCTGCGGAGCGTTTGCGACGAGGCCGCGGCGGTTGACAACGCGCTGCGGCTCAGGGAGAATTCGCCAGAAGTGCTCAATTTGCTGTTTCTCAACCAGGGTTGGCCCTGGTGGCAGGAGGGCGCGCGCAGTTTCCTGGCCCCCGCCGGGGGCTGCGCCGAGTTCGAGGAACAGGCGTTGGTAGCCGCGGCCGCGGGACAGTCCAGCGGCGAACCGCCTCGTCTGGGCGTTGCGTTGCACGCGCCCATGAAAGATATCGCCGGGATCACGCTGGAGGTGGAGGTGTTCGCGGCGCGGCTCCTCTACCGGGAGAACCAGCAGTCGTTCCTCGCATCCGCGAGCAGCAGTCCACAGAAAGCGCGGCCGAGCCCTTGCGGTCTGAGGGCAGGGTGGGGCCATTGGTCACGAGCGGCGTGCAGTCCGAAGAGGCAGACGAGAGGGGTGTTGCAGACGAGCTCGTCCGCTCGCCCTCGCCCTCGTCCGCTGCCAGCTCGTCCGCTGGGGTTATTGAGGATTTCAAGGTCAGCGCCTGGGTTGATCTGCTCAGCCCAGGATGGAAGATGACGAGTGTCACCGACGCGCTTCAGACGAGCATGGGGCTCACGGAAGAGGACGTCGACGTCTTCAGCTTGGTGCGCAGCATCGACCAGCGGAAAAAGCTTATCGAATTTGTCCAGACTGTGCATTTCCATCGACAGGATAGGGCCCCCCCCGCCACCTTTGGGGGGCCCATCTTCGCGCGCCCCGCGCGCATGCGCTGCCTGGATCTCTGCCTCTGCGCGCCCCTGGGGTTTGACTGGTGCCCCGACGCCCGCCAAGTGCCGCGGGATATGATGGATGTGGTTCGCATGGGCCTCGGCGAGATCAGCTGGCTCAGCGTTAATTAGGCCGATGGGCCATTGTAGCCGGCCCCACTGGGTGAAATTGCCGATCCAAGCCGAAATCGCACTTTTCTATGGAATCTGGGAAGCCAACGAAAACTCGAGTTAGGCAGAACAATCGTTGAACGACAGAAGCCGCAAAGGTCGCAAGTCGCAAGTCTTTGCTTGCGCAAGTTCGCAGCAAGTTGGCCTTGCAGCTGTCCATCCATCGAAGCTCTGAAGCGAGGGCAAGTGCGAGGGGGATGGAATCTCGGAAGCAAGGGCCTCCAATATTGCACAAAAGCGAAAAGGAAATAATTAGCCTGACGAAAGACCCACCCATATGCAAGCGCGAGTGCCGCAGGGCAGGTGGGACGAAAGATGGGGCGCTCCCTATTGGGCCACGAACCGTATGAGGGGTGTGCCGACGCTGAAGGGGGACCCGAAGGAAGGCCTCGGAAAGGCCGCGGACTCGGGGCAGCTTCTTTTTGATGTGCGGTCTCCCGGAGGGCCTCGCAGAGAAGTTTTTGAAGCCCCTCGTGGCTCTGTAGAGAGAGTGTGAGAGTCCTCGGGAAGCCTCCTGGCCGTATTGGAATGCTCTGGGCGGTCCCTTGGGCCGTCTTGCATGACGAAGAAGCGAGTGAGCGAAACAGGTGCGTTTCTTATAGGCCTCAGAACATGGTCGCCTCTTCTGGCTCTCTCGGCGGCCATCTAGGAGCACTCTTGGGCCGTCTCGGGGGCCGCGTGGGCCACCGCGCACCCGTGCCGGACCGTCGTGGGGTTACCTTGGGTCATTTTAAAGCCCTATCGAATAATCTTGGCGCTCTGTGTGAGCCCTCCTGGGCTGTTTCGAGCTCTTTAAAGGCTCCCGAGGCTCCAGGTCAAGCGTTCGCGAAGTCATAGGCCCGGGGAAGGCCCCCCTCAAAACGTCATTTTGGGCCCCAGGGGATCGGGAAGAGTTGAGGGGCACAGCCAAATGTCTCACGCGCATCCCCCCCCCCCCCCCCCCCCAAAGTGGGAGAGGGCGGATTTTGAAAGATTCGCACGGCAGTGGGCATCTAAGAAAAACGGTGGTCGTTGGCGCCGCGACGTGGCCCACGTATGGCCGGGAGGGGCTGTCCCGCAGTTGACGACCATCATTTTGCATGCTCCACTCCATTTGCACATGTGTGCTTCAATTCTTCGCTTGTCAGTGCGCATCTCACAGGAATGGTGGTCATTGGCCAGCGGCCTCTGGCCCTCCCCAGGCCTTTAATTGATCTTGATTGCTGCGCGCGGCAGCGAACATCTTCGAATAATGTTGGCCGTTGACGCCACGATGTGTTCCACGTATGGCCGCCGGGCGCGGGGACTGACATTTCGAGCTCCCCGCCCAAGGGGCCCAAGAGGTCCCCAGGAGACCCCCAACAGGCCCCCAAGAGGCCCCAACAGGCCTCGAGAGGCCTCCAGCAGACCCCCAGAAACGCCCAAGAGAGCACTGGGACTGCCCCGACAAGACCCCGGGACGGCTGGAGGCGCCTCGACAAACCCTCGCAGCATCAAACGGACAACGCGGGAACCAACGTAATGCGCGCTGTAGGCATCCTCTTCTTTGCTGTTCTGTTGCCTCGCAAGTCACGCCCACTTGTCCTCCAAGGTCGGGCTTCGTGGCAATATCAGGTTGCAACGATCTGCGATCGCAATGCCCAAACCCAAAACCCGAAACCCCAAATCCAATAAATCATAAGCTGTCTCGAAAATCTGGTGGTGCCTGGCGGCCTGGCGCCGGGTTCTGAGTAGCGCCCCTGGTCTCCGGGGCGGGTGCTCAGGACGGCTGCGAGTGGGGCAAAGCCGTCCGCCACTTGCCAGAGCTCCTCCCGCCCGCGAAGCCCTTCCTGCTGGCCGCGGCGGACCCTGTGCGCGCGAGGCTCTTGGAAGAGCAGCGCATCTCCAGCCAGAGGGCCCGGGAGATAGCGGCTGCGGCAGCGGGGCGAGGCCATTGGGGCCGCCCTTGAGCCCAGGGGCTGGGGTCGGGGGACGCACGGTCAGGTCAGGGTTCAGGGGCCAGGCGGCCAGGCTGCAAGCTTCAAACTTCAAAACGCAAGCCCCAAACTCCAAACCATCCCTGCTTCCTCTTGGCTCCTGGCTCCAACCCTCCCAGATCACTCGCGACCGATATTTCTAGGTAGCGCTCATTGTTTTCTCGTGGGTCGGTTTTATGGTTTGAGGTTTACCCAAAATCCGAGTGCCACGTAGTGGCCCTGCGCTTTGAGCCTTGCGCCTCAGACCTCAGACTCCAGACCTCAGAGCACTGACTTGACCGTTTCCTCCTGGCCCTGCCGGCATCGGTTTCGAGGCCTCGACAGTCTGGGCTGGGGCAAGACGGAGCGGGGCAAGCACGCGAGGGCCCGCGCTTTCCTCGCCGAGTTCGGCGCGGTCGTGCCCAGCTTGTCCGCGCGCCAGCCCGGCCTGAGGGCCGCGAGCGAGAGGCATCCGGGAGGGGGCATCTGGCAGGGCGATCGGCACGCGGCATTCGGCACGCGGCGAACAAGCAGCCCAGTCAGATCGGTGATCGGGGATCGGGGGGGAGGGGGCAGCCGTCCGCCGACCGAGAACCTAACGCCTGCTTGGGCGCCCCCCCCAACCCATGGCATATCAGAGCGCGAGGCAGATCTGATTCAACTTGGGGTTGCCTACGCCAGCGCTTGCGGCGTCGACGTGGCGCGGCGCGATCAGATCTGGGATATCCCCCAGTCGGCGGCGAGGGTCTTGCCCAGCCTGCTCTTTTGGAGGAACCAGGTCCCGAGGCCCGTGGCCGCCCGCAAATTCTGGCACACAAGGGGGCAGCGACCCTTGACAGGAGCAGAACACATGCTCGCACAAGGATTTTCGCCACACCTGGCGCTCGAAGGTGGGGGGCGATAGGTAATATTATAAAAAAACAAGAAGAATATATAATATAAAATAGAAGGGGATATGGAATATAATGATAGAAAATAGCAATAAAAATCGCCAGTCGCCAGTCGGCAGTCCCCCCACCCCAACGGCTCCAATGTCCGATGTCCAGTCCCCGAGGCCCGAAGACCCCCCATCGCCCAGCTCGGCTCGGCCTCGACTTGTCATTGAATGGGTCTGGGGTCTGGGGCTGGGGGGCTAGGGGCTCTGTATTCTGCGGAGGGCCGGGGCCCAGCCCGCTGCAAATGCTACCCCCGCTGCCCGCCAAAAGGCGGCGGCATCATCCTCTCCGAGAGGACCTCCGGCACCTGGCGGGGGATACCATGCACGTCCCGACGTTCGGCCTCATCCTGTTTCTCGTGCTCCTGAGCGTGAAGCCCCTCCGCCCTTTTGAGTGCTGCGACGATGGGGGGGCCGTGTTTGCGGCTCGGAGGCCTTGCTCCGGCGTGGCCGTTATCTTGCGGAAGCCGGAGGCTGGGCGCGCGGGCGTTCCTGCGAGCTGCAGCGACCGGTGCAGGGACTTGCAGTCGCGCCTGCGCCAGGCGCTGAAGGGCAGCGCGGGCGCCCCGGCCGCGAGCGCCCCGGCTGCGAAGCGGCCGCGGCGCCACTGACCATCGATCGCGGCCCCGCCGCGCCAGAGATGGAAATCCAAATCCAAGGTGTGGCCCAGGATGCAAGGAGTCGGGGGGGAGTGTTCTGAATCCGCAGTGCCGCCAGTGCGGCACTGCGGCGCTCCGCAACTCTTGGGCCCCTGGGCCCTGCCTTGGATTTGGGTTGCAAGCGGCAGCGAGTAGGGCAATTCAGAGGGGGAAAGGGGTCCCTGGTTTCGGAAATCTCTGCTACCGAGCAGTCCAACTCTAACCAGACTGCCCCTGATCTCCAGTGAGTATGATGGCTTGGTAGCAGGGGGTCTTGGTACCAGGGCCGACTTCCCACCTCTTTGAGTGAGCATTTTGAGCAACAGCGCAGGCTCGGAATTCAGGGTATGCCAGCTTCGGGACACAAGAATTAGCCTGGCGAAGGACCCAACCATATGCAGTTGTGAGTACCGTCGTTGTGAGTATCACGATCGGTGGAGATCCCTGTGGGCCGCGAAAGGCTGTCCTGGGTAGGGGAGACGGTATGTGAGTGCAGCAACTGTTGCCTTCGGTGGAGCTCCCTATGGGGCCACGAAGCGCTGTCCTGGGTGGGTGGAGAGGCATGCGAACTGCGGCACTGGGGCTTTCGGTTGAGCTCCCTGTGGGGCAACGAAACGCTGTCCTGGATGGGGGTGGCGCATGCGAGTGCAGCTGTGGCCTTCGGTGGAACTCCATATGGGGCCACGAAGCGCTTTCTTGGGTGGGGGAGACGCATGCGAGCTGCGCCACTGGGACCCTCGGTGGAGCTGCCTATGGGGCTACGAAAGGTTGGCCTGGGTGGGGGAGACGCATGCGAACTGCGCCACCTGGGCCTTCGGTGGAGCTCCCAATGGGGTCACGAAGCGCCCTTCTGGGCGGGGGAGACGCATGCGAACTGCGCCACTGGGACCCTCGGTGGAGCTCCTTATGGGACCACGAAGCGCCCTCCTGGGCGGGGGAGACGCATGCGAGCTGCGCCACTGGGGCCCTCGGTGGAGCTCCATATGGGGCCACGAAACGTTGTCTTGGGTGTGGGAGACGCATGCGAACTGCGCCACTGGGACCTTCGGTGGAGCTCCCTATGGGGCCACGAGTGCCAGCTTCGGGACACAAAAAAAAACAGGTGGGGCCGCCGAGCGCGATCGGCCGGGCCCGATATTTGCCCCAAAATTACCCGCGCCATTGCCACGATTTGATTTTTTGATGCGTTTCGACCCAATCCTCATCCCCCTCATCATCATGCCCCCGCTCCTCCCCCACATTATTTTGTAACTCGTCAATAGCCTTATCCGAACTAGCGCACGTCACAAGTGACATTGCGATATCATTCGTCATGTGGGTACAGCAGTAGCATGCATTTTGGAGTTTTTTTCTGAATTTCCCCGAACTTGTATTTTTCAGAGAAGTCGAGATTCGTTTGAAAATCGCACGTTCCAGCCCAGGTGGGTTGTGGTGGCCAAGCGGGGAAAATCATACAAAATCATGAAAAACGCAACTTCGGCTGACATTTCGGCGTCGATCTGTGTATATTTGTTTTAGGGATCTGGGTTTTCATGGAAAATGACAATTTTCTATAGATTTCCAGGGTGGGGCCGCTTACAAGCACCATCGTCCTACCTAAGCTCAGCGGCAGTCGTCAGGAGGCGAGCCCCGCCAAAACCCCCGCGTCTCGAGGCCGCCCCCGCGCCCGGGCGCCGCGCCCCGCCTTCTTAGTCTTCGGGTCTCCGTTGCTGCCCCATTCTTCCCGCCTGGTCGGGGCTAGCGGTTAGGGCGCATAGCCTTGCGTTCTTCGCAGGGCGTAGGGCGTGGAACCCATTGAACAAGGCGAGGAAGTGCGAGGAGAGCGGGGGGGGGTGGCGACGGATTTGATTCTTGAAGCGCTAGGGTCAAGATGCATGAGTTATGCGGACTGTCTGCGCCGCCTCGCGAGTCTGTTGCCCATGTTTCGCTGGAGGCGGCGCCGTGATCACACATGTCCGCCGCGCCGCTCATCTACCTTAGCTTCCGCGTCCTCCGATTCCTCGTTTCCTTTTTCCTCGTTCAGGCGATCGGTCAGTCGCCGCCTGCGAAAGAATGCACGCCGTCGGGTTGCGCATGCTGCACGGGGGATGTCAAGGATGACAGGGGGGCGGCCGCCGGGCGCTCCAAGAGGCCCCCAGAGGGCTCCGAGACCGCCGCAGAACAGCCCCAAGAGGCCCCCAAGATTGCCCAGAGGGAACAAGACGGCTTGATAATTGCTTTATACATATATATATATATATATATATATATATATATATATATGCTTCGGAGTAGGCCGCGGGCGGGCCCTGGACCCGCCCCGAAGAGGCCCCAACATGCCCCCCAAGAGGCCCCCAAGAGACTCCCAAGTGCCTCCCAAACGCCAGTATGCTTCGAATACTCCAACATCCCACCGATGTTGGCACGTGCACAACTTTCCTTCATTCTAACTTTCCGAGACATCAGAACGGCTCAGAATTTGTTCCCATGACGCCTCCAAAAAGTCCAAGACGCGCCCTACTGGTTTCCAACAAACCACCAATAAACAGGCAGCCAAAAACATTGAAACACATCCCATTTAGAAAGCCTCACGTTCTTGAAATTTCAGTCTTTTTCCGTTTACGATGGGCCTCTCATCCCTTTGAAAAATCATCCAGTTGGCCCCGGAGATCACCAAGTGCTAAATGCGGCCCGAACAGCGGCCAAGAGCCTACCCAGAGGGCCCTGGGCGGGCCCAGAACGGCCCGAAGAGTTCCCAAAGGTGTCCGCCCAGGGCGGCAAACAGGCCACGAGCGCCCTACGACAGCCCAAGAAGCCCCCCCCCCCGGCCCCAAAGAGGCGCCCAAGAGGCGTTCGAGACACCCAAGAGACCCCCCAGAGCCCCCCAGGAGGCCCATCGAGAGCTCCGATTTCGAACTTTCCTGGGGCGGTCGCTGATGGCACTCAGCGTGTTCCGGAAGATGCCCGCTGGAACGCGCTGCAGTTCGATGTCATGTTGGGCGTCCTGGAGGTTACCGTGTCACGAAGAAGCCAAGCAGCCTTGGGTGTCCGAGCGCACCTTGGAACTCATTCAACTCAGAAGCCGGGCCCGCAATCGCAATGATCGTCCAGAAGAGCGAGCGACGGACAGGTTCAATGGCGAGTACGTCGAGCAAATCTGGTGGACAATGAACCGCTGGGGCACGACCTCCCGGTAGACGAGTCTGCTTTCACAGCGAGGGAAGTTGGGGCGGCAGTTCTTAAGTTCAAATGGGGAAATCGTCGGGGCCCAACGACATGCCAGCAGAGTGTTGGAAATCAGTGTCACAGACACCAGGTGGATTACAATGAATTGCGGAATTGTGCAACGCAGTCTGGCATGAACAGAACGCGTTGGAAGCATGGCGGCATGCAAGGGTCAGTGCGATCTACGAGTGCCAGGGCCTGCACGTTTATGCAACAGGTACCGACCAATCAGTTTGTTGAGCGTGGCATGCAAGTTGCTTACCAGCCTTCTCCTACTCCGACTCTAACAAGCAAGAGCAGCCGACCGGCTGACAGAAACGCAACGCGGCATTAGACGCGGACGAGGTACCACCGACGTCACGCAGTGCGCCGTCTCATCGGATTCGCACATGCCTAAAGGGATTGTGGCGCGACGCTTGTAGTCCACGACTGGAACAATCAGGTTACACGATCAACGTCGATGCCCTGCTGGTCGCTTTGCGCCGCTTCGGCGTGCCACCGGAGATGCTTGCACCGATTGGGGGGTATCTACAGTGGACGGCGGTTTTGTGTGGCAAATGGGGTGGCAAAATCATCGGCGCGAGCGCAGTTGTCTGGAATTTCTCAAGGGGGTCCTCTGTCGCCGCTTGTTTTTCTCATCGTGATGGCAGTTGTGGCGCGGGGTGTTGTCAGGAAGCTCGCAGACAAAGAACGATCCGACATGCGTGCTGTTGTGTGCCGACGACGCCTTGCTCACTGGAGGGCGCTGAGGCAGCCTGCAACATCTTCTGGGTCGTATTGCCGCAGCGGGAGCCGATGCGGGAATGGAGCTGCATGGGGGCAAGTTTCACATGGTTCGAATCAATAGCGGCGCGCAGCGGCGAACGCCAACAGGCCAACTGATTGCGGAAAAGGAGTGTCTGACGTGCTTGGGGGCTACGTTATAGAATGACGGCAGGGCCAGCTCAGAACTGAATCGACGAATTGGGGTTGCGTGGAAGGACTTTGTAAGATCTTACCGGGATGGAAGCGCGCAGCGATTAGAACCCGGCGGAGGCTGGATATATTTTTAGCGCTGGTGACATCAAAGTTGATGCATTCTCTGAATACAACTTGGTTGAACAAGTCGGAGAGAAGACGTCTCGATGGATGTCAAGCGCGGTGCTTGCGCAAGATGTCACATGTTCCTCCGTCTTTCGCGTTGCGGATGCCCGACAGCAGCGTCCTGGAACAAGCTGGACAGCTACCATGCAGCGCGCGACTTCTACATCAGCAGCGCGCACTTTTCGGGAAGATAGGCCGTGCTCCAGATTCTGACTTCCCGCGACAGCTGATTTGTCTGCCTGGCGGCGTGAAGCTAGCGACGGATGCTAGCTAGGCAGGCCCCAACAAAAATAGGCCAAGTGCTTATACGGTTCATCATCTGCACAGTTTGGCGGCGACGAGCAATCGATGCAGAGTTTGACAGACCCGGCGCTGTGGGTAACAGCGGCAGACGCCATCGCTCGCCCTGAAGGGGGCAAGAGGCCACATGTTACATACGACCTTGCCTTTCCTGCCTTGACGCCCTGGCAGGAGGCGCACATCAACATGCATGGCGCAAGCTCATTGCCCGCGGTTGTTTTGCGAACCCGCGCTGAGCAACGTGAGGCGCACGTTATTGCTCACGGTCATTTTTGGCGCATGTTTTGTTCGTTCGTTCGGAGGCTACCGTGGACCATTTTCGCCATAGGGGACCTGGCGCGGCTGCGTTGGGGCAGCCCTTGGAGGGTCCAGCCGACCGACTCCGATCCGCTGCTCCACGAAACGTTACAAGTCATGGCGCGTTCCGGAGCACGCCGGCCGGAACGCGCCGCAGTTCAAGTGAGGTGACGCGGGGAAAGGAGAACGGATTGGAAAGCCCCCCCAGCACTGACTAGCGCGCCTGGGTTCGCCCCCTCAAGCCGCGCATCGGAGTCCACTCTGGCCTGGCGCTGCTCGTGCGTGTCTGGCCGATCTTGCCCCAGCCCCAGGCGAGGGTGGCCTCCCATCGTGCCGAAGGGCCTCGTCCTAGCCAGTTTCCAGACTCGCTGCGCTTTTCGCTCGGGCATTGAGTAATGGGTGGGCGAAAGGGGTCGTGAGGGGCCCCCATAGAGCCCTTCGGGCCAGGAAATGGGGCCCCCTGGAGCCCACAAGTGGCACGAAACATATACGTTTCTCCCCCCCCCAACACGCCCTGCGTATCGCCCCCCCTCCACGAACACCCGGCCCGGTCCGTTCGCTGCGCTTTTCGCGCCGCCCTGGGCGATCCGAGCCGAGCGGGAGTTCCCGTGCACAGGGCGGAGGGAACGGCGCGCGCCCTGATCTCAGCTCCCCGGTCCCATGGGGGAAAGGGGGGCAATCTAGATGCGTTCGCGCCACATCTGACATCCTACCCCTCCCTCCAATCCCTTCCCATCGCGTTGTTTTTTTTTCGCCAACGGATGTCATCGCGGGGGGGCAGGAGGAATGGAATGGAGTGGAGTGGAGTGGAGTGGAGTGGAGTGGAGTGGAGTGGAGGGACGGAGGGAGGGAAAAGGGATGGGAAGGAATGGTGACGGCAAGGGAGGGGGGGGGGAAGAGTGAGGCATCCGGACGCGTCGGGAGGAGGGAAGGAGTGAGAGGGACGGGATGAAGGCAGGACAGGGTACAAAAGAGGGGGGAGGGCGCGAAGGGGATCAGATGGGATTATGTTTCTGATCGTGCTGTTCCAGACCATCCCTGGGGGTTGCCCGTGCGGCTCGGCGACTCCCCGGCGCGGGTAACCATCCGTCCCCTGTGCCTTCGGGTGCCGCGCCTTTGTGGGCCAGGGACGCCGCTGCCCTAAGGGGTGCCCTTGGCGGGGGAGCACGGCGTCCCCGTCCGCCGGGGGAATGGGATGGGCGCGTGCGGACAATTTCTCAAACCAGCAAAACATGATAACTTCATTCTTTAGCCTCAAAACGAGTTACCTCTGCAGCCAAATGAGTATACAGTCGGTGTTTCCTCTGGCCCCCATCATCACTTAGTTGCAGAGTTAAGTCATTCCCTAGGCCACCCTTGCCCCTCACCCACAGGCGAAGAAGGAAGCATCAGAAATGATTCACTGCGTGGAGCTCCCCATATGCGCATCTATTCGCATGGACCTGTCTGCCGTGAATGTCTAGGCGCAAGAACTTTCGAATATAAACGGGCTTCAGTTGTGGCGGTCTGGTCATGAATCTAACTGCGAATGAATTGGAGTGTGAATGAGCCTCAGTAGTACGAGCGCGTCTCTGCGCATGAGCCTGGGGCCTCCTGGGGCCTCCTGAAACCCACTGGGGCTTCCTGGGGCCTCCAGGAGCCTCTTGGGGCCTCCTGGGGCCTCCCAGGGAGGTTTCGTGCCCCAGCTGAGGCCCAATATATAGCAACCGACGTACAGTATAGCACCAAGGACTCGTGCCCCAGGAGAGGCCCAACATATAGGAACACAAGTAAAACATTTAGGATTGTGTTCACAGGAGAAGGACAATCTATACAAACATACGTATAACGTCAAAGATTCGTGCTCCAGGTGAGGCCCAATCTATAGGAGCACGCGCAAAACACATGGGATTGGAGCTACTCCTGTTGCCTTCTGAGGCCTCCTGCTCCTGGGGCCTCTCGGGGCCTCCTGTTGCCTTCCGAAGTCTCCTGGCGCTTCTTGTGGCCTCCTGGGGCCTCCTGTGGCTTCCTGGGGCCTCCTGGAGCTTCCTGGGGCCTCCTGGAGCCTCTTGGGACAACTTGTGGCCTCTTGAATCTTTCTGTGGCCTCCTGATGCCTCCTGGGACCTCCTGGAGCCTGTTGGAGCATCCTGTGCATCCTGAGGAGAACCTGTGCCCACGAGTCTGGCAGCCCAAACAAGCAAACCGAACGAGACATCCTCAAAATCTGGCCCACCTGGGGGGTGAAAGTGAAAGCCTCGCTCGAGACATCCTCCAAATCTGCTCCGAAAGCGAAGGATGCTGGAACAGAAAACAGGCAAACCGCTTCAGACATCCCCACAAAACGGCCGCGAACGGGACCGTGTCATACCCCTCGGCGGGCCTCCTTAGGGGCGTGAAAATGAGCGCCTCGCTCGAGACATCCTCCAACTCTGCTCCGAAAGCGAAGGATGTTGGGACAGAAAACAAACAAACCGCTTGAGACATCCCACATAACGGCCGCGAGCGGGACCGTGTCATACCCCTCGGCGGTTCCGTTTAGGGGCGTGAAAATGAGCGCCTCGCTCGAGACATCCTCCAACTCTGCTCCGAAAGCGAAGGATGTTGGGACAGAAAGCAGGCAAACCGCTACAGACATCCACACAAAACGGCCGCGAACGGAACCGTGTCATACCCCTCGAGGGCCCCCCTTAGGGGCGTGAAAATGAGCGTCTCGCTCGAGACATCCTCCAAATCTGCTGATGATTCTCGATCCCCTGAACGGTACTCAATGAGTCCTGCAGGCCGCCGTCGCCCAAGCACTGACTCCAGTGAGCGCTTCTCAGATCGCACGCGTACTAGGAGCCGCCGCAGTGATTCTGACAACGAGGACGGCACTGCCCCCGACAAGGCCCCCAGTTGGATGAAGCAGCTGATCGACGGCATTAGAACCTCGAACTACCGCATCGAGGCGATGGAGCAGAACTTCGCGCAGGAGGTGCAGGTTCTTCAGAGCTCCATCTCGAACACGGATAAGAATGTCCAAACACTCAATTTGAAGCTTCAGAATCTTGAGGCGTCCACGTCGGCCACCATCCAGGAGGCGGTTGCTGCAGCGGTTGACACTAAGTTGAAGCGCATTGAAGAAACTCTCTGTGAGCTCCAGAGTACGCCTACGCCACGGTCTGAGCCTACGGCTCGCCGAGCTCTTGCTGCTAGTGCACGCCCTGAAGGTAAGCATGCAGCCATGGAGCGTGCCCACCGTGTGATAGTGGTCGGCTTCCCTCGGAAGATGATGCAGGCCTCGCTGAGGCGTGCCGCGGATTTGATCCTGGCCTCGGGCGTCCCTCAATCTAGCCCACGCCCGACAGTACGCACATGCGACATGACCAAGAAGATCACCCTGGACTTCACGGACTCGTCCAAGGCTACCGGCTTTCTGAACATGCTCCAGGCTGGTGCGCCAGTCCAATTCCCCGACCCGATCTACCCCCAGCAGATGATCACCCTCCGCGCCAAGAGGGACATGGCACCAGGCACGCGGCTTCTCTTCCTCGCCTTGGGTAAGGTTCGTGGTGTGCTCGCCCCCATTATGCGCCAAGTGGGCAAGGATATGGGGTCCAATGGTCTGGGTGGAGATGTGTATATCCTTCGTTCGGCAGAAGACCCAGTTCAGATCTGCCACATTGACCTTGTGAACAGTGAGTCTGAGCCGCCCAGGGTCGCCATTAACTTTTTCCCTGATCAGTTTGCAGAGTTTCATGCTATTATTGAGCCCCACCTCCAGCGTCTGCAGGAGGGGGTGGATCATTTGAATGCATCGCAGCCCTTTTAGAGAGGTATGTGACGGGCCTCAGGCTACGGGCGCGGCGTCTGTGACACTTCCCGAAGAGTGTCACCCTGTCGCGAGCCTGATCGTCGCTCCTCCTAGGCGCTTAATTACCTCTAGTCCTCTTGGCCGTTGTCCTGAAGATGTGCCTCTCCTCCCCGTCGGTGCCCTCCCTGCCTGTGACGCCTCGGCTGATCAAGCCTCTGTCTCCGTTCCCCGTGAATGTTCTGGGCAGCGCGTCTCTGGCAGCGCTTCTCGAACAAATCATGGAATCCCTGTCTCTTTGGTCTGGACCCGCCCCTTCTTCCCCCCCTCAGAGATGAAGATCGGATCTTGGAATACTGCTGCCCTCTTTGCCGCTGTTCGCACCAAAAGTATGAAGGCTGCCCCGCGCTTTGCGAAGTTTCTGAAGCTCGCGAACCAACTCTCGGTCTTTTGTACCCAGGAAACCCATGGACAGATTGCGGATATAAACGAGCTTCGGCGAGAACTTCGGCACTTCGAGATTGGTCACTCTCTGTTCCCTGACTCAGCTGCCACTGGTGGTGTTATCACGTGCATCCAGCCTGCGTTTGCGAAGCTCTTCTCTACTATTTCTCACTCCAGCGTCATCGATGGTCGTATCCTCAAGTCTTATCTCTCTGGGCCTCTCGGGAACTTATGTATCATCAATGCGCACATGCCGAACACGAATGAGCTCACGTGTGTATATGCTAACGCTTTACGATCCATCCTTCGTGAACTTCCCAGCCCTGCCGATTGTTTCGCTATCTTGGTAGGTGACTGGAACTTTGCGCTCTCTTCTGATGGGAGACTTCGGGCGGATGGTAGTGGCTGGTATCCTGGAGATGATAATCATACTTCTCTATTTCATCGGCTTTGTAGTTCTTGGATTGAGTTTTACCAATGTGAGGACACGAGGAGGGAGGTCAGGGACGGCATCACGACCCACTCTTCTCGGCTAGACCGTATGTACAGTTCGCTTCCCTCGGCCTTGATCACTGACCTCACGATTGTTTGCGAGGCGCGGGGGACACTGAAGGTGGATATGGTCTCGGACCACATCCCGATAGTTGTCGCGATCAGCACCTTCAGACCTCAGGATGCCCCCAAACGTCTGGCTCCTTGGGTTGTTCGGCACCCGTTATTCGCTGAGCTTTTGAACGGCGCTATTGATGCCCTTCCCTGTGGTGACCCGTGGGCTCGTCTTGCTGAAACGAAATCTTTGGTGTTTGAAGTTGCTGAAGAGGTTAAACGTCTGGTCAACTTGAAACCTGCTGATACTACCGAAGCTAAACACTATCGTGCCCTGCAAGCCCTTCGTGCATAGCGTGCGGGCGACTCTTTCAAGCTTGCGGCGGCGGTCGCCGCGTACCCGGCGCTCGCTGCTCACTTTCCTGCCGGCCTTCAGGATGCCAGATGCGAGGCCCTCTGCCAACACGTTCAAAGTCTCCATAATGCTCTTCTGTCTGCCGAGGAGGAATC
Organism: Prorocentrum cordatum; assembly: GCA_963575745.1. Lineage (NCBI taxonomy): Eukaryota > Dinophyceae > Prorocentrales > Prorocentraceae > Prorocentrum > Prorocentrum cordatum. The sequence continues at coordinate 1,168,836 of CAUYUJ010002002.1, forward strand.
TTTCAATCAGGCCTTGGGTGAGGACGTCGGACCCGTGCCCTCTGAGGGCGATGTGAATGCTCGGCGGAAGTTGGCGGCTCGGAAGGAACTCTGGCGGAAGATGAAAAGGCGCACGTGGCTCCAAGGGACCTTGTCGGCCTCAGGGGACATTAGCAAGACAGAAGAAGAGGCTGCCCAGGCCCTACAGGATCACTGGAGTACTATCTTTGCTGCTACTGAGGACGACGAGTCCCTCTGGCCCGAGCTGCTTAACTTTGTGCCGAAGTTGCCCGTGGTCCCTGAGGAGATTGAGGACGAGGACTTAATCGGACAAGGGTGGATGATGAGTGAGTTTGAGTGGCAAATGATGATACGGGGGAGGAAAGACAGCATGCCAGGGGAGGATGGGATCCCTTACTCGGCCTGGAGGGCCCGCGCTGCTGGTGAACTTCTCTACGAATGCTACCAAGCTTTCATCCGTAACCCTCGGGCTGGTCTTCCCGAGAATATGAAACGGAGTCTCATGGTTTTCTTACCCAAAAAGATTACGGAGGCGGAGGTGGGGGAGGGAGTTTATCGTGAACCAGCCAATACTCGTCCACTAAGCATGACAAATACGGATGCCAAGATTTTCTCGGCCTCGATGGCTATGATTCTCACGCGCAAGGTTGCGCGGCACTGTCTTCTCCAGCCTCCACAGAAGTGTTTCCGTGGCCGCGACATGCTCGCGAATGTGATGGAGGCTGAGAGTTTCCTTCTTGAGTGCCACCTTCGTGATAGATACACGAGTGGGCTCGTCCTGACGGACTTCGAATCCGCCTTCCCCTCGATTAAGGTCTCCTGGGTCCTCCGCGTACTGGCCTCCATGGGTGTCCCGTCTGCTGTCATATTGTTCTTCCAGGCTCTTTATCAAGATAATTCTGCGATTATTTATATCTATGGGAGGATGTTTGGTTCTTTCTCGATTGGGAGAGGAGTTAGGCAAGGCGACCCGAGCTCGATGCTTCTATTTATCCTGGCCGTTGAACCTGTACTAGCATGGGTGAGGGCTAAGCTTCTATCTCAGCTGACTTTGACTCTCGCGTCTGCCGACGATTTTTGTTTCGGCCTCCGCTGTATCTTCGATGGCATCGAGCCGTTGTTCAAGTATTTGCAGTTGCTGCACGGCGCGATAGGCCTGGCTCTCAATTTCCCGAAGTGCCAGATTCTGCTAGCTTACGAGCGTCTCAGGGACCCTCTTTGTGATTTCCTGGCTGACCTGGGACCCCTCTATCAGCGGGTTGAAATTACTAAGTGTCTGAAGTACCTTGGGGTCTGGATTGGTCTTGGGGCGGAGGAAGTGGCGTTCACGGCATCCATTATTAAGCTCAAAAAGCGGACGCGTGAGATTCGTGATCTGGGGCTTGGTTTGGCCCAATCCATTGCTCTATTCAAAGCGTTTTGCGTCTCTTTATTGTCCTTCCTTTTGCAGCTGCACCGTCCCACTCGTGATCTTGACAAAGCTTATCAATCCTGTGTCCGTCTCCTCTCTGCTGGCCCTAACAATGCGCTATCTTACGACATGTGTACCCACCTCTGTGTTTATGGGTTCCCTATTGAGTTCCCTCGGCTCTCGCTCGTGGCGGATGCTACCCGGGCGAGATACATTGCACGTTGTGATGAGCTGCCTCGGATCCGAGGACAAGTCGCTCAGATTTTTGAAGACGATGACTGGTGCCCATATCGGCAGCGGCGAGGCTGGTACGTGAATAGTTTCCTCACTCACTTGTTCACCTTCCAGGACGAAGTTGCATCCCACGGCTTCCAGATATTGTATGAGCGTAAGGATGTACAGAAGCAGTACACGCGTGCGCTGAGGCGCTTTCACTGTCCCACCGTCACCCCGCATGAAGCTCTCCTTCGGCGTGCCTGTGCGTGGATCCCTGAGGTCTCCCTGTCGGACATCGTCTGGGTTTGCAAAGTCATCAAAGCCCTGGCCCGTCAGTCCAGTCCTTACATCCCGTTGGCCAACCTTCGTATGCTCTCCAGGTGTGTTTGCACTAGTGCTCGATTTCATGCTCCCCCTCGAGGCTGTCTTCTTGGGTGCCCTAGTTCTCCGACTTCTCCGACCGACTTAGATGACATGCACCACTACCTCGTGTGCCCCAGGCTCCAGCAGTTGTTCTCGCATTGGATGGGCTCTTGGGCTCCCTGTTCCTCTGGGTCTCCTGAGGGTTCGCCCTGGCTCCACCTCTACCTCCTTTTTCGTGGGATGGGTCCTGACCAGCGTCTTTTAAGTTCTATGCTATGTGATGCCTTTCTCAGTATGCACTCTTCAGTTGGATATGGTATCCCTGGCACTCCGCAGCAGCAGTTCGAAGCAAGGCTCCGAATACAATCGAGGAGGCACCGTGCTTGTCGTCGTGTGTGGCAGGCGCTTAACCTTGAACCTTGGGGGGGAAGGGTCCTTTTTTTTTTTTTAAAAAAAAAAAAAAAAAAAAAAAATCTGCTCCGAAAGCGAAGGATGTTGGGACAGAAAACAAACAAACCGCTTGAGACATCCCCACAAAACGGCCGCGAACGGGACCGTGTCATACCCCTCGGCGGCTCCTTTTAGGGGCGTGAAAATGAGCGCCTCGCTCGAGACATCCTCCAAATCTGCTCCGAAAGCGAATGATGTTGGGACAGAAAACAAACAAACCGCTCCAGACATCCCCACAACACGGCCGCGAACGGGACCGTGTCATACCCCTCGAGGGCCCCCCTTAGGGGTGCTGAAACCAGCGCCCAGCCTGAGACATCCTCACAATCTGCTGTGTGTAGAGTAAGTCAGAAAATGAGAAGGCCTGAGTATGAGTAATTCTGGGTATGAGTGAGTCTCAGCATGAGTAAGTCTGAGTATGAGTAGGTCTGAGTATGAGTAGGTCTGAGTATGAGTAATTATGTGTGTGAGTAAGTCTGGGTATGAGTAAGTCTGAGTGTGAATCAGTCTGTGTATGAGTAAGTCTGGGTATGAGGAGGAAAGGGGAGGAGAAGAAGAGGAAGAGAAAGAAGGAGTAGGAGGCGTCCAAGTAATAACAAGAACCCCATCTTAGGATATGGGGAAAAACAATGGAAGGAAACGACACAGAAATGGACACAACAGGAACGGGAATGGAAACGCGAGGAAACGAAAGGGAAAAATGAGGGAAACGGATGGAAACGATATCAATAAGTTTTCTTATAAATTTCAAACGCCATTGTGAATATTTTCCTAACAGCGAAGACTGATAGGTTTCTAGTGGTCTCAAAAGAGGGCATCATGACTCCCCAGGGGGGTCTGGGCAGATGCCGGACGGGTGCCGGGGAGAATCCGCGGAAGTCGTTTGAAGCAAACAGTTACACACTTCGTGGTCTTCGAGGTCCCAGAACTCCATTCCTGGGCATGATTTTGAATGCCCGGAGCCAACTGTAGGCCACTTCGTGATCTTCGAGCTCCCAGAACTCCATTCCTGGGCATGATTTTGAATGCTCGGAGCCAACTGTAGGCCACTTCGTGGTCTTCGAGTTCCCAGAATTCCATTCCTGGGCATGATTTTGAATGTCCGGAGCCAACTGTAGGCCACTTCGTGCTCTTCGAATTCCCAGAATTCCATTCCTGGGCATGATTTTGAATGCCCGGAGCCAACTGTAGGCCACTTCGTGTTCTTCGAGTTCCCAGAACTCCGCTCCTGCGCCACATTTTGAATGCTGAGGCAGGCTGATGCTGAGGCCGAAGCAGGCTGAGGCTGAGGCAGGTTGAGGCTGAGGCCGAGGCTGAAGGCAGACTGAGGCTGAGGCTGAAGCAGACTGAGGCTGAGGCTGAGGCAGGCTGAGGCTGAGGCTGAGGCAGGCTGATGCTGAGGCAGGCTGAGGCTGAGGCTGAGGCTGATGCAGGCTGAGGCTGAGGCAGGCTGAGGCTGAGGCCGAGGCTGAAGGCAGACTGAGGCTGAGGCTGAAGCAGGCTGAGGCTGAGGCTGAGGCAGGCTGAGGCTGAGGCAGGCTGAGGCTGAGGCTGAGGCAGGCTGAGGCTGTGACTGCGACTGCGACTGCCGTTGCCACTGCGACTGTCATCGCGAATGCGACTACGACTGCGAGAACAGCAGAACTCTACAACTGGAATCTCATCTGAATCTTAAGGGGAATGCTTCCAGATATGCTCCTACACATCGCTGTTAGGTTGCTTTGCCAGGATAATTTTGAAACAGAAAGATCGCCAACCATCTACTGTATGTTCGGTCAGTCAGAGTTTTGAACATCGTTCGAGAACTCATTGCAGGCTTCATGGCAGGGCAACGGTGCGTCGCTTTTCAGATGAGGCGATGTATGGCGATCACGCCGAGTTGTGGGACAAACGGACCACCGAGCATGATCAGAGTGCTGCCACGGCTGCCTTAAGAATTCAGCAAACGTTCAGCTGGCATGGAAGGCCTGATATCGGCTTTACCCATATCGGAGATCAGACAGTCGTGGTCATGGATGTCGCCCCTGCTCTCGCTGAGGTCCAATCACAGATTTGAACTTCAGGTTCAGCAGGCGACCGATGCTGCTATTGCAAAGCCAGCTGTGCAAACTGCTGGAGGCCACGCGGACCATTCTTATGTAATGACCTGACAGCGAAGACTGATAGGTTTCTAATGGTCTCAAAAGAAAGCATCTTGACTCCTCAGGGGGGTCTGGGCAGATGCCGGACGGGTGCCGGGGAGAATCCGCGGAAGTCGTTTGAAGCAAACAGTTACACACTTCGTGGTCTTCGAGGTCCCAGAATTCCATTCCCGGGCCACATTCTGAATGCCCAGAGCCATTTGTAGGCCACTCCGTGTTCTTCGAGTTCCCAGAACTCCATTCCTGGGCCACATTTTGAATGCCCGGAGCCAACTGTAGGCCACTTCGTGCTTTTCGAGTTCCCAGAACTCCATTCCCGGGCAACATTTTGAATGTTGAGGCAAGCTGAGGCTGAGGCTGAGGCAGGCTGAGGCTGAGACAGGCTGAGGCTGAGGCCGAGGCTGAAGGCAGACTGAGGCTGATGCTGAAGCAGGCTGAGGCTGAGGCTGAGGCAGGCTGAGGCTGAGGCTGAAGCAGGCTGATGCTGAGGCAGGCTGAGGCTGAGGCAGGCTGAGGCTGATGCTGAGGCAGGCTGAGGCTGAGGCAGGCTGAGGCTGAGACTGAGGCAGGCTGAGGCCGAGGCCGAGGCTGAAGGCAGACTGAGGCTGAGGCTGAAGCAGGCTGAGGCTGAGGCTGAGGCAGAGGCAGGCTGAGGCTGAGGCTGAGGCAGGCTGATGCTCAGGCAGGCTGAGGCTGAGGCTGTGGCTGAGGCTGAGGCAGGCTGATGCTGAGGCCGAGGCTGCAGGCAGACTGAGGCTGAGGCTGAGGCTGAGGTTGAGGCTGATGCAGGCTGAGGCTGAGGCAGGCTGAGGCGGAGGCTGAGGCTGAGGCAGGCTGAGGCTGAGGCAGGCTGAGGCTGAGGCCGAGGCTGAAGGCAGACTGAGGCTGAGGCTGAAGCAGGCTGAGGCTGAGGCAGAGGCAGGCTGAGGCTGAGGCTGAGGCAGGCTGATGCTGAGGCAGGCTGAGGCTGAGGCTGAGGCTGATGCAGGCTGAGGCTGAGGCAGGCTGAGGCTGAGGCCGAGGCTGAAGGCAGACTGAGGCTGAGGCTGAAGGCTGAGGCTGAGGCTGAGGCTGAGGCAGGCTGAGGCTGAGGCTGAGGCTGAGGCTGAGGCTGAGGCAGGCTGAGGCTGAGGCTGAGGCTGAGGCTGAGGCTGAGGCTGAGGCCGAGGCTGAAGGCAGACTGAGGCTGAGGCTGAAGCAGGCTGAGGCTGAGGCTGAGGCAGGCTGAGGCTGAGGCTGAGGCAGGCTGATGCTGAGGCAGGCTGAGGCTGAGGCTGAGGCTGATGCAGGCTGAGGCTGAGGCAGGCTGAGGCTGAGGCTGAGGCCGAGGCTGAAGGCAGACTGAGGCTGAGGCTGAAGCAGGCTGAGGCTGAGGCTGAGGCTGAGGCTGAGGCTGAGGCTGAGGCAGGCTGAGGCTGAGGCTGAGGCAGGCTGAGGCTGAGGCTGAGGCTGATGCAGGCTGAGGCTGAGGCAGGCTGAGGCTGAGGCCGAGGCTGAAGGCAGACTGAGGCTGAGGCTGAAGGAGGCTGAGGCTGAGGCAGGAGGCAGGCTGAGGGCTGAGGCAGGCTGATGCTGAGGCAGGCTGAGGCTGAGGCTGAGGCTGAGGCTGATGCAGGCTGAGGCTGAGGCAGGCTGAGGCTGAGGCTGAGGCCGAGGCAGACTGAGGCTGAGGCTGAAGCAGGCTGAGGCTGAGGCTGAGGCAGGCTGAGGCTGAGGCTGAGGCAGGCTGATGCTGAGGCAGGCTGAGGCTGAGGCTGAGGCTGATGCAGGCTGAGGCTGAGGCAGGCTGAGGCTGAGGCCGAGGCTGAAGGCAGAGGCTGAGGCTGAGGCTGAGCAGGCTGAGGCTGAGGCTGAGGCAGGCTGAGGCTGAGGAGGCTGAGGCTGAGGCAGGCTGAGGCTGAGGCTGTGACTGCGACTGCCGTTGCCACTGCGACTGTCATCGCGAATGCGACTACGACTGCGAGAACAGCAGAATTCTACAACTGGAATCTCATCTGATTCTTAAGGGGAATGCTTCCAGATATGCTCCTACACATCGCTGTTAGGTTGCGTTGCTGGGATAATTGTGCATTTTATGGAGGACGCTGCCGGGTCAGCTGGGAATGTCGCACCTACCGTGCCAGACATTACCCTGGCGACGTACCCAACCCTTGCGCAATGCGGGGCATGAGTAGCTTGGGAGACGTTCTACGGAGGTGTTGACGTGACATGGGCGCATATACTTCTGCGAGCGGCATTCGTGAGGCTCGCAGCCCCCCAAGGATTGCGATGTCCCGCTCAGATCTGCCTGGTGCCTCGCTCCGCTGCACCCACCAGCAGCCCTCGAAAGTGGCGACAGTTTCGCAGATCGCAGCCCCCCAGGGACGGCGAGGTCCCGCTCAGGTCCGCGCGGTGCTTCACTTCGCAGGACCCACCAGCAGCGCTCGAAAGTGGCGACAGTTTCGCAGATCGCAGCCCCCCCAGGGACGGCGAGGTCCCTTTCAGGTCCGCGCGGTGCCTCACTCCGCAGGAGCCACCAGCAGCCTTCGAAAGTGGCGACAGTTTCGCAGATCGCAGCCCCCCAGGGACGGCGAGGTTCCGCTCAGGTCCGCGCGGTGCTTCACTCTGCAGGACCCACCAGCAGCCCTCGAAAGTGGCGACAGTTTCGCATATCGCAGCCCCCCAGGGACGGCGAGGTCCCGTTCAGATCCGCGCGGTGCCTCTTTCCGCAGGACCCACCAGCAGCCCTCGACAGTGGCGACAGTTTCGCAGATCGGAGCCCCCAGGGACGGCGAGGTCCCTCTCAGATCCGCACGGTGCCTCACTCCGCACGACCCACCAGCAGCCCTCGAAAGTGGCGACAGTTTCGCAGATCGCAGCCCCCCGCAGGCAAGACAGGAGGAGGCAAGAGGGAGGCGGGACGGGAGGCGAGAAGGAGGAAAGGAGGAAGTCGAGACCACACTGCTCTATTCAAAACGAATACCCAACCAAGGAGGGTTGGGAAAAACAGTGGACGCAAATCCTACAGCCAGCGAGGCCACCGACACAGCCGGTGACCACCCACCGCCTTGGCAGCTGCCGCGCCGCACTGCGCTGCCTACGCCGCCGTTTGCTCCGACACCGAGGGGCCGGATGCCGTACCAAGTTTCCCCCGCCGCGGCGAGACGCGGGAAATGGGCCGACTATGGACATGGAGAAGCAAATGAGATGAGGTCGGAGAGCCGGGAACTTTCATCATCTGCCGATGGAGTTCCCGATTGTTTCCGCCGAGCCGTCCTGGAAGCTCGCAGGAATCGGTGTGCTGCCGCTGCTGGCAGTTGGGGTATCAACAGGCGCTACCCCGCCAAGGGTGGGGATCAATGGGTCTGGAGTGCTATCGAGCAGGAATGGCAGCACTGGTACGCCAGCGAACGCAATGCGTGCTTCAACCGCAGATAGAGGAAAAGAACAACTCGATAGCGGCTCAGCCGTTGCCGTACTACCTGTTCAAATAAATCTGGACATCTATTCAGTTCTGGAACATCCGCATTCATGCTTAAATGCCATGCGCTGTTTTGGTCGTGGGACTCGTCGCGCTGTTTCGGCCCTCCTCAATGGATCTCCAACGGTAGTATGGGCACCCCGCCTTCGGCGCTGTAGAAGCTCTTTTGGGGGTGGCACCAGGAGGGCCAAAGTGCCTGAGGGTGCCAGGAACCCCTGGAGCTTCAAGGGGAGCTGAAACTATGGGCCTACGCATCCCGCCGCGCAGGAAGTTGTTTAGCATCTTCCCTTGCCGTCTCCCGCGCCGCCTTTTTGCTGCTGCACGATATTGTGCCGCAGCTATATTTGGCTCAATGTACTTGGTTGGCACCGCGGGCCGATTTGGTGTCAGTCGTCCCACCTCCCGCGCTCACATATATTATACGCACAGTTTACCATATATTACAGCCATGCCGACGCGACTTGTCAAAAGCAATAGCGGGACCAATGTAGCATCATCTTCAAATCCCACATTGACCGGGTATCCCGTCCTTTTGGCAAATAACGGGTGTGCGATGCTGGAGCCGTTGTGAGACCTCGTCGGAAACAAGCAGGCGATAAGGCACAAACCATTGAACAACATTCGGTTATCTTCCCGAACAGTTCGCGGCCTCAAAAGAGCGAGCCTCGCGACGCAGAGGACCCCGACAGGACCCCGAAGAGGCCCAAGGGGGGCCCAGAGATGGCCCCATACCCGTCAAAATATTGAAGAGGCCAACGATAGTCCTTGGCGGCCCAAGCGGCCCCAAGGACCCACAAGAGCCCCCAGTAGTCTTCCAACAGGCCGTTTGGAGGCTCCCAAAGCCTTCAGGCGCCCCCTTCATGTGGCCCCCGGGAGGCTTCTCTGGGCGCGGGGGGGAACTCTTCCGCCGAAGGGTAGGGGGAGGAGGAGACGGCCGTTGGAAGGGTAAACGCTCTGGACCACCTACGCCCCGAGGGCTGGCTTGACTTGTTACAGTTGCCCCCGGCGTGTGAGCACTTGATCGGCACGTATCAGAATCAGCGGACGCCGTTGCCCAGTACCGCCGCCGACCGAGGGGGTCCATCTTCAACAGCTGCGGCGACAAGGCGCCCGCGCGGCGGCTCGCTCGCGGCCTGCTTCCCCTTGGTGTCTGAACCTCGCCCTCTTGGTCGCTGCTGGCCCGCCCCGCAGCCCTTGTCGTCGGGAGGTGAGGTGAGGTGAGGGGACGAGGATGAGGAACAGGAGGGAGAAGTGGAGGAGATGGGCGTGGAGGAGGCAAGCGATGAGGGGAGCGACGGGGAGCCGGATGAGGAGGAATGGCGACGAGGAAGGGCGATCAGGACGATGAGGGGGGCATTGGAAGGACGACCAGAGACGAGGAGGATGCGCCTGAGGAAGAGGAGGTAGAGAAGGATGATGAAATGAAGGAGAAGGAGGGGAAGGATGAGGAGGAGGAGGAGGATTCGGTGGAGGAGTAGGACGACGACGGGGGCGACGGTGCGGATGAGAAGGCTGGCGGGAGGGGGAGGGAGGACGACGAGGGCGACCGACTGAGGAGGAGGGGGTGGCCAATGAACGGGAAGGGCGCGGACGCGGACGAGGAGGAGGGAGGGGGAGGATGGGGTGGAGGAGGACGAGAGGGGACGCGGGCCAAAAACCGATGGATGGGGGGGGCTGGCCCCGTCCCTGCGAGGGTTGGCTGCTGCACATCGACCTCCTCCTGTGCATGGATGCCGGCATCAAGGAGCCTCGGCCCCTGCGCTGCGAGCTGGAGATGTCGTGGGGGCGGGCTTGCTTGAGACGAGAGACGAGGGGCAGCTCGGGTTCGGAGGGGGATTTGCCGTTTTGCAGGTTCTGCCTACGGTCAACCCGCTTAGCAAACATGGGCAACCTTCCCGATGGTACCCTTGCATCCTTGCCCCTTCGGCCTCCGGCCCATCCTTAGCAATTTTCGCTGGTCAACCTCGTTCGAAAAACGTTAACTTGGGCCTCCAAGGCCCTTGCTGACCGCGCATCCTTATGACTCGGGTTGACTGTATGGATGTTCCCCTGGCGCCCCACGTGCACCCCGCGGGCGCTTTGGGGGTAAGGAAAGGGTAGTTGGTCTTGCCTGTGGGAATAGCCTGACTGTGCCTCCTGCCCAGCTCGGGGGTAAATGGTACGTCTGCTGAGCGGGGGAATCTTTCTGCCTCAGCTTTTGTCCTCCTGCCTTCTGTCTGTTTCCTGCTAAGTCTTTTTCCCCCTCTCCTGGCTTTCGTCAGAAGTAAGGCCTGTCCAGTCTGCGGAGTTGGGCGGGGGGTCATCTTAGTCATCATCATGCCTCCCCTCCCCATCCTCGGAACTTCTCTGACCCGGGTCGGCCCCCAGGGCGCGGAGTGAAGCAGGGATTGGGAGCAGCGGCTCTTCTCATCAGCAGCAGGAGCAGCAGCAGCGGAAACAGCCGGGAGAAGAGGAACAATATGATGAAGGATGGGGAAGTGCATTCTTTGGTGAGGAGGACGAGGAAGTGTGGGATCAGGATAAGACGAGGAGGATTAGGACGAATCGTGATAGAGATGATAAGATGATATTTCAGACGGACAGGAATAAGAGAACGATCAAGAAGGGCCAGCAATGACAGCATTGTGATATCGGCGCCTGTCCCTGCCCCTGCCTCCTTCATTGTTTTTCATTCCTTGGCTCTTCTCTCTTGCCTTCCCTCCTCCCTCGCTTATCATCGCTTCTCCCTCCTCCCCATTCCCTCTGCCATCTTCTAATCCCGCCCCCTACTTTTCCATTATTTCTCTTCACTGCCTCCGTCCCCTCTCTTTCGTCGCTCCTCGTGCGTCCCTCTTCGCATCTCCCGCGTCCCTCCCTTCTCGTTCTGATCATCCTTCTCTCGTCCTCGTGATCCTCCATCTTTCTCGTGTTCTTATTCCATCGTACTCCTCCCCTCGTCCATTACCCCATGATCCTGCCTCCCTCCTCCCTCCCTTCATGTTCATCCCAATTTTCATCATTCTCCCCCATCGCCGTCGGCGCCCTTGCCTTCGCGTCATCCCCCTCTTATCGTAATTCTCTGCTCTCATTCAATCTGGCGTCGTCTTTGTCTTCGTCTCCAGATTTGTCGTCCTCCCTCCTCCTCCCTCCCCCGCTCCTTCCACCCCTTTCCCCTTGTTAACCCCTCATCACTCTCGGCGTCGTCCTCCGAAGCCAGTTTGGCTCAAGCGGTCAGCGAACTCCCTAGCCAGAGGGCGACAGCCGCCCAGCGCCTGCAGCCATGGGCTCCTGCAAGACCTTCAAGACGAAGAAGCACCTGGCCAAGAAGATCAACCAGAACCGCCCCCTGCCGCAGTGGTTCCGCATGAAGAGCGACACCAAGATCCGGTACAACAAGTTTCGCCGCCATTGGCGCCGCGGCAAGATCGGCCTCTGAACTGGGCTTGTCTGGGCGGGCGCCCGGCGGCGACGGCCGGGCGGGCTCCAAGGCGCGCAGCGCAGCGGCGGCTGGGCCCGCGCGAGCCCCCGCTCAAAGAAACGGGCGTCGTCGTCCTCGTATCTTTCGTGTCGGTCGCCGTCGTCGCCCTCCTCCGCCTCGTCGTCACCTTCCTTCGGCCTTGCCCTTCTCAAGTGGAACCCCTCCCCGAGCCCGAGGATCATTTCCCGCCGCAGTCCCTGCGCGGCGTCCCCCCAGCGGACTTCGAGCAGTGTGTGCTGGCGGCGTACGAGAAAGCGTTCGAGGACAGAGGGAGAGGGGGAGGATGACGACGACGACGACGATGGCGGATCAGGAGCTGGAGGAGCGCCTGGAGCAGGAGGTGAAAGATAGCAGAAGTGGAGGCGCAAGTGGAGGAGGAGGAGAAGGAGGAGGAGGGGAAAAAACAGGAAGAGGAGCGGATGGAGGAGGGGGTTGTGGTTCCATGTCGGATTGACGTAGAGAGGAGGATCAGAGTGGAGAAGGGTGCATGAGGGATGGTTGAGGTTAACGGGGACTGCATAGGAGCAGGATTTGCAGGGAGGGAGAGTGGGACGGGAGACACTGGTGGGAGGGGAGCAACGGAGGAAGTTGACGGATGAGGAACCGCAGCCCGGGCAGGAGCAACGCGTCGGGCCCATCATTTGGGACCTTGTGACCGCGAGCGTAGAGGGCCCGAAGAGCAAGAAGAAGGCCATCAATCTCTCGAATCGCCGATGAGGGGCTTGACGACTTCTGCTGTCTCTCGACTCGCACTGGGGCGCCAACGATTTGCCCCACATATTCCTGAAGATCTCTGGATTGACCACGGTTCACTTGGGCCCATATCGATTCCTTATGCATTTGATCGCCTTGTTCTCGATCGATCCCTACAAGCCGATTGGAGAGAAGTTGTCAAAACATCGAAACCAGTGATCATTGCGTCGTCCTTCTTTTCCTCCTGCTTCCGAACAGTCAAGAAGCTGCATAAACTTGTCCTTCGCGACGCGGCAGAGCAACCCTTTTGCTGACATAAATTGGAAGCGCGTGACACCGAAGAGTTTGGCAAGAACATGCACCAACATCGAGACCCACTGTAGCATAGGGGCTCTTCCCAAGCGACCACGGAGGGTATCAGGTGAAGTTCATTACCCCCGTAAGTTCAGGCACAGGACCATAATGTTGAAACACCCACTGGGTTATACTCGCTTCCCCATCTGTTGGAAGATCCCTACGACAACAAGTTAAACCATGTCTCGAGCGAACTTGGCAAGACACCAGCAACAATATGAACTGTGGCGCATGCGCGTTCTCCGAACGTCCACTGGGATATCAGGTGGAGTGCACTATCCGCGTAAGGTCAGGAGAAGTCCCATAATGCTGAAACACACACTGGTTTTAAACCAGTTCCACCCTTTCGAAGCCTAGCCCTACAGACCCTAACCCCACATGCCCTAACCTACCTCGGCATGTCCATCATGATTGGGTAGTTTCGAGGGCCCGTTCGAAAGCATGCTTAGGGGGGTGTCTCCAGCGAGCCGCTGAGTGTTGTGGCGCGTCCCGTTTTTTCCCCGAGGATGTCTCATGCGAAGCGGCCACTCTTGAAGAACCGAAGATTTGGACAGCGATTTCAGCATCCCCTTTTTTTCTGAGGACATCCCAGGCGAAACGCCAATTTGTAGCATAAGATGGCTTCGAACATTTTCGTCAACAGCCCGTATGTTCGAGGACGTCCCAGGCGAGCGCCCCATTTTCGAAGATCCGAAGATTTCGCGATCGATCCCAACATCCTGGTGTGTTGATGATGTGCCAGGCGAAATCGCCATTTGACCATGACACATTTTCAACCATAGCCTCCAAACTACCAGTGTTGCGAGGGTGTATCCCGCGAAATGGCCATTCTGGGGAATTTGTTGTGACATGAGCGGGAAGCGCGTGACAGCGACGAGGCTTGAAAGAACGTGCAGCATCACCACGATAAAATGCTATCGCATATCGGGGCGATCCGTCTCCAGACCCCTTGTCTCACCACTCCCGTTCCTTTAGGTCAGGTCGAGTTTACTTTCCGCGCGAGTTCAGGCGAGGCGCGCCCCCCGTTGGCGCATCTCGGCGCGATCTGCGCACAGGCCCTCAGCCTCCCCACTCGCGCTCCCCATGTGTCAGGTCGAGTTGACTTCCCGCGCGGCTTCATAAGAAGCGCGCCCCCCGCTGGCGCATCTCGGCATTCCGTGTCCAGACCCCCAACCTCTCCACTCGCGCTCCCCCGTGCCAGGTGGAGTTAGTTCCCGCGCGAGTTCAGACGAGGCGCACCCCCAGCTGGGACATCTCGGCATCGCCCTCTCCAGGCCCCAAAATCTCCCCACTCGCGCTCCCGAGTGTCAGGCCGAGTTCAGCTTCCGCGAGAGTTCAGGCGTGGCGGACCTTTCGTTGGCGCGTCTCGGCATCATCCGTCTCCGGACCCGCGACTTCCCCACTCGCGTTCCCTTACGTCCGGTCGAGTTTATTTTCCGCGCGAAGTCAGGCGGGGCGCACCCCCCGCTGGCGAATCTACGACGGCGACGATGACGACAGGCACGCCGATGGCGATTCTGACGATGGCGACGGCGACGTCGACAATGACGAGGAGGAGGACGACGACAACGACGATGGCGATGTTAATGACGACGACGACAACGATGACGACCACGACGATGCAACTTTAGAGGATGTTTCGAGCGAGGCGCATGCGCATGAACGAACATTTGAAACAACAGAAGCCGTTTTTTAATATAAAAAACGATGCTGTCTCTTGGGCCGTCTTGGGGTACGCCGAAGAAAGTCTCCAACGCACGTCGTGCGACTGCTTGTTGCGCATCGCATGTGTTGGTGGATATCTGAGGCGGGGGCCTCATTTTTCAGAACACGACGGATTCGCAAACCCCCTGGGCATCTCCATTGTTCTAACATGTTTTGGGCGAACGCTCCACGTTACATATGAGGTCTTACCACAGCTTTTTTGGCATTTATTTCCCACGGATGTCCCATGCGGAACGCCCAATTTTGGAAAACAGCGAATTTCGTCCCAGATTTTGAAATCGCAACTGCCCAAGGATATCGGCAACGATCGCTTCACTTTTTTTTTAAGCCGTCGTTATAACTAAACCCGCCGATATCACAACTTTGCGATAATGTCTCAGGCGAAATGGCCATGTCGGGCAATTCGCCAGGATTCCGCCGCGGTGGAATCCCGATGCTTTCCTCTCCTGCGCCCCCCCGGTTCAAGATATGTGTCCCCCGGGCCGGGACCGACGTCCATCGCGCGATTTTTTCGAGTCTTAGCTCGGCACGAACGACATGGGTAAGGAACGACGGGGTACAATGCCCAACAGCATTTCCTTTTCATTCTGAACAGAACTCGCTGTCGGTGTCGCCGCGGCCTGTGTACATTTGAGACAGATGGCCGCTTGCCCAACAGCGGCCGAGTTGTTGGGTTACGACAGCATTTGCTGTTGGGCATTGTACCCATCTTTTTTTCGTACCCACTCCGGGCGTCCAAATTCGCGCGCTTCCCGTCGTCCGATTGGGTATGATAGAAACAACCTTGAGCCCTTTTCCCCCTCGTATTCCCCCCCAGCTGATCATATTTCACCCCGGGTACGCAGCAGCGCCAATCGCGCGACACTTCGAATTTGAGTGCGCTTCTGTCATCCGCTCGCGCGGTCTACTAGTTGGGGCGAAACGTCCGAATTATCCGGCAGCGCGATAGAAAAAACGAAGACCGGCCACGGATCAAGGGCGAAAGGGGGGTGGCAGGGGGAGGGCACCCACAGAGCAAAGATTTTCGGCAGGAGTGACAGTGACCAGTTCGGCCAGCCGTTGTTGAGGTCCGTGGCAGTGGATGTGGAGCGGCGTCGCGACCGCGCCAACGAGCTGAAGCAAAGGCTGCAGGCGACAGAAGAAGACGTATAACAAGTCGAGCCAGTGCTGGGGCGGAGTGGCGAGCGGGTCCATTGAGGCGGGCGCCGGGACGAGGATGGAGTTTCCCCCCTACTCGCGTGCCTGAGGCTAGTAGCGCCCCCGCTTCCCCGCCGCGCCTAGTGCTTAAGGAAGCACCCCCCAGACCTGGCGGGGCAGCCCCCTAGGGTTGGACAGTTTGCGTTTTTCTTAAGAAAGGCGCCGCAGGGCCCCGTGCCAAGGGACCCCAGGTAACGCTCGGGGATTGCCCCGCTTCTGTGTCCTGCCACGTGGACCCGTGGACCCGCGTTGGCGGGGAACCCGGGGCGTAGCCCGCGCGCGGAAGATCAGACCAACCCACCGCATTTTGTTTGGATGAACCTTGGAGGATGTGGCGCTCCTCTGCGGGGTGCGGCGGCCTGGCAGGTTTTGTATATACGAGGGTGTGTGGGCGGGCGCCCCTCGTGCCCTTGGCCCAGCCGGTGCCTTTGACCGGCTTGTAATTAACGGTGTCATCCCCTCCCGTTTTTGCCCTCCCCCTTTTTTTGCATTGTGCCGCGTTGCCCGTTTGTCGGCGCACCCACCACTAGGCATGGCGAGGGAGTCGGGCCTTCCGCGGTGGCTGGGAAATCCCCCAACACCGCGGGTCGTGCGCGGGGCCTCCAGGTGGTGTGGCGGCTGAGCGCTGCAGTGGTTGCGGCCCGCCCTTCTCAACGAGGTGAGGCCCTCCGCCGAGGGGCGGACTGCCTGAGTGTCCGCGCTGTGCGCTCTCGTTTTTGAGAATGGCGGTTGGCCGGCACCGTGTGGCGGGTGGGTCTGTTAGTGGGCGGTGGGCCTTACCGGCTGAACCCCTGCATGGCGCCACAGTAACATGATGATCTTGCCTCCCGTCGCAACCTTCGTTGTGCCTGGGATCCAGTAGTCCAGTAGGTAATCTAATGTTGTTAGTGCTTCGCTTGAACGGTCGGATTCCCTGCTCGCCGTGCGCCTGCCTTTTTTCCTTTTTCCCCTGCTTCGTGCTATAGCCTGTTGGGCTCGAGCAGGTTGCGCTTCACCTCCCTCACACCCTACAATCTTTGCCGCCCGCTACAGCAGGCGGGCGGTGGGAAGTACCAGCTGCACCCCCACGTTGCGCCACAGTAGAATGGTACTGCCTCCCATTACCTCCTGCATTGTGCATGGGGTCCGGTAGGGAATTAGCTAGTACTTAGCGGAATTAGTAAGCACTTTCGTCGGCCCCATGGGATGTCCAGCGGAGTGGACTGGTACGCAGACCCGTTGGGACCTCGCGGCTCCTTGCGTGGCTGCGAGGTGCGCAATTGTTGCCACCTTCGCGGCTCCTGGGAGGTCGTGCGGAATGGAGGTGTGCGGGGATCCAGTTTAAGTCTCGTGGCTCCCTGGGGTGCTGCGACGTGCGCTTGCCGCCACTTTCGCGGGTTCCTGGGAGGTCGCGCGGGGTGGAGTTGTATTTGTGGGGATGCAGTTGGGACCTCACGGCTCCTTGGGGGGCTGCGAAGGTGGGGAGGTCGCCCGAAGTGGAGTTGCATGTGGATGCAATGGGACCTCGCGGCGCTCCGCGTGGCTGCGAAGTGCGCAATTGTCGTCATGTTCGTGGGTTTTTGGGGTGTCCAGCGGAGTGAAGCTGTACGGGGATCAAGTTGGAACCACGCTGGCCCGCCATGCTACCCCACCCCGCGCGCTTGCCTCGCTCAGCGCGACGCGCTGCTCTGCTATAAAGCCAGCGCATGGCGCTGTTCTTTCCCGCGCATGTAGCGCTCGGCGCTGCTGCTGTTGTTGAACCTGTATGTCCCCGGTTCACCCCCGTCTGTATGTTTCTGTCTACGTCTCTATCTTGCTTATCCTTGTATATTTTCTGGCGAACTTCTGGGAGCTCATGCATTGCGGGTCCTTCAGCACGTTTGTTTGTATTGAGCGGTTCTATGTATAGTCGCCTCATGTGTGCACAGGGTTAGGTACGTCCCCTGGTAATTCATTATTGTTTGCGCCATGCTATCCCCCTCTACATTCGCCTCAGTTTTTTCCAATTCCTCCCCTCCCTCTCCCTCCCCAGGCCCGCCGTAGTTTCAAGCCTCAAACGCGAGAGCATGGGGGCGGTCGGAAGTGGTGGAAGGTTTTCCGGCCCAGAGCGGTTTGTGGAAGCAGTGGAGCATTGGCGGCCAAGGTGGAAGTTATCCGTTGAGGGCAGATGCGCCTTTGGTTGAGAAAGCCCGCATATGCCACCTAGAGGGCGAGGCGGCGCGTGTGGCCAAGGCTTTCAGCGCTCGTGAGCGGTGGTGGGAACCCAGCCGAAGCTGTTCGCGGCCCGATCCGATCCGATCCCGAACCTTCGATCTCGACCGCTCCGATTCGACACGGACCAATACTCGTCAGGCTTTCAAGGACCGAGCCCGGTCGGCGATCCCGAACGATCCGCTCTCGACCCGACTCCGCGCCGATTCAGGCGCGATCCTGCCCGTTTCGGATCGGATCCAATCTCACGACTCGATCCAGATCAGGCCTGCCAGCCAAGATCCCTCCCCAGGTGTTCAATGCGTGCGAGGCGGCCTTCAAAGAGTCCCGCATCCCGGGGAGACTTGCCCGCCCGCCCCTTTGTTTGGGCCACGCCGCGCCGTCTGGCAGAGAAAGAGAGAGATGTCTGAAGGGGTGGGCGGGCTGGGAGCAGCTGGATTGGTGTGGCTCAGATCGGTTCCGCATGGTTCGTCGTGCGTGGGGTTCGCGAGTGCAGGTGGTGTTCGACAGACATGCAGAACCCGCGCACGTCAGAGGTGCGTTGGCAATCATGAGACTGGAAAACAGTGGTTGAAACAGCGAACTCGCTAGGCATGGCAAGAGAGGAGGAGAGGATGAGGGGTAGGAGGAGGATAATGAGAAGGAGGAGGGGCCAGAGGCTACAGCCTCACCAAGCTTGACCCAGGGCAATGGATCGGAAGAGGGGCGAGGGGAAGGAGTGCCTATGGCGGTGGAGTTTGGTTGGTATTCACAACTGCTTGTGTCCATGGTTGTGGGTGCCGTCGCTCGTGTCGGGGACCTCCTCGCTCTCATCATCATTGGCACGCTCCTCCTCCTTCTGCTTCCGCGCCCAGTGCGAATATCCGAGTCGTTGCTTTCCTCTCCTGGCTGCTACTCTCGAAGAAGAGCAGACTGGATGAGTATACATTCTCGGAGGCCCGCGCGGATATCTCGAGCCGGTGCTGTAGCCTCGAGCATGTATGTCGTCGTGCCGTCGTCCTCGCCTGCGACCCACCCGCGATCCGCCCGCGACCCACCTGTGACCCACCCGCGACCCGCACGCGACCCACCCGCAGGGGCAACGATAGGGGGGGATAGGCATAGGTGGGGATGCATCGACCCCCAATCGCCCACTAATCGCCGATAGGGGCCCGATAGACCCGACCTGCCCAAGAGGGTGCGGATCCGGTATCGGGGGGCCTATCATCAATCTATCGGCGATATGCCGTCGATACCAGGTCGATGTCCCCCCCCTATGCCAGTTCCCTCCTTTCGTTGTTCTTCATACCCGCGACTCACCCACGATGCCCTAACGAACAAATCGGCGCCTGCAGCGGGCTCGCTGTGTTCAGTGCTAACAATCGGCGCCTGCGGCGGGTTTCTTCAGTGCCTCGCAGACTACTGTCGACCCCGCCGCCACCTCACTCGTATCCGCAACTGCGGGGGCTATGCTCTTTGGCTCACGTGAGCCTCGAAGTCGTAAGCTTGAGGCTGGTGCTGAAGCGTGGCACTCAGAGCAGAAGACAAGACGGTCACAGAAATATTGGCGCACATCGCTTGGGCGCGCGATTACAGGGGCGACGGCAAAGGAGCATCAGCGTCAGACCAGTTCACGTCTGCATGACGCTCGTGTCGAAGTGCGGTTTTGCTTCCCGTCTCAGGGCGGGGCTCGGCAAGGAGCCGCTGGACCCGACAGTGGCGGCAGGTCCAGGGTGAATAAAGTACTTTGTGGTAGTCGCACCAGCGAGGGGCTTCAATCTGGCATACTGATTCGAAACGTCAGAACCCAGAGCAGCCCCTCACTCCAATCTGCGCCTGCGTGGCTCCGGGACTATCTTTGCCGTGCGTGTAAATCATGCGAGCGCATCGCAAACATCGACCGCCAGGGTTTCCTTATACAAGACCAGTGTTGTCAGTCTGCTTTCTGTTGGCCCCATATTCCGAGTGCCTGAGGGCCTGAAGGTGACAATGATAGTGGTTCTTTGTGGGGCGTCTCCCACTCCTGGGGCCGTGCGAACAGGGAGCGCACGCTGCCCGCACGAGCTTGTTATGTAGGCACGAGTCCAATCCCCAGCTTCTGGCAAGCCCGTTTTCTTAAATATTTAGACGGTGTACCGGGCGCGTTGACAGCACATCACCTTCTGTGCTCTCCCCCTTCTTCTGGGACCGTGCGACTTGGCAGGGCACGCTGCCCGCACGAGCCTGTCATGCAGGCGCGAGCCAAATCCACGACTTCTGGCCAGCCCATGTCGTTGCCGTGGCTACGTCCGTTTTACTTAGTCTGCGCTGGCCACGGTCTCGCGTGTCGTCTCGCCTGTTGCAGGTTGACCCTCGCGCGATTCCGGTTTGCCTCGTGCACGTGGTTTGGCACGTGTTTGTGAGGTTTGTTGATAATTATCGATCCACGCGATCCCTGCGTAACATCATGAGCCACCTTGCTCCAATCCTCTCATCACATACGGAAGCAGCACGTGCGCCCAGAGTTTCCCAAAAGGACCAACGTTTGACGGATCCCGACCCCCATGTGTTGATATTATAATTAGCCGCGTGCCAAGCGGGATGATTGTTTTCAAGCCCGCATCATCATCATCATCATCATCATCATCATCATCCTCATCATCATCATCATCATCATCATCATCATCATCATCAACATCATCATCATCATCATCATCATCGTCGTCATCATCATCATCATGATCATCATCATCCGTTTCCATTTTGGCTCAAGGCTCTATTCTGTTTCGTGGGGTTAGAACCTTGGCTGCTGCCGACGGGGAGGCTCTGGCTTCTTGGGCGCAGCGCCCCTTTCCCACCCACGACCCCTGTTGGAGACCAACCCTGGTCGCGGCAGGCCCTTCGTATCATCGCCCCAAAGTTGCTCTGTCCTTTTCCGGGTGCGATGCCGGTCTCTCTCGAGAGTATCGAGGCCCTCCTGAAGGAACAAGGGACAGCTGCGCGGCAGCAGGCGTTGGAGACCAAAGATACGCTCGACAAACTGACGACGGCGGTCGCCGAAGCCCTGACCTCCACCAATCAGCTTGCGCTCCGCATGTCCGCGGCGCAGGTCGAGACTGACGAGAGGTTCGCCAAGCTGGAAGAGCAGATTTGGGTTCTCCAGGATTCGCGGGACTTTCAGGACTGCGAGGGCGACCAGTACGGCGACGAGCAGATGGCTGAGGGGGGCCCTCGGCCCCCTCGTGGTGTGTCGCTCAAGATCGATGCCATCGAGAAGAAGCTCGCCGAGCTTGCTGCAGCTCAGTCGGCTGCCGCATCGGTGGCCGCATCCACAGCAGCTTCGGGCAGGTCCTACAGCCCCACACCAGAGCGGAAGCGCGCTGGCATGTTGGGCGGCAAAGTCATCAATTCAGTGGACGAATGAGTGGCTCCAGATCGTTCCAAGATCTGGATGCGAGGTTTCCCGCGGAAGCTCCTGAAGACGAAGTTGGGTGAACACTTCCTGACGATGAAGGACTCCTTCCCCGCCACCATTCGTTCAAGGTGCCAGGCGTGGACACGCAATATGCAGACGGCCTCTTTGGTCAAGTTCGAGACAGAGCAGGACGCCAACAGCTTCTGCGACCAATTCCGTGCGCCCCCCCCCCCCCCCCTCGCGGGGTGACCCGAGGTTTGGCATTTTCCACCAGGTCCGAGTTGGTCGCGATCTTCCGATTGAGGTCAGGAAGAGGAGCCTCGCGATGAGCAAGTGCTGGACCATGTGCAAAGACATGCAGCAGGGCCAGAACCTGTGGGAGCCTGAGCAGGGAGTCCGTTCCACGGAGTGTGTTGCCTCATCTATCAGGACGAGGCGCACGCGTTGGTCAAATGCGCCGACTCCTTGGACGGCACGTTCACCTTCGAGCCGCAGCTCTCAGTGCTTCAGGAGATCGGGATCGCGAAGGAGATGGCCGAGGGCATTCCTGGACTGGTTTAGGGTCTTCTCGGACAGTCCTCCTGATGGCGTGCGTGGCAGGACTTTTGCTCAGTGAGGTCGAACGCGATTTTGTGTTCTGGTGAAATCTACCCGTGCTCCATGGGTGAAGATAATTGCGGCTGCGATTTTAATAGCATCGCGTCTGGTTTGCTTCCCCTTCCGCCTCGGAAGCGAAGGCGGCTGTCTGACAGCCGGAAGCGTCGTGGCGTTTCCCCTTCCCCTTCCTGTTCCTCCTCGTCCTCCTCCTCCTCCCCTCCTCCTGTGCGTGCCAGGTCAGAATGCCGGCGGGCCTTTTCACGTTCGCGAGCGTGCAATTTTGTCTCATGGAATTCAGGTGCCCTTTTTGGAGCAGCGTCTGGTTCATAGTCTCGACAGAGACGTATCCAGGGGAAGGCCCGCGGCCTATGCTGTAACGGTGATGTTGTATTCATGCAGGAAACGCACGGTTCGGGATCCGACTTGTCGAGTCTCGAGCGCGACTTCCCCGACGCGGTGCATTTTGGCTCTTTCCGCCTCTCTCGCGCCGGCGGCGTGATCATTGCCATTCGCGAGACGTTGGCTGCCGAATGTGAGGGTGCTCCCCGACTGCTCGTGATAGACCCTGGTCGGGCGTTCTCGCTCGCCTTTTTTGGACCAGCTGGCAGCGTGCAGTTAGTCAATGTCCACATCCAGCCGCAAAGGATACATAGTTTGAAGATGGGGCTTCTCCAGAACATCCGTCGGTCGACCTTGGGGCTGAACGCTGCGTCGGTTTTCCTGGGCGGTGATTGGGATTTCTTGGGATCTGGGGAGCAGCGGTACTCCATGTATCCGGATGAAGCTCCAAGGGAATCTGCGGCGCCCAGGCTCGGCGACCTATTTGGTCTGCATTTTCTCCAATTTGCTGATGTTGAGCAGGGTGGTCCTACCCGCAGATGCGAAGCCCATGAAGCTGTTGTTTGCGCTGGTCGTCTTGATCGGTGGTAGTCTAACCTCCGCAGCTCAGTTCTCCTCGATCTGCCCCTTTCGGAGCTTCGTGATTGCTCGCTCGCGCGACCGTCGTGAACCGTCTGGCCATGCCCTTTCGTCCTTCAGCGCTCCCTCAATCGGTCTACCCTTCGTAAGCGACCTAAGTGGGTCTCGCTGCACCCTGAGCCCGAGCTCTTGAATGAAGTTTCTCTGGAGGCTGGCCTTTCGGAGGACCCTCGAGGGCGTATCGTGTATATTGAGGAGTGTATGTTTGGGGTCAAAGATTGACTCCTGCAGAAGCTCTTCCGTAATGTGCCAATCACCGACAGGCAGAAGGTCGCCATTTGCTTGAAGTTTATTCGTGCCACCCAGTACAACAATCGTGCTCTGATTAGGAGGTGCATTCGGTCTCTGCCAGTCCTCGCCCAGTTCTTCGATTCCGAAGGCGAGTCCTATTCCGATTATGCGGCGTTGCACTGGTATTTGCAGGGCCTCTCCTGCGGCAGATTGCACGCTGAGCTCAGCGATTTCTTCGCCGATAACCCGCGCGCCTCACGCGCTGATCCTCGCCCCTCTCAGCTTCGCGATCTCCTCGGGCTTTGGCCCCCTAAACGTCGTCGGCTCACTCTTTGTCGCGTTCTGGGTCCCGGGGGTGGAGAATCTGAGCCCCCGGCTAACAGCGCCGCCAACCTGGCTAACCATTAGGGGGGGGGGGGGGGGGGGGGTACATTCCGCGCGGGCTCGGGGGCCCAAGTGCGACGCTGCGAAGCTCTGCTTTTTTTTTCCGGGAAATTCAGCAGATTTCGCCCGGCATCCAGTGGGGGCTGATGCAACATGAGTTCTTGGGAATCCTTTTTTCCACGAAGGAGTCCGCACCTGGCCCCGACGGCATCGGATATGCTGCGTGGAAGGCGGGGGGCGAGTTGTGCCACGAGCGCCTGCTCCCCCTCTACGCAGATTTCCGAGTGCCTGAGGGCCTGAGGGTGACAATGATAGTGGTTCTTTGTGGGGCGTCTCCCACTCCTGGGGCCGTGCGAACAGGGGGCGCACGCTGCCCGCGCGAGCTTGTCATGTAGGCACGAGTCCAATCCCCAGCTTCTGGCAAGCCCATTTTCTTAAATATTTAGAGGGTGTGCCGGGCGCGTTGACAGCACACCACCTTCTGTGCCCCCCCCCTTCTTCTGGGACCGTGCGACTTGGCAGGGCACGCTGCCCGCGCGAGCCTGTCATGCAGGCGCGTGCCAAATGCGCGACTTCTGGCCAGCCCATGTCGTTGCCATGGCTACGTCCGTTTTACTTTGTCTGCGCTGGCCACGGTCTCGCGCGTCGTCTCGCCTGTTGCAGGTTGACCCTCGCGCGATTCCGGTTTGCCTCGTGCGCGTGGTTTGGCACGTGTTTGTGAGGTTGGTTGATAATGATCGATCCACGCGATCCCTGCGTAACATCATGAGCCACCTTGCTCCAATCCTCTCATCGCATGCGGAAGCAGCACGCGCGCCCAGAGTCTCCCAAAAGGACCAACGTTTGACGGATCCCGACCCCCATGTGTTGATATAATAATGAGCCGCGTGCCAAGCGGGATGATTGTTTTCAAGCCCGCATCATCATCATCATCCTCATCATCATCATCACCATCCGTAGCCATTTTGGCTCAAGGCTCGATTCTGTGCCGCGGGGTTAGAACCTTGGCTGCTGCCGAGGGGGAGGCTCCGGCTTCTTGGGCGCAGCGCCCCTTTCTCACCCGCGACCCCTGTTGCAGACCAACCCTGGTCGCGGCAGGCCCTTCGTATCATCGCCCCAGAGTTGCTCTGTCCTTTTCCGGGTGCGATACCGGTCCCTCTCGAGAGCGTCGAGGCCCTCCTGAAGGAACAAGGGGCAGCTGCGCGGCAGCAGGCGGTGGAGACCAAAGATACGCTCGACAAACTGACGACGGCGGTCGCCGAAGCCCTGACCTCCATCAATCAGTTTGCGCTCCGCATGTCCGCGGCGCAGGTCGAGACTGGCGAGAGTTTCGCCAAGCTGGAAGAGCAGATTTGGGTTCTCCAGGATTCGCGGGACTTTCAGGACTGCGAGGGCGACCAGTACGGCGACGAGCAGATGGCCGAGGGGGGCCCTCGGCCCCCTCGTGGCGTGTCGCTCAAGATCGATGCCATCGAGAAAAGGCTCGCCGAGCTTGCTGCAGCTCAGTCGGCTGCCGCATCGGTGGCCGCATCCACAGCAGCTTCGGGCAGGTCCTACAGCTCCACACCAGAGCGGAAGCGCGCTCGCATGTTGGGCGGCAAAGTCATCAATTTAGTGGACGAATGAGTGGCTCCAGATCGTTCCAAGATCTGGATGCGAGGTTTCCCGCGGAAGCTTCTGAAGACTAAGTTGGGCGAACATTTCCTGGCGATGAAGGACTCCTTCCCCGCCACCATTCGTTCAAGGTGCCAGGCGTGGACACGCGATATGCAGACGGCCTATGTGGTCAAGTTCGAGACAGAGCAGGACGCCACCAGCTTCTGCCACCAATTCCGCGCGCCCCCCCCCCCCCCCCCCCCTCGTGGCGTGACCCGAGGTCTGTATTTTCCACCAGATCCGACTTGGTCGCGATCTTCCGATTGAGGTCAGGAGGAGGGGCCTCGCGATGAGCAAGTGCTGGACCATCTGCAAAGACATGCAGCAGGGTCAGAACCTGTGGGGGCCTGAGATGAAGTTGGGATGTAACCCGTTCCAGGGAGTGTGCTACCTCATCTATCAGGGCGGGGCGTGCGAGTTGGTCACATGCGTCGACTTCCTGGGCGGCGCGTTCACCTTCGAGCCGCAGCTTTCAGTGCTTCGGGAGATCGGGATCGCGAACGAGATGGCCGAGGGCATTCCTGGACTGGTTTAGGGTCTCCTCGCACAGTCCTCCTGATGGCGTGCGTGGCAGGGCGGTTGCTCAGTGAGGTTGAACGCGATTTTGTGTTCTGGTGAAATCTACCCGTGCTCCATGGGTGGAGATAATTGCGGTTGTGATTTTAATATGATCGGGTCTGGTTTGCTTCCCCTTCCGCCTCGGAAGCGAAGGCGACTGTCTGACAGCCGAAAGCGTCGTGATGTTTCCCCCCCCTTCCTCTTCCTCCTTTCCCTCCTCCTCCTCTCCCCCCCTGTGCGTTCCAGGTCAGAATGCCAGCGGGTCCTTCTATGTTCGCGAGCGTGCAATTTAGCCCCATGGAATGCAGGCGCCCTTTTTGGAGCAGCGTCTGGTTCATAGTCTCGACAGGGGCGTGTCCAGGGGAAGGCCCGCTGCCGATGCTGTAACAGTGTTGTTAAAGTCTTGCAGGAAACGCATGGTTCGGGATCCGACTTGTCGGGTCTCGAGCGCGACTTCCCCGACGCGGCGCATTTTGGTTCCTTCCCCCTCTCCCGCGCTGGCGGCGTGGCCACTTCCATTCGCGAGACGTTGGCTGCCGAATCTGAAGGTGCTCCCCGACTGCTCGTGATAGACCCTGGTCGGGTGTTCTCGCTCGCCTTCCACGGGCCAGCTGGCAGCGTGCAGTTAGTCAATGTCCACATCGAGCCGCAAAGGAGACATAGTTTGAATATGGAGCTTCTCCAGAACATCCGTCGGTCGACCTTGGGGCTGAACGCTGCGTCGGTTTTCCTGGGCGGTGATTGGGATTTCCTGGGATCTGGGGAGCAGCGATGCCCCATGTATTCGGATGAAGCTCCAAGGGTAGCTGCAGCGTCCAGGTTCGGCGACCTATTTGGGCTGTCGTTTCTTCAATTTGCTGATGTTGGGCTGGGTGTTCCTACCCACAGATGCGTAGCCCATGAAGCTGTTGTTAGCGCTGGTCGTCTTGATCGGTGGTACGCTAACCTCCACAGCTCAGTTCTTCTCGATCTGCCCCCTTCGGAGCTTCGTGATTGCTCGCTCGCGCGCCCGTCGTGAACCGTCGGGCCATTCCCCTTTTGTCCTTCAGCGCTCCCTCAATCGGTCTACCCTTCGTAGGCTACCTAAGTGGGCCTCGATGCACCCTGAGTCCGAGCTCTTGAATGCAGTTGCTCTGGAGGCTGGCCTTTCGGATGACCCTCGAGGGCGTATCCTGGAGATTAAGGAGTGTATGTTTGGGGTTAAAGAGTGGCCCCTGGAGAAGCTCTTCCGTAATGGGCCAATCACCGACAGGCGGAAGGTCGCCATTTGCTTGAAGTTTATTCGTGCCACCCAGTACAATACTCGCGCTATGATTAGGAGGTGCATTCGGTCTCTGCCAGTCCTCGCCCAGTTCTTCGATTCCGAAGGCGAGTCCTATTCCGATTATGCGGCGTTGGACTGGTATTTGCAGGGCCTCTCCTGTGGCAGATTGCACGCTGAGCTCAGCGATTCCTTCGCCGATAACCCGCGCGCCTCACGCGCTGATCCTCGCCCCTCTCAACTTCGCGATCTCCTCGGGCTTTGGCCCCCTAAACGTCGTCGGCTCACTCTTTGTCGTGTTCTTGGCCCCGGGGGTGGAGGATCTGGGTCCCTGGCTAACGGCGCCGCCAGCCTGGCCCCCCCAGGCTGGCGCCGCCAGCGCCGCCAGCCTGGCTAACAGCGCCGCCAGCCTGGGGGGGTCCATGCCGCGCGGGCTCGGGGGCCCAAGTGCGACGTTGCGAAGCGTTTTTTTTTTTTTTTTTTTTTTTTTTTTTTTTTTTTTTTTTTTGTTCCTGTGTATGTATATATATATATATATATATATATATATATATATAAAAAGGGAACTCAGCAGATCTCGCCCGGCATCCAGTGGGGGCTGATGCATCATGAGTTCTTAGGTATCCTTTTTTGCCGAGAAGGAGTCCGCACCTGGCCCCGACGGCATTGGATATGCTGCGTGGAAGGCGGGGTGCGAGTTGTGCCACGAGTGCCTGCTCTCTTTCTACTCAGATTTGCTGGACTGTAAAGAGATGAAGGAGGGTTTAACAACACCTAACTGCATTCATTTCCAAGGATGGTGAAGGTGGAGGTGGTGGAGGGGCCCCCCTGGGCCTCTCACGCGATGCGACTCGCCCTTTCTGCCTCGCCAACTGCGACAACAAGCCCCTCGCTGCTGCCCTCGTCCATCCGCTCGCCGTGCGAGCTCAGCATTCGCTATCGGCTGCGCAGAACGGGTTTGTTAAGAAATGCAACATGTTCGGTCGCATTCCCGAGATGGAGTCTCAGTTGATTGACTTCTTCTCCTTTCAAGGTTATCAGAGAGCGGGGCTTCTCCTGCTGGATGTTGCGGCTGCCTTCCCGTCGATTGACCGCGATTGGATCTTCGACTGCTTCTCGGAGCTAGGCGCGCCGATTGATTTCCTGGTTGCCATCCGCGAACTATATAAGAACGTGGTCACAGGGGTCGCTCTCCGAGGGCAAGCTGTCGATGATTTATGTATCCTCCGTGGGGTTAAGCAAGGCTGTCCTATGAGCGGGGTGATCTTCGCCCTTCGCTTTGATCCGTAGGTCCGTCATGTGGAAAAGGCCTGAGACCACATCCAGGCGGACCGTTCGCGTTTGCCGACGACATTGGCGCGCTCTCCCAAGACCTATTGGCGTCTGCACCGTCCATTGTCCGCCTCTTGGCGGAGGCGGCCTGGGCTACTGGTCTTCTGATCAGCCCGAACAAAGTGCATCATTGTTTTCCCTGCTAGCCCGACCAAGGACGAGATCCTTCATTTGTTCCAGGGTGTCGGGCTGAACGTCTCGCCCTTGCAAATTGGCTCCTCCGCCAGTTATTTGGGTATGTTTCTTGGTCCTGGTGGGCCTGAGCGTAGCTGGATTGGCCCCCTGATGAAGCTCCCAAGTCGGCTTCAGTACGTTCGTGGTTTAGCCCTGGGTCTTACTCAAACTACCCGTGCGTGCAGCACGTTTGGGTCTCCTCTGCTCAGCTTTCCTGCACCATTTCTTCCCGCGCCTGCGGTTGTTCTTCGTGCTGAGCGTGAAGCTCATCCGTTTCTCACTGCAGGCCCGAGGTGGGCGGTGCCCTCGTTCGCGCTGGCGCGCGCCGACGAGATCGGGCCCCCTGTCAAGTTCCGCTCCGTCGCCTTGGAAAACCAAGCAGCTATGCATCGAGTGCGTCTGCGGTCAGAGGCCTCCCCACGCGTATACGATCGCTGGCGCGAACGCCGAGAGGTCGAGCTTGACCGCTTGGCAGCGCCTCGAGGGGCTGATTGGGTTCAGGAGTCCATCGCGGGGCCCCTCTGCCCGTTATTCGCGCGCTTCCAGGCCATCCCCATGACCCCCTCGGACCCCGACCTGTCCCTCCACCAGAAGCAGATCTACAAGATACTTGATTTTTGGACTCCCTGAGTAGGCCCTCGGTTTCGGTTGCCCTTACCCCCAGGGCTAAGAAGTTCCGGGCTGATACACAGGCTTGGCATTCTGACCGTGTCATCCAGTATTTTCAAACTTGCTGGGAGAATTGGCCCCTTCGTTTGTCCTGCACATCCCAGAGCCATCTGTAATGGGTGGCGCACCTCTGCCCGCGTCGGACAAGGGCGCCAGGTGCGTCGATTTGGATGCCAAGCCATGGGGGGTGACCATGTCTTGCACTATTTGTCTTGCCCGCTTTTGCTGTCATCGCTGCCCCGTCTCCTTCCTGACCTTCCCGGAGATAGACAGCTGCTTTGCCTTCGGCCATCCCTGGGAGGCGCGGCCCTTGGATCTGCCCTGCTATTGCACGACCTTGCAATTTCGGCGTTCAACTTCCTTGGGACTGGGGGT
Organism: Prorocentrum cordatum; assembly: GCA_963575745.1. Taxonomy (NCBI): domain Eukaryota; class Dinophyceae; order Prorocentrales; family Prorocentraceae; genus Prorocentrum; species Prorocentrum cordatum. The sequence continues at coordinate 1,198,081 of CAUYUJ010002002.1, forward strand.
CTCTGGCCTCTCCTGGGAACTCCCTGGCCTTCCCGGAGATAGACTGCTGCTTCGCCTTCGGCCTTCCCTGGACGGTGCGGCCCTTGGATCTGCCGCGCTCGTGCGCGACCTTCAATTTCGACCGCGCAGCCCACAAGAGATGGGGACTTGGGGCTCTCTCGACCCTTCTCGCGGAGAGGGCTAGGGCCATCGCTAAGAAGAGGAGGGCAGTTCGTGCTCTCTTAACTCGTTCTAGCCACTGAGGAACGAGTGGGTCATCATCAGCATCAGCATCAGTATCATCTTCATGATCATCCTCAGCATCATCATCGCCATTATTGCCATCATTAGCATCGCCGTCATCATCAACATCAACATCATCAGCATCATCAGCACCAACACCAGCACCAGCATCAGCATCGTCATCCCCATCGTCGTCATCATCGTCGCTGACATCATCGTCGAAATCATCGTGGCCACCAACCTCATTGTCAACATCATAATCAACAGGAGTACCATCAACAGCATCATCCCCATCATCAACACCATCCTCCTCGCACGTTTGTTGGCGCGGTTTTCATTCGCACAATCCGCCGCCGTTCGGGGGCCCAAGGCGCAAAGGCCGGCCGGGGGCCGGGCGGGTGGCAGCGGTGGCCAACGCCGGGGTCAGCTACCTCGCGCGCTGCCCAGCCTGCCCAGCGTTCCCAGCAGCGGCGGGGTGACGCGTGAGCCTGGTCTGCCCCAGCTTCCCTCCCTGCCCTTGGCTGCCCGCTGCGCTGGGCGGCGCGCAGTGACAGCAGGTGGCGCCGCAGGCGGCGCCCCAGGAGGCGCGCCCCTCCCGTCGAGGCTTGCCCAGCGGAGCAGGCGGACGGCTGCTGGGCGGTCGGCTTCTCCCTCTTCGCCGTGGGCTTGGTGGTCGGCACTGTCGTAACGAGTGGGCTGTCGTTTGCTGCTCGGAGTGCGCTTCGAGTCTCGGATCGCTTTGCCCCCCAGCCTTGACGATCAGCTCGGCGGGAGATGGCGACCACCCAGTGCGCGTGCGTTTGGCGCGCCGGAGAAATCAAGTGGCACCATGATCTATGCGGCCGATGCGGATACGCACAGCATATCGTTGCAGGACAACGCTGACATCCAGGCGTCGCGTCTCGGGGCGTACGCCACGCCGCCCATCGGGATCCGTCGGGCCGACGTCTACGGCACCCTTGCCGAGCCCACGCCGAAATCCGCCAGGTGGTTTCGGAGGTGAACAGGGTGGCGGGGCACGAGTGTCGTCGCAGGGCCGAGCTCATGAGTCGCTGCTGGCGGGGCCGCGGCTGCGGGCCCGACCGCCCCGCCCCCTTGCGTGGCCGTGGGGCAGCTCCGCGGGTGCGCCCCTGCGGCTGGCGCGGCAGTGGCCGCGGGGCGCGGCGCCGCGGCCGCCGACCCTGCCGACGGCGTCTGGCGCGTGGCAGCCTGCCTGGGAGGGTGCCGCGCGGGCGATGAGGTCGTCGAGCGTGTGCCGCCGCCGTCGCGGGTCGGGGACAGGAGCTTCCATGCGCTGCCGTCTGGTGACGCTTTCTTCGTCGAGTTCGTAACGGCGGCCAGCCTCCCAGGTTTTTTTCTCCGCGCTGTCGGCGCGGATGTTCGGATCCTTCTAGTCGCCCGCGACAGGCGCGGCCACCGTGGGCTCACCCGGTCGGCGATGGTCGAGTTGGCGAATCGCGAGGAGTTCGACGCCGCGGGCTAGGGCCCCCCAGGTCCCCGCACCGCGGACTGGCGCATGTAATACATCCTGAACGAGGGCTCCGGCATCGATGGCCGCCGCGAGCACTTTTGTTCGATTTGGCGGCGTCGGACTGGGGCGCGCAGGAGCACCGCCATTTGAGCCCCCAGCTGAAGCAGGCACTCTGCGCGGACATGCTGGATGGCGCGAACTTGGTCTCGATCGACACGAAGTTCGCAGGACGCAGACGATCGAGCTCGCTCACTGGGACAAGGCCAAGGTCCGGGAGAGCAAGGGCTTCGAAGCCCTTGCTCTCCCGGACCAGGAGCAGGCCGCCTTCTCGGGCGCGACGCGCGCCCGCGCCGCCACGCTGATCCGCCCCGACCACGCGGGGCACGTGAGGTCGGAGCTCGAGCGCGAGGGGGGGGTGAACGAGAATCTGCGTCTGTCGCGCGCGGGGCGCGACGCCGGGCGCAAACGTTGGTGGGCCGAGCGCGGCCGCCGGGGCAACGGGGTCCCCGTCGGCCTTCCTTCCGCCCGCAGCAGAGGTCCGACTTCTGTGTCGGGCCCAGGCGCCGCCGCGCCAGGTCGGCGCGCCCCTCGCGATTTCCTCCATCTCCCTTTTGCGCGTGAGCTTCAGCGTCTACGAGCGGCGGCATTGGAGCTCTCAGCCACGGTGTCCAGCAGCGCCTTCCTTGGTGGGCCAGTTTAGAGAGGGGTGCGACCCGCGCCGTGGATGCGCTGAATTGGATGCGCGACCCGTCCTCTCGGATTGACGCCGACCGTCGTTTCTCAGCAGGCGCCTCGTCGCGGGCCCGGCGCAGGTGTCTGGCGCGCGCCCGGGGCTCGGCGGAGGATTTCGGCTCGCCTCCTCGAGATCTGCCCCCCGCAGGAGCGCGTCAGCTGCGTCGCGGGGCCGGGGGCGGCCGCGACGTCGAGGGTTCGCTCTTCGGAGGCTGAGACCTCGCGCTCGCCTCCTTGTCGGGCGGAGAAGCGTTGCCGACCGCTCGCGGGCGCGCGGGGCGATGGCGGGATATCCCAGGTCGAGCTTTTCGCCCGGCAGAGCGCGCGGCTGGCCGATGTCGCGGCCGGTAGACTTCAGGTAATTATGCTCTGTCAGGACACCTTGCTCCGAGCCTCGCTTGGGGCGCGCGCGAGACTGGGGGGCATCGCGCGAGATCTACATTCTCGCGAGTAGGTTGGCTACTCTCTCGGCGACGGTGGGAGATTCGACGCACTTCTTGTCAAACAAAAGGGGTGTCGGCCACGCGCGGCGTCAGACTGCGGGCGCAGCAGCGCGGCCATCGCCGCCCCCCCTCCCGCCGCTCTTTTCACGGGCGATTCCTTCGCGGCGCTCGAGCTGGACGACCCCGAGGGCATCCTGACTGTCGATTGTGCATGATTTGGAGGGCGCCTTCCACCGCCGCGAGCTGCCCGCGGAGCCCGGGCGTCTCTTCGCGACGCGGCGTGCGCTGGCGGGCGCCGTCGGCGTCGGCGAGCTGAAGGGCCGAGCGGTCGATCCCTTGACCAAGGTTTTCCCGGGGCTGAAGGTCGCGTCGATGGGCTGGCCCATCGGGGCCCATCGTGGAGCGCGCGCCCGAGCGCGTCGGTCGTTCTGACCCGCAGCGGCTTCGCGACGGGCGGCCGGCCCACAGCCTCGGCGACTTCGGCCGCGTCCAGCGCGCGAGTAATTTCGCGACCCTCGGCTTCGACCGCGGGGCCGTCCGCGCGGCGGTCGCGCGGGCGGGGGCCGAGCTTGGGCGCCGCGGGCTGGTCGCGGCGCCGGAGGTCCACGCTGGGAAGACCGACGACACCTTCACCGTCCTGGTCTTAGGCGTCGGAGGCTCGGGGGGGGCCCTCGGTTTCGCGGGCGCGGCTGCCGCGGGCTCGCCGCGCCGTCGGGCGCCTGCTCCGGCGGGGCCGCTGCCGCGGGGTCGACGTCGAGAGGGCGCTGGGCCATCTCGTCCTCATCGCTCTGGTGCGCCGCGAGGGCAACTCGCTCTTCGAGACCTGCTCCAGGTTCAAGCGCGTCTCCGACCGCGCCGACGTGCCCTTGCCGAGGGCCGCGCGCGCCGAGCTCAGCCCCTGCTCTGGCGCGACCTGCGCGCGGGCGGGCCCGCGCACGTCGGCGCCGTCGACGCCTCGCCGCGGGGGCTGGGATCGCGCCTGTCAGCGTGGGCGCCCAGCCCAGCGAGGTCCTCCGCAGGCCGTTTCTGCGAGCGCCGGCGCTCCGGGAAGCCGCGGCGCGCCGCGGCGGCCAGCCGGCGCGCGCCGGGGCTGGCCATCGCCGCCGCGGTGGGTGACCTTGCCTCGGCCCACCTGATATTTGACCACTGCGCCCGCTGATGCATTTTTCCCCACATCCAAAGTGGGGTTCTCGTTTTCTCTGGACACCCCCTGCGCAGGAACAGGAACACACACACACCCACTCACACTCACTCACACTCTCTCATCATCAACCTCATCAGCATCATCGATGATGCTCTCTCACATGCTTAGTCACTCACATACTCATCATCATCATCACTCGCACTCTCTCGCACGCTCACGAACATCATCATCATCATCATCATCGGCATCGGCATCATCCTCATTCAAACATCATCATCGCCACCACTCATCTTCACCACCACTCATCATCCTCATCCTCATCATCGTTGAGTAAATTGTGAGGAAGTCTCAGGCGGGAGCCCCCTCCCTATGGGGCCCGCAGATCATGTTGGTAATCCGAGCGGGTCATCGGAATCCTGTAACTGTCGTCACTTTTGAGCTCCCCAGGCTGAAAATGGAGGAAGTCTCAGGCGGGAGCCTCGTCTGTGAGTGAATTGGGAGGAAGTCTCAGGCGGGAGCTCCCTCCCTATGGGGCCCGCAGATCATGTTGGTAATCCGAGCGGGTCATCGGGTGTAACTGTCGTCACTTTTGGGCCAGTCTCAGGCGGGAGCCTCGTCTGTGAGTGAATTGGAAGTCTCAGGCGGGAGAAGATCTGCGGGAATCCTGGACCTGATCATGTTCAATCCTGATCGGTGATTGTAACTGTCGTCACTTTTGGGAGCCTGGGAGGAAGTCTCAGGCGGGAGCCTCGTCTGTGAGTGAATTGGAGGAAGTCTCAGGCGGGAGCCCCTCCCTATGGGGCCCGCAGATCATGTTGGTAATCCGAGCGGGTCATCGGAACCTGTAACTGTCGTCACTTTTGGGCTCCTCAAGCCTGAATTTGGAGGAAGTCTCAGGCGGGAGCCTCGTCTGTGAGTGAATTCTGAGGAAGGTTCAGGCGGGAGCCCCCTCCCTATGGGGCCCGCAGATCATGTTGGTAATCCGAGCGGGTCATCGGAACCTGTAACTGTCGTCACTTTTGGGCTCGTCAAGCCTGAATTTGGAGGAAGTCTCAGGCGGGAGCCTCGTCTCTGAGTGAATTGTGAGGAAGTCTCAGGCGGGAGCTCCCTCCCTATGGGGCCCGCAGATCATGTTGGTAATCCGAGCGGGTCATCGGAACCCTGTAACTGTCGTCACTTTTGGGCTCCTCAAGCCTGAATATGGAGGAAGTCTCAGGCGGGAGCCTCGTCTGTGAGTGAACTGGGAGGAAGTCTCAGGCGGGAGATCGAGGCGCGGGCGCGGAGCTTGCTGATGTTCAGGCCCAGCGAAAGGGAGTTCACATGGCAGAGCTCGGGGGCGCACAGCGTGCGCCGCTCGGGGTTCACCCTGACGCACGCGTCCTACCTGACCTCCACGCTGTCGCAGGGCCAGACGCTGCGAAAGGGCGTCACCATCGACTGCGCGAGAGACGAGGACGCTGGCCGCACGGGCATGTCGGACGAGCAGTGGTGGCTGCACCTCTACGTCATGTTCTCCCGCGCCACGTGCATGCGGAACATGCTGATCCTGCGGCCGCCGCCGCGAGAGTTCCTGGAGCGCGGGCCGCCGGCGCCCCTGCGGAAGGCGCTCCTGGAGTTCGACAAGAGAGCGGTTTTGTCCAGGGCGGAGGCGAAGCAGCTCGCGGCAGAGCTGGGCTTCGCGCTGCCTTCCGCCTGAGCGCGGCTGCGCCTCGCTCGAAGCCCGCGGGGTTGTCCCAACGGCTTGGTCTTGCGCGCCAGCGGCTCGCGGGGTTGCCCCGACAGCCTGGCCCGCGGGGTTGTCCCAACGGCTGCGCGACGTGACCAGTAGAGAACGCGCCTGTGCTGGCCGTGGCGGCGACGGCGCCGAGGAACATCGACATGCGCGCTCATGCAACAGGAAGGGGAGGAGGTGGCGGGGCGCGGAACAAACAGGGGGGCGAGGATGGGGACAACGTAAGGAGTGGAAGGGGGGCCCGCGCCAAGGCGAGAGGAAATATACGCAGAAGAGACAGCCAGGACGCCTCACCAACCACGAGGACGACGGTGATGGCTTTTTCCAGATTCGCCCAGAGGATTCTTATGTGGGGTTCTTCCGTCGGAGTAATTTCCGGAGTTGGATTTCTGGTTTTCAGGATCCAGCTAAAAAGTGTAGTTCCCATGGCCTCCAGAACTCTATCGCGCGGCACCCCTCGGCGGGCGCGGCGCTGCGCTGCCCCCGGGTCGGGGCGTCGACTCGAGCGATTCCAGTTGGTTGGCGATTCCGAGTCGGTTTGGCGTCGCCAGGGTCTCGCGGGCTCCAATCGCTTGTGAGGTTTTCTTGTCTCTGTAGTGGATGCGGGTGTTTTTTTCTGGGTCTGTCCGTCGTTCATATCCACGTCCGCTGCTGGCTGCCATGGGGGGGGGGCCCTTGTAAGAGCTCGCGCACTGGTCTGACGTTAGGCGTCGTTGGGCGGCCCTCCAGGTGGATCGCGGCTTTTGTTGGCGAGGGGCAGGTGGTTCTTCCTCGGCCGCGTCTTTGCTAGCGTTTGGCCCTGACAGTTCCCGCCTTTTCGCGCGCCCAGGCCGCGGCGGCGGCTCCCCGTGCCGCGCGAGAAGCTGTCGGGGGAAATCCCCGCCGGCAGCGCATGCGGCAATATGCTGTTGGCGCACTCGGGCGGTCTGGGCCTCGCCGTCTTCGCGCCGCTGGCCGACGGCCGGCTGGCCGCGCCCGTCGGCCCGTTCTTGGAGCGAGGTCTCGCCGAGTTTCTAGAGGCCCCGAAATTTGTCGTGGAGCGATCGTCGTAGAAATTCACGGGCAGGGGGACGCGGGGGCGCTAGGGGCCAATGCCGATCTTTGAAGCTAGGGCCGTCCATTATTACCTTCGTCATGCCTTTCCCATTACGAATAATCTTGGAAAGAAGATGCTGGCGCTTGGTGATTCCCCCACGGCCGCCGCCGCCTCGCACCGCATGCGAGCCTGCCCCCGCGCGATGCCCCGCGCCATGCAGCGCCCCTTTCCATGCCCCGGGTTTCTGGGTCACACCTGTGCGCGAGGTGGATGCCAGCGGGGTCCAACAGGGCGGGCGGGCCCTCGACGGGGCGTGGGCGACTCCAATTGGGCTCCGGAGATCATCAGAGAGCCCAAGCATAAATCCATAGTCGCGCCTCCCCGGACAGGCTCCGCGCGATGGGCAAGCGCGTCGCCGTAGATGCGCGCGACATCTTCAGTGACAGTCGCCACGTTTTAAACAAGCACGATGCCACATATCAGCACGCATCATCAGCGACAAGCACAACGCCACTGCCTAGCGAGACAGTTTAATTTAGATGAGCACGAACTCGCAGAGAAGCACGACATCAACATGGACAGCGACGGCCCCATCACGCGCGGCACGAGCGGCCAGCGCATCAAGCTAGGCGCAGACACGCTCGCGCCGTCCTGGGGCAAGCTCTGGGGCCACCGCATCGCCGTTTTGGTGCGGGCTCTTCCAGCTTCGCCTCCAACTGAGTTGGCGATCCCGCTATCCGCTCGCGGTCGCCGTCCTGAGCCCTGGCGTGCTCAGGCGCCCGCGGGCGCGGGGCCGCCGATCGCCGCGGGCCCTGTTTGCGTCGACCTCGCCGCCTCGCAACTGGACTTCTCGGTCTCCCAGGGCCGCCGTGCGCCCCGCGAGGGCACGGGCGCCAGGGGGGCGTCGCCAGGCCTCCTGCAGGGCGCGAAGCCGGCCGCGGCCGCGAGGCGGGCTCAGACTCCTCCGAGCGGGCGGCCGAGATCTGTCCGCCGCCTGGCGTCAAGGTGTTGGACGCGGCCTCGGTGCGCCCTGCTCGGGGGAGAGGCCTACCTGGCGACGCGCAACCTTTTCGCGCCCCAGGCGCTGACCGCGGCCGCGCAGGCGGCAGCGGCGGGCCACCTGCGCGCGATATGTTCAACGAGGGCAAGCACCCGAGCAAGGCCAACCGCCTCGTCGCTGCCGCCGCCTGGGCGCGGCCCGACTTCAGCCGGCCCGGCCAGGCCGCCGCGGGGCGGAATAATTTCGCTCCGTGGAGGAGTCGGCAGGCGCTCCCGATCGGGGTGGTCTTTCTGGTCGTCAACTGTCCACTGCTCCAGCGGTCCTTCGAGGCCGCGCCGGCGGCGCGGCTGTCGTTCGAAATCTACGGCCGCCCCAGCGAGATCCACAAGCTTCGAGCAGTGGGCCTCGCCCCGCCGGTGGCGTCCCGAGGCGCGGCTCACCGTTTCTGGAGCTTGAAACTGCACTTCCCTGAGGTTGGCGAGGTCTCCGAGACGAACGAGCTCGACGACGCGGCGACCAACCTCGGCATCGGCGGCTGGCCGCGAGTCTCGACTGCATTCTGACGCGCCGTCAGGGCGAGGGCTGGAGGGCGACCGCCGTGGCCCACGATGGGGGGGCCGCCCGCTCGCGCGGATCGCTCTTCCTCATCTCCCCCGTGGTGGCGCCCAGGGGGTTCAAGAGGGCGGTCGCCGCTCTCGGGCTGAGCCGCGTCGGGGCCATCCACCTCCACCATCTTCGGCATGCCGGACCGTCTCGCGACTTCGCGGCGTCCTGCTGGACGCTGGAGGAGATTCGACGCCGCGGCTGGCGGCGGGCGCGGAGCAGCGCCCGCCGCCGCGAGAAGGGAAGCCGCCTCGCGGAAGTACTCCATCGACTCCCTCTCCAGTCTCCAGCGCCACGGAGGCGCGCGCGTCGAGCGACTGAGCCAGCCCGCGTTCGAGGTGCCTTTGCCATTGCAGAAACCTGTCTGAGAGTGCCCGTGATTCTTGAGCTGTTTTTGGGGCGCGGAGATTTGTGCGTGCTGCTGGATTCATGAGTTCTGGGCCCTCTTCTGGGACCTGTCTCTGGGTGGGCAATATGATTCGACCCGCTCTGAGCATCGTGCCAAAATATCTTCGTGGCCCCAGGCATGCTGGCTGCTCGGTTGGCATGTTGTCGCCCCGTGTAACACTCACGCGGGCTAGAGGCCATGGCGTCGGTCCTCCCTCTGTGCGATCTGACGAGTGCCTGTTCGGTGTTCTGAATCTTTGTTTAAAGCTGCACGCCCAATGTGATGCCTCTGTCGACATGAATTCGCTGCAGCACTTGCACGGGCCTCTTTAGTTTGTGGAGCCCCATGGTCGATTGAGAATCCCCAAATTTCCAGGCGCTGCCTCCTCCCCGGATACAAACGACTTGCCCGTTGCCGCGCCGTGTAATTTTTGGTCGGTTCAATGCGCGCGTGGGGGGGCCCGCGGCGGGAGGATGTCGGCCCTCTGCTCGGTTTGCTGGATGCGACCCCGCTGCGCGACACCAAATGCCAAGGCCTCCGTCGCGGCACGTGTGCCCGCGCCCACAAGCGACGCGAGCTCCTCTGGCGACAGAAGGCCCGACGGCCGTTTTGCCACCAGCGGTGCTGCAGTGCATCCTCCACAAGTCTGCAAGGCCCTGCCCCGTTTATATTACAGCGCCCACGTTGCACAGATAATTGCTCCTGCCCAGAGGCACCTGTAATTCTCGCCGCGGCCAGCTCGCAAGCATGCCTGCAAATTTGGCATGCGTTAGTGTTTCTCAGCCGTCCTGCGGATCCGCGGCGCCTCGTCGCCGCCCTGCGCTTCCCGTCCTCACGCAGTGTCGGCGTGCACAAAGGAGTTCTCATGAAATTTGTGCTCGCGCGGTTCCCATTGGCGCAATGCGCCGTCAGTCGGGGGCTCAAGACGCGCCATCCAGCCATCCCCATTTTTATTGTTCTTGAATATATGCTGCTCCTTGGTACGCGTTAGTGATTTCAGCCATCCTGCGAATCCGCGGCGTCTTGTCGCAACTCGGCGCAGCCCGTCCTCGCATTTGACTGTTGGTAAGAATGGTTTCTAATCGTTTACATGTTTGCATCCATCACCGTCAATACCATCCCCGTCATCATACTTGCCTTCGCCACTATCATCGTCATCATCATCATCATTCTAGCAAGCATCGCGATCATGATAATCCCCACCATCACGTTTTCACCATTCCCTGATATTTCACGTTATCACATACTCCTGTCGTCGCCCCCACTTTCATCTCCATCAACACCACCACCACCATCACCACCGTGACCGTCTCATTATCATCAGCAGCGTCAGCATCATCACCAGCATCACAGCCACCATCATCATCGTCATCATCGTCATCAGCATCATCATGTATGAACAAAGTCCGAGGGTTTCCCCAGCGGAAGCGGTGTACGTACTTTCCAATTGAATGTTTAATTTTTGCATCAGTTGATTTCGATTTTGTTTCAGCCCGGCGCACATGAGATATCGTATACACATACGTTGTACATACGTGTTCGATGTGTGGTGTCAAGCGTCGGGAAATTGAGCTATGTCGTCATGCCTTTTTCGTTGATATGGCATGGCATATAGCCAATCTATCCGATGCTGTACGTTTCACTTCATCCAGTTGCATCTATCTCACATGTACAATAATAATCCATTTCCGCCATGGTTGCGGATGAGTCACGTGCAGGGTTCAGCTGATATGTTTCGTTGGCCCCTTGTTGCGAGTGGTAACGAATTGCTCCGCACATCGTCCATTTCGATTCGATCGATTCGATTCGGTATCGATTCCAGCTGGCTCGATCAGGTTCGATATCGGTATTCCGACGAGCGATGTGGCCCGATGTTTGCATGGCATCGTTGTGCATCTTGGCGCAGCCGATCCGACTCGATTTCGACTCCCGTGCCGATGCAGCCCGATCCGACGCACGTTGCGCTTCGATTCGGTTTATCGATTCGATGTTGAACGCTCCTGCCGCAGGAAGGAAGGCTGGATGCGCGGAGTAAGCAACTGCGGCTCTCAGCGGGGCGTACCCGAACGGTGTACAAGATTTCGTTGCGCAGTTTGTTGACCGGTCCATTGCACTCCTGGCTGAAGAAACCCAAGGCGAGCCCACGTATGCGAGGGGTGGGGTGCACGTCCGATGTATTTATCCGAACTGTCTCCCTTGTTGTCGCCGTCTTCTTTTCCTTCGCCTCGCGCGTCCCCTCCGTGCAGTCTTGGGAAACGGCGAACTCAGTGCCCTCTCAGGGTGTTCCCGAGACTTCCTGCACGGCTTCGTATTTGCTGGCTTTCTGAAATTTCTGTGGCAGTTGCGCCTGATTTGTTCTGCATCCTGCCCTCGTCTTCACTGCGAAGTCTCGATCTGCCTGTCGTGCATCCAGCCAGTGGAGCAACATGAATCTTGCCCTCGTCTTCGCAAAGGGACATAGCTGCAGCGAATCCTGCGCCCCGAGTCTCCTACCCATCCTCCGCGGCCCTGCCTCCTCCTCTCCTCCCTCGTGGGCTCTCTGCTCCGTTTCGCCCCCTCCCTCTCCCCATGAAGGGCAGGGGTCCTGAGGGAAACGGATCCGGAAGATTGTTTGCCGTTTTCAGATTCCTGGGGCTTTCCCCAGGCCCCTAACCTTCAAAACAACTACCCGTTTCTTTTGGCCTCGGAGTAGATGATGTCGGAGGATCGCGCCGCGTCGTCGATGCATCGGCGGCAGGGCTGGATGTGGAGCCCGATTTGCTTCACGTCGACGTCGCCGATGCATTGCCGACGTCGATGCATCGCTGGTGCATCCCCGATGCATCGCCGATGCATCGCCGATACGGCGCAATCCTCCGACTGCATCTACTCCGACCCCATCTAGGAGGCCTCTAGTTTCCTTTAGGACACGTGTCTCTTCCTGCCAAACCCACACTGGTGACGGCTGTCAGAAATTCCTGGGCTCGATGCCACGGGAGGGAGGCAAGAGAGCGTGTGAGAGAAGCATGGTGCGGGGGGGGGGTGGTCAGGACGTGGAGGCATTGTGGCAGGGATGGGAGGGATGGATGAAAAGGACGCGGAGGAAGATTGGGAGGGGAGGGTCTGTGGGGGCAGGAGGGAGGAGGGTCTCGATGTGGTCCCGCCGTGGGAGCCGGATACACGAGTCATCATTCAAGCTCGGGGCTCAAGTGGCGGGGTCAATGCTCATGCAAGATCTTGCAGAGCCAGGGGTGTCCTGATTTGGGCTTAGGCGCAGGATCCTGCAGGATCCTGCATGATTTTGGAAGATCCCGCAGAGCCCGACTGACCGGGGTTTGCATTGACCAGGGTCAGTAGATCCCCGACAAGTGAAGCTCTCCGACCTGTGGGGAGGCGCGCAGCTACGACTCGCCCACCGTAACGTGGGGCGTCCAGGGGCCCTGTTCGTGACTGCCAGGGGTGGCTAATACGAGCCGGCGGGCGAAACCACTTGCCGACTCGCCCGCTCTCCTCCGTGCGGTCCCCCGCGGGCGAGCGCGCGCGGGCGAGCGCGCGCGCTGCCTATCGGAGCGCTCCCCCCATGCTCCCCCATGCGCGCGCGCCTAGACAGGACCTCTCCCCCTCATGCAGTTCATGCAGTGGCGCCCCCTACCCCCATCTCATTGGGGACTGGGGCTGAAGTTTGACGCCGCGACGCTGCGGCCCATGATTACAGCAGCCAGAGAATGCTGAATATTCGCGCGAGCCACATTTTGTATTTTCGCGGGCTGGTCCGGAATCAGCCGCCATCCCTCCTGGCCTTGCTGCAGGCCGGCACTTGGGAGCCAGAACTACCATTGTTGCCGACAATCCGGATCGACGTCGAGCGGGTGCGCGCGCTTGGCCTCGCGCGTTGTCTGCCTTCTTTGCGGGGCGGTCTGCAAGCGTGGCTTGGTCTACTCCGGGACACCGCCATGTGGACCTCCGTCCTCGACAGGATCCAGTTCTTTGAGTCTTGCTTGACAGGGCCGCCGTGACAGGACACTCCGAGCCTAGTGACGGGCGCGGATTGAGCCACCAGTGCCCAGGCTGCCCGGTGCGCTTCTCGTCGGAACGCGTTTTGGCCGAACGTTGTCGGGCCAAGCATGGGCATCGGTTAGCCGTTAAACAGCGCATTAATGGTTCCGGCGTGCGCCCCGCTTGCGGCACAAATTTTCGCGCACGATTGCGATGCATCTTGCGCGTGCACAGCTTGGGTGCTGGCTAATGCCGCCCCGCTACCTGCTGCCGTGCTGGCAGCACTGAACGAGCAAGATCGGGCGGCCAAGCGCGAGGCCTGGGCCCGGGGGCGCACGCGCCCTTTGACTCGAGGAACGGCGATCACCCGCGACGGCAAACGCATCGGACACTGCCGGTAGCGCATTACCTTTTCTCCAGCGCTCCTCGGCGCTGAGCGTGCTGCGCCGGGGCGTCATGTGCGCAGCAGGCGCCCTGACGTAATTGCTGTGATCATTTTTCTTGTGTATATCAAATTCCCAAATTTGTCGTAGCCGCGCGGTGGCTTTCACACCGCGCTATACACATGGCATTCACGTCGCCTGGCGTTCGTGCTTTGTGCTGGCAGGTCCCTGACGTCGCTCTCACGGGGTGTGCTTCGTCTTGCTCCTGCCTCCGTTCCTCCCCCCCCAACTGCCGTGCTATGTTGTATGGCTTCTGCAGTGCTGTGCGTTTACAGGTGCCCTCCGACTCTTGAGCAAAACAAAACTTTCGGCACATCCCGCCACCGTGCCGGGATCGTGGGTATGCATATTGGATGTTCGTTGGGGTCTCGTGGGAGGCTTCTCGGGGGTCTCTAGGAGGCAGTTTGGAGGTTTTTGGGGGGCGTTTTTGGGCCTCGCGGCGGCCTCTTTGGGGGCCGTCTTGGGCGCCTCTTGGGCCGCCTTGGGGCGCTCTTCGGCCGTCTTGGGGTCCTCGTGGTTGCTTCTTGGGCCGTTTTGGGGTGGTCTGGGGGGTCTCTTTGGGCCGTCTTAGAGCGTCGGAATGGCGAAAATGAGGAGAACGCCACAATCCTTCAATGATTTTGACCTCGTGGGGCCTCTTGGGAGGCCTCTTCGGGTCCTCTTGGGGTGTCTTGGCGGCTTCTTGGGGCCGTTTTGGGGCCAGCTTTACCATCTTGGGGCGATCGGCTGGCGCATCGGAGTCGTCCGGAGCTGTTTTGGAGGCCTCTTGGAGCCCTCTGCGCCCGCCTTGCGGCCTTCTTGGGCCTCGTAATTAAAGTCATGCGACAAGCCGCGACGGAGCCCAGGGGGCATGCGGGAAACCCCGGAGACTCGGCAGATTCGGCTCTGACTCCTCAGGACTGAGAACTGAGGCTCCAGGGATTAGGCAATGGACTTGAGGGCACGCCGACTGTGCCCAGAGGCACGGTGGCGCATCTTGATATGACAAATGAGATAGCAATAGGGGAGCAAGGTGGAAACAATAGTGGGTTGTTTGAACAAAAGAGACACTCAGCAAAACACTGATAGACACGAGTGATGATATCATCACCTTTGCATGTCGGGTGACTGTGATAATGCCGACTTACATCTATCTTGATACATGTACAAGGTATTTTGCAATTACATCTGAAACATCTAATGTTTGCCAGCCAGCAACAAGTCTGCCAGGTTTCTTGGAGTTTTGCGCGCGCACTTCCTCTCCACCTCCATTTGCGCCATCGCATCACCGCGCTCATCGTCATCGCAAATTGTCGTGATCGCCGCCACCGTGTGCACAATCAGCTTCACCGCCAGCACGTGGACATTATCATCGCCGCCGTCAACCAGCATCGGCGCCGCCATGGGCGTTGCACGTCGTCATTGTCAGCGTCATCGTGGCCACCGCCATCGCTATCATCATCTTCGTTGTCGACGTCATCATGATGCCGCGCGCGCCCGAGCCTTCGACCCACACTGAAACGCCCGCGCGCCAGCGCGGTGTTTGAGATGCGCTCGAGAGTGCCCGTCGGGAAGCGCCATCCCGGCCGCATCAGTTGTGCCAAACCAGTTGGTCGCTTTGCGCGCGAATGTGAGGTCGCCAGCGCGGCCGCAAAAGTGCTCCAGCGAGTCCCAACGTGTAACCACAATATTTGCCGAATGGGTTTTGCCAACCAAGTTGCGGCTGGAGGATGGGACGTGTGTGCGAACAGTGGATTTGACGACTTGAAGGTTGTCGTAATGATTTGCGCCGCGCAGTTGGGCACCACGTAGATTGCGCCGAGTGGCTGGCCCCGAATTGATTGCACCCATGGCTTTCACCAAACAGCCTAAGCCGCCAACGTTGCCCCAGGCAGATAATGGTCCACGCGTTGCACGACGTAGTTTGCCCGACATGGCTTTCATCACGCATATTCTCTTTTTAAGAGGTAGGCTCCACCACCCGTCGCGGGGGGAGTCGGTACCCCCTGGGCACTGCAACCCCAGCTGCCTTCTGGGTCGTAGGTGGTTTCCTCGTCCAACCCCCTTCTTCCCTTTCGGGGAGGGGTTCACCCCCTCCTTTGGACCTGGACGAGGGGTCCCGCGAGGGGTTGGAGCGTCCAAGATGACCCAAGATGGTTCCAAGAGCGTATCGGAGAGCCCAAGATGAGCTCCAAGATGGCCCCAGAATCCCCCAGATGCCTCCAGATGGCTCCGATGATGCTCCAAGAGGCCCCAAGACCGCTCTAAGACGGCTCCAAGTGGCCAACGAGCTCCCCACGGAGAGGCCCCGACGAGGCCAAACTCATTCCAAAACCTATGGGAAATCAATGTGTGTGTTGCTGTCTCGCCTATTCGCTTTCACTGGCCATCCGCGGCCTCAAGATGGCACAAGATGGCCCCAGGAGGGACCCAGGGCAGCCCCTAGACGGCCCCAAGGGCGCCCAAGCGCGCTCCAAGAGCGCCCCAAGAGCGCCCCAAGAGGCCACTCGTGGGGCTCCCAAGGGGGGAGGCGGATTTAGGAACCCCTCTTCTTTGATCGATCTCCCCCAAGATGGTCTCAAGCGCGCTACTAAGGCTCCCCAGAGCGCCCCAAGATGGCGCCCAGACGGCCCCAAGCGGCGCCCAAAATGCTTCCAAGAGACCCCCACGAGGCCCCCAAGAGGCTTCAAGAGGATCCCCGAGGCACCCAAGACGCTCAAAAAAGGCCCTGGGCTCGCCAGGATGCCCCTTCTTCTCCTCCTCCTTTTCCTCCTCCTCCTTGTCCACTGTCTCTTCCTCCTTCCTCCTTTCCGCCTTCCTCCTCCTCCTCCTCCTCCTCCTCCTCCTCCTCCTCCTCCTCCTCCTCCACCACCACTCTCCCCCTCTTCGGGCATCGGACGGCTTCCCCCGCCCTGTGTTCTTCTGCATGCTCCCCCACTTCCCTGATCACCTCAACTCCCCTGGACATCGTTTCTGGATGTTTTTTGGTGGGGGTACTTTTTGGTACGCGGCCGCGCGCAAACAAGTCGAACGCCGAGCAAGCTAGGGCGGGCTGCGCCGAAGCGAAGGAAAAACAGCAAAGTGAACAGCGTCCGTAACAGAGCGGAACTGGGTTTGGTGGGGATCTGTGAATCGTCAACAATTTGCATATGATTATGCCCCATCGGTCTCTTCCCATAAGGAATCGAAGTATTCCCTGCGACCACGCATGACCCCTGTTACCCTTGTCAGACGACACGACGCGTGCACGTTCACCCCAATGCAGAGTGATGAGGTACAGTGCGTCAGGTGGCAGTTTCCTTACCCGCGCTGTCGCGAGATTCCGCCTGCATGTGTAGGTTTAGCGAGGCTGGGCCCGTGCCCCAACAGCGAGGGGTACCCAGTACCCGCGGATGTGGTGGCTTACGACGTGCCCGTGTGCGTTACGACGGAACTGCTGGGAACCGTGGTGCATTGTGAAGGTACGGGGGTTCGGGGGTGGAGCACAGAATCAGTAAAGCGTGGAAGTGCTATTGTGCTGAGCCCGGGTTCCGGGGGCAGCTCCTCTCCAGAACTGAAAAAATTCAGCGTTACCGAGAAACGGTCCAATCTGTTTTGTCGTGGGGGATGGAACGCGGTACAATGTCACAAACGGAACTCACCAAATTACAGCAATTCGAAATTGGGATTCTACGTTAGTTATGCCGTTTTCGGAAGGAGCCGCACCAAACCATGGAAAATTACATGCGTGGGGCCAACCGCACGGCACGCACGGCATTCACTAATGCTGGCCATCTGCTAGAAATCATCACGGGGCGGTTCTACGATCTTATTGGGGACCTACACGACAAGCGCGACCTGGGAGGGTTCCACACGCAGGCGTGGGATATGTGGAGTTTCAACAGCCAGGCCTCGTGGCGTCATGATGTCACCCACCAGAGAGCATTCGGGCGACACCACGGCAAGTATCGGAAGCTAGACCCGACCGTGCGATTGCACCGAGCGGGGTGGAAGAAACGAGCGACGCCGGAACATCTTCTCGTACAGGCGTTTGGGGTGAGCTGGATGCAACGTTTGGGGCCGCGTTGGGCGAAGGGGAAGGCGACATTTATTCAGACGACTCTGGAGAAGTACGGTTTGCATAGTAGGCAATTGCACGCCCTCCGGCTGCAACAACAACAGGCCCGTAGGTGTGCGTACGAGCAGCGGTCCGACACTGCGCCGCAGGTGGTGGCGACAGACAGGGCGGCGAAGCGTGCGAAAACAATGCGCTTTGCTGAGACAAACGACCCGGATTGGCGATCGAGTGGCCGAGGTTTCCCACTGCCAGCCAACGTTCAGGCCATATGTTGGATACAGTCTGATAGTCAGTTACTTGTGGACTGGATCTGTGGTGTGTCTGTGTGTAAGGATTCGAAGTGGGTATCAGCAGTACAAAAAATGCAGCGAGCACTGTACCAAACGTGGTGCGACGGAACCATGAGGAATGCCCGAATGGGCGGACAGTGGGTGGAACACATCCCGCGGGAACTCAATGCAAGGGCCGACGAATTAGCCACATCAGGGTCACGACGGAGAGAGGGGGAGGGAGGGTTTATGATGACGAGTGTGATGTTACGACGGGTGGTGCGCATTCCTTTACAATTATGGGTGCAGACGGACGGTGGGTGCAGGGAAGGATCAATGGGAGGAGGGATGGACGTGCGCGTACGATGCAGGGGCTCTGGGACGACCGTGGAGTGGAGGGACCTGTATCGTGAGTCTATGTATTTCGGGGAGAGAGGCACTGCGTTGAAGGCGGAGACAATGGCAATGCGGCGGGCTGTGGAGTTTCTCCAGGGGGTTGCGGCGTGCCAGGGGCAGTGGGATCTACTGTATGAGCAATGTCTTAGCCGATATCCACGGACGGCAGACCACACAACACCGGGGGACAAGCGGGCCCGGAGAGGGGCCATAGAACGGAGCTAACTTACGCATCCTTGCAGAGACAGTACGATGTGTAACGTGACTTGTGTTTGTGACGGTGTAGCGGTGTTGGGAGAGGGTGCGTGGCATATTGGAGGCCCCACCACCATCGATGTGAAGGTATAGTGCGGTATGTTGCGCCACGCTGACTTGCCGTACTGGGCCTGAGCGGGGGAAAGGGTCTGCGAGAGGGCGTGCGATCTTCCAGCTGGCGTGCATTCTTAGCGGGATTATGTAACCTAGCTGGTTTCCGGCTTAGAGGTAATCAAACAAATGCAAGCCTACATGCACGCATGCGTACATGCACACATGCAGGCATACATACACCCACATAGGCAAACACGAGTACACACGCCTGTGCACTGGTACATCATATACACTCGCATATACACATACATGCACATACGCACATAGTTGCGTGTACGTGTTTGTTTGAATGACTGTTTGCATGCATGCATGCATGCGTACACGTATGCATGCATGCACACACACGTATTTATATGCATATATTTATACATGTATGTGTGCGTGTATGTAATTATGTGTGTATGTATGTATGTATGTATGTATGTATGTGTATGTATGTATGCATGTATGTATGTGTAGGTATGCATGTAGATTTGTATGTGTGTGTCCATGCATGTGCGTATGTGTAGGTATGTATGTTTGCGCGCATGTTACGGATGTATGTATTTATGTTTGCATGCATGCATGGATGCATGTGTGTATGTATGTATGTGTATGTATGTATGCATGTGCATGTATTAATATGTGCATGTATGCATGTATGGATGTATGCATGCATGTGTGTATGCATGTGTGTCGGTATGCACGCATGCATGTAAGTATGTTCTGACCGTCGCCGTACTAGTGCAGGGCCCAGAGTGGGCCCTCTTCGGGGTCTCTGGAGGTCGTCTTCAGGCAGTCTCGGGGGCTTCCTGGGCCGTCTTGCCCAGTTGGGCTGTTTTGGGGCTCTCATGGGCCGTCTGGAGTCCCTTCTGTGTGCCCTCTTGGAGCATCTTGGGGCTGTTTTGGGCCCGTTTGGGTCGTCCTGGGCTGGGGCCCTCTTGGGTCATCTTGGAGCGATCTCGGGGGCGTTTTCGGCCGTCTCGGGCGCTCTCGAAACCGAAAAGCCGAGTATGGGAAAATTGCACGTAAACCTAGGGGAAACATATAATGATTGCCTCTTGGGGGCCTCGTGGGAATCGTCTTCGCGCCCCCTTGAGCCATCTGGGGAGCCCGTTGGGCCGCGGAGTGGCCATCTTGGGCCGTCCTGGGTCTACCGTGGCCGTCTGGGGGTGCTCGTCGGGCCCTCCTGAAGCCTCCTGGGGCCATCTGGGGCCGTCTTGGGCTCTCCTGGGGCGCTCCAGAATCAGGCTCCCCGGACGGGCTGGGAGTTGTGTCAGGTCAGTTTTATCAATGCATGCAGGTATGCGCTAAATTCGTACAGCTGTATATATATATATGTGTGTATGTCTATGTATATGTATATGTATATGTATATGTATGTATGTGTGTATATATATGTATGTGTATATATACATACATATATATATATATATATATATATATATATCCCAGCGTGGCCCTTTCATCAAGCGAACTACAGATGAATCGCCGGCGCGCCCTTGCTGAATTCACGGGACAGCCGTAGGATGTGAGCAGTCTCATCCCAAAGCCGCCTTTTCACGTCACCACGGAATGCATGCTCGTTGGTCTAGCATGCGCCCAACGCTTGAATTCGTAACACATCATAGTATGCGGGCCACGCGCGTGCCGCCACGCGCGCGTGTCGAAACCCGTGTAAAAGCATGTGATTTCGAGCATTTCAAGATACAGCTCTTCAACAATATACGGGCAACCAGCAGATTGTCAACACAACGTGTGTTTGATTTGTTGATCTTGTGTGCGCACATCTTCCCACCATCACTTCCTCGACGCCATCGCTTTACCGCCGTGTTCGTCATCGTCGCACGCTGCCACTGTTGTCATCATCTGCACGATCACCTGCGGCACCGACACATGGATACCATACATACATACACACATACATACACCCACGCACCGCGCAAGGTTCACATCGAACGTGCAATGTCAAATTGTTTTGGACCCCGCGCTGGTAAAGAGGTTGGTTTGAACATATCGTGTGTTACTTATCCTGAATATTCAATAGCCCATGGCTTAGTCGTGACTGTAATGCATTTGCGTAAATGCTAGATTCTCACGTGTTTGAGATGTTTTGTGCGGGTTGGTTCCCATTGCCTCGTTTTCTGGACGGATCCATCGGATCCCGCAGGCAAGCGTGACAATTCACAGGAGCACCGGAGAATTCGTATGAGTCCAGAATCATGATGTGGACCCATACGACTTTCAGAAACCAGAACAAAGTATCCTAGGAACGGGAGGGATCTCGCACGAACTTCAATGCGAAGACACACAGGACTCTTGTTTGAAGGGTAGTTCCCGCTGGGGCATCCTCGGTCCCTCCCCTCGGCCGCCCGGCTGCTCCGCTCCGGAGGCGAGCCGCAGTGGGTCTTGGACCCGAAGGACTCGAGCAGGGGATCGGCTACAGCATCGATTTACCCCAACATTGATTTGTTCGTCGGATCCACGAGAAAAACGTCGAACGCGCGCATCTCTACATCTATTCGGCGTATTCGTATCGTAGATGCGACGAACATGTCAATTGTGGGGTAAGTCAACTCTGTTGTCGACCCCCTACCCGAAGGACGCGCGGGCGTTCTTCAGCGCTCTCGTGGACGGCGGAGTGGTGCCGTTCCCTCTCGTGCAGGAGCACGGTCGGCCCGCCCCGCGCTGCGAGCTCTGCTCCCAGTCGGGACGATCGAAATGGGTACGGAAAGAATGGGCACGACGACCGACAGCATGTCCTGTTCATTTTGAACCGGATTCGCTGTCGGTGCCGCCGCGGGCCTAGTCCACTTGAGACAGAAGGCCGCCTGCCCAACAGCGGCCGCTGTCGGTTTTGGACAACAGTTGTTGCTGGGCGTCGTACCCAGTTCTTCCATACCCATGTCGGGCGTCCAAACCCAGGTGGGGGGGGGGGAGGACGAGGGAGCAGTCCACCGTCGGGGGCACCGCAGCCCTGCTTTCTTTAGCTGGCAGGTGACGGGGTTCAGCGCGAACGGGGCTCAGCCAAAGCGCCGGTCTGTTCACGGCCGGACTGTGGATTAGCGCGGCTTTGGAGGTGGGCTTAGATATTGGTTGAGTTGGGCTGAGGAAGCCCTCAAGAGGAGCGAGCGGCCAGGGTCCGCAGATATGCAGGAAGTCATGTGGACTGGCGACGGGTCCCGCTTCCAAGCAATATAGGCGCGCTCCGTCGCAAGATTAGGTGGGACTGGCCTAGTGTTTCGGGGGCGTTTTCCTCAATCCATGGATCTGATGCTCTCGCGCCAGATCCAGAGATCCTTAACCATGGCCCTCCCTTGCGTTTTCCGTCCTGTTTAGGCTTCCTGGAGGTTTCTCGTCGCCACGGCTGGACGCGCCTCGAACAACAGGTCAGCGTGGGCCTCAGGAGGGGTCCAGAGAATTTTTGTTGAGCTGAGGTGGGTCGGGTGGGAGAGAACCCCGTTGTCTCAGAGTTACCTGGTGCTGGAACGCTCCTGATCCCCCGCTCGCGTTTCTTTGGTCGTTCGCCCTAGTCGCTCGTCCCTCGCTCTCTCTCTCTCTCTCTCTGTCTTTGCCCCGCCTCTTGTCCTCGCTCGTCGTGCGTCCGTCTCTCTGCCTTCGTGTGCCCTCTCTCTTCTCCTGTGCCCTTCCCCTCCCCCTCTCGGGAGGACTGCACTTGGGACGGAAAGGATGGGGGCAGTGCAGGACGCTGTCCACATTGGACAGACAGTCGCATGCCCAACAGCGGCCGCTGTCGGATTTGGACAAATCCCTGTACGCATCTCTACCGTGCCTGTTCTTCCCCTCTTCCTTCCCTGGCCGGCGCTCAGCACGGTGGAGTCTTTTCCCCACCCCCCCCAGCTGTGGGAGTGCCCGTCCCCCCAGTGGTGGGAGCAGACGCGTCGTGTTTCAGAGATCGGCCTCACCATTCATCGCGAGACTGCTGAAGCTCTCGGCATGGGTTGCGGAGTGGCAGACACGCAGCTTGTGCGTAGGAGCATCCCGCCTCGCACTGTGCCACAGGGGGGATGAGGATCTCAGATGCGTGACAATTCTTCCTGCTTTTATCGGGGCGGGTAAGGGGTGGGTGGGCGCGGAAAATGCGGGCGGGCGGGGGGGTAACGTGCTGCCGACTTCCCGTGACGTGTCCATGTTGGGCATTTGTTGTGCCATTATTGCGGTGCAGACCATTCCTTTTCTCGTCATGATCATCAGCAGTTTGCTGGTTGCTGACATCTCAGCGGGCGCCAGGTCCGCCACCGTCGGGGGACCCCTTCTTGGCGTGGTGCGTCCAGGAGGCCTACAACCGGCACGCAGTGAATCCCGATGGTAGCCCATTCGGAAGCAAGGGCAAAGGTGGCCGCTGCAGCCGATCGTTGCCTCACTCGTCGGGGTGGAGCGCGTGCGCGTTCTGTTCGCTTCGTGGGTGGCAAATCACACGAATCACAGTGCACATTAGCGCCGCAGGAGCTCTTCGTCCCATCTGGTTATGTTGTTCCAGGCGAGGGGCTTGCGACGTATGGAGCAGCATCGTCTGATCGCGTTGATGTTCGCGCCATGGGTGCACGAAGCGTGACGTGGATGTGCCTGGCGAAATTGGCCGTCCGCTTCCTCGGGGCATCCTGAACAAATGGCTTCGCAACCTCGGCTATGGCGTGTTCCCGCTAACAGACACGTGAATTCATCGGAGAATCGTGCATGACGCGTGGAATCCCGAGCCCGAGTCTGTGATAGCCCCCCCCCTGAGCCCGAGCATGTGCGCTCTGCGCGCGAAATCACCGATGCTGATTCTTAGAGATGTAGGGTCTTTAAGTTCAGCTGATGCGGCGAATTCATCGATGTGTTACGGTATTGCTGCAACAGTTGTAGCAGAAGAGGCATAGTGCAGTGGGAACCACGGCGATGGCGACGACCGCAAGGGCATATGAGAAGAACGACGGTAAATATGAGGCGCACTGGGATGCGGAGGAGGATGATGATGATGAGGAGGAGGAGGAGGAGGGGGACGAGGAGGAGGAGGAGGAGGAGGAGGAGGAGGAGGGGTGGGGGAAAAAGGGATTAGAGATGAACAGGGGAAGAAGGATGATGATGAGGAGGAGGAGAAGGAGGTTAAGAGGGAGGAGGGTGAGGGACGATTAGAAGGGGGAGGACGAGGGAGGAGGAGGAAGGATGAGGGGGGGATGTGGGAGGAGGAAGAAGAGACACATGAGGAAGGACGGGGGAGGAGGAGGAAGAGGAGGAGACGGCCTCCCCCTCGGCCTCCCCATCCTCATCATCATCGTCATCGCCATCATCACCATTCTCTCCTTCATTTTGTTTTTCCTCCTCCTTGTCCTCTTCCTCTTTCCTTCTCCTCCTCCTCCACCTCCTCCTCCTCCTCCTCCTCTCTCTCCTCCTTCTACACCGCCTTCTCCTACTTCTTCTCTTCTTCTTCCTCCCTTTCGCCATTGGGTCGAGTGCGCCGCGTCTGTTTTGGCGGGGTGGCATCCTGGTGCTTCCCTTCGCTGCCCTCGGAAAGGCAAACGTGTGGAAACGATCGGCGTCCCGCGCCCGTGCCCAGCGCTTCGGGCGGTCATTGCAGTTTTTGTCCACCGCCGAACTGGCGGACATGTAATTGACTGCGCCCCTATCACTCGCAAGACGTTGATATATGTTTGAAAGGTGCGCTGGGCGCGTTGAGTGCGACGCGTTGCTCCCCATCCCACCTCCGGGCGCTCATTCCACGAACAAACGCACCCCGCGGCAGCGCGTGGCAACGACATTTCCATCTGAGATAAGGTGCACCCTCAACGATCCCATGACACATTTGGCCCAAACGCCGCCATCGGCTGATGTTGGCAAGGTTTACCACTGATTTCACGCGAGGCGTAATCATTCAGCGTCGTGGCGCATGCGATATGCACCAAAAGAAACGTTTCACTGAATGCGTCCTTAAATAGAGACCACATACATGATATCAAAGGGTTAGTCTGAAATCTCACGTCTTAGGCTAAGACTTATACTTTTACGTCATATCTCAAGCCTTGCGTTAGTACTTACGGATCCTCTGGGTGGAGGGTCCCGAGAACAGAATGTCCGTGGGTGGGGGTGCCAGGGCCAGGAGGGGAGCGTTGGTCGGTTTTGGGCGAAAACATGTCCGGTGGGGGCCCCAAGAACCGAAGTTCCGTGGGTGGGGGTGCCGGGGCCAGGAAGGGGGCGTTGGTCAGCTTGGGGCGACAAGATGTGCGGTGGGGTGACCCAAACACAGAAGTTCCGTTGGTGGGGGTGCCGGGGCCTGGAGGGGGGCGGTGGTCGGTTTTGGGTGAGAAAATGTGTGGTGGTCGCAATAGAAGTTCCGTGGGCGGAGGTGCTGAGGCCAGGAAGGGGGGCGTTATCGGTTTTGGGCGAGATTTCGTTCGAAAATGTGCGGTGGGGGGTCTCAAGAACAGACGTTCCGTGGGTGAGGGTGCCGGGGCCAGGAGGGAGGCGTTGGGCGTTTGTGGGCGAGAAAATGTGTGGTGGGGGTCCCAAGAACAGAAGTTCCATGGGTGAGGGTGCCGAGCGGGGTGGAGCTGGGGCAAACAATTTAAGGGTGGAGGGTCCCCAGAACAAGGGTCCCGATGAAGGCTCCGCAGGCGGCGGAAGGGGTCCCGAGGAAGGCTCCGCAGACGCGCGGTGGAAGCGCGGTGGAACATGCCAGGGCACGGCTGGGTGTGTGGGTGCGTTTCGGGCTAGAGGGGATAGTAGCTCGGGTTACGAGGGGTGGGGATGACGCGACGTGGTGGGAGCGTGGTCCACAGGTGAGCAATTGAGTCGCACACGCTTCTGGGGTCGGCGGATTCTGACGATGAAGCATGCGCTGACCTTGCACACACGGTAATGTTGGGAACGTTATCGATGGGGTGCGCCGATGTGTTGTTGATGCCCCAATGGTCTGAGCTAACTGCCATACCACAACGCTTCGCTCTCAGCCGTGGTGGACACTTGGTGCGAGAACCAACAGTGGACGGGTTCGAGTTGCAGCATAATTTACCATATTTTGCTAATACAGATATTGATGTCACCGCCGTTCGCGTTCAGGGAAACCAGGAAGATAGAGCGCAGCCAGCGCAATGCACCAATGGGACGCGATCTTGAATGGTTGTCCCGCGGAGCATCGCACTACAGGTTACACGTGTTTTTGTGCAAACCAGGGGCTTCAGTTTCGCGCTGCTCCTTTTGTTGCTCCGCACGGCATTGCTTTAGGTGCCAAACGGCTGCATACAAAAACATGGTTTTTCAGCGGGTGAATTCTGCATTCCGGGCTAAGACTGATCCACCCGGGGAGTCTCAGTTTTATTTCGGCTTCGTGCGTGATTTGCCACTTTGCAACTGTCAGGAAACCAAACAAGCATAATCGCACATCCATAACTCGGGCGAGTGGGTGATGATAATGATGTTGACATTGGTGACGAGGGCGACGACAACGACAATGTCGATGATCATGATAAACTAGATGACGACATTGGGGACGATGACGACGATGCTGATGATGACGATGATGACGGTTGCAGATGACGTTGGCGATGAGTGATTTTCTTTCTGCGTGAGCGCCTCACAGCTGGGCGCCAGCAACCTGCGGCGGCTCTCGTGGACCACAGCAAAGACATGGTGAGGGTTAAGACACGCAGCAGCTTCAAAACGGCGGCTTGAGTGGCAGCATATTTTCCCGGACAGCCACTGGGAGTAGTGCAAAATTGCACAAGCCATTCACAGAAGTTCCAGAAACCCTGTAAAACATGGAGCCGCTGAGAGTGCTCCTAATTGGCGCGAACCTTGCACAGAAGTCTTAGGAGCCCTGGACAATGGACAGCGATTGAGAGCGGTGCAGGCGGGCGCGAGCTATTCACAGAATTGTCAGAAGCCTTGTGCAATAGTGCACAGTGGCGCGAGCTTAACACAGCAGTTGCTCGAGCTCAAGACAGGACTCTCAGAACCTGCTGCCGTTCCCTCTCCCACCCCCGCCCGCCCGCGACGCGACGAACGACCCCCCCCGGTCACTCCTGGAATTCGGCCATCTGTCAGGAGTTCCGCCATGCGAAGAGAGAGGATATCAAGCCTGCGAGCAAGCAGCTCGTGTGCCGATTCTTCGTAAAAAAATCTTGGCGGGGCCACTTGGGGTTGAGCCTCGCGCCCACGGCCCACTCGTGCCGATTCGCTCCGAAGGGAGGAAGAAGGGGATACTGACAAAGCGGGACCGGACGAGAAAAGCAAGGGAGGGGTTGGAACGGGAATTTTTGAAGTTCTTACATGCAAGTTTGAGGCATGCAGCATGCAACACGTTCGTTGCCGACGTGGTTCTTGGAGGTTTGAAGGGTTCGCGGGGAGCGTTGCAGTTTGCGGTTGCAACATTGTCACCAGTAATGGTGCCACATCGATTCCACATCGAGAGAGAAAGAAGCCGCCGTTTGGGTCCACACTGGCAAACATGTGTCGTGGTTATCTCATATATGTGCAGACTTGTGTAGATACATGTGTAAATGTATATGTATGTATACATTGGGAGCAGCATTTCCAGGCCCTTGAAAGGGGACACCGTCGCCGCATGCGGACGCGGCTCGACGAACTTGCGTCAGGCCGCGCACAAGTTTTCTGTGGTTGGGGATCGTTTTCGCAATGTTGGTGAGCTTGTGATCAGAGGAGCACGAAGTCATGATCATGACACGCTTCCACAATCCAATGTGTCAAAAAACTCCGCGGACTTTAGATACCATGGCCGCTAGAGCCAATCGCATCATGCGAGTATCAACCCTATGGGAGTGTCGAACCCTTGCCACTCCGCTTATTCATACTCTTAGGTAGCCTCCGTTCGGACGCGTTCCCTTGTCCGCTCCCCTCAGGTGGAAAGGGCGGCACTTCTTGGGCCAGCAAGAAAGCCAAGCCTAAACCGAAGCCGCTGAACCCTCTCTTCGAGGGGCTCCCGAACGGGATATGCAGGGACCGCCCCCTGGGAGTGCAGTTGCAGGGCTGTAGGAGATGGAGGAGAAGGCAGCAGCAGTTGCAGGTGGGGGAAGGAGAAGGACCAGTACGATCCAATCGATTCGATTCGGTATCCGATTTTGTCCCAGTGACCCGACGATCTGGTGTGGTCTGATGCTCCGTGGCGCTGCTGTGTATCGTGGCGCAGCCGATCCTATTCGATTTTGATTTCGATTCCGTGCCGATGCAGCCCGATCTGACGCGCGTTCCAATCCGATCCGTTTTCCCGATTCGGTGTTGACTGGTCATGCAGTGAAGCAGCGACGTATGGAATAACATCCTGTGGGATGCATCATGTCGGATCTAAAACAAACCAGGGAATTGACCCGTCCCACGCGGTCATCGAATGTGGTGATAGGATGTCAGAGTGGTGGTAGCGTGTTTGAAAGGTGGTCGCAGGTGGCCACGTCAACGTCAGGGTCAACGTCCACAGAAGGTGAGGACGAACGTGCTCTCGAAGTCTTTCCTTCGTCTGACCAAGGCCTCGGGTATGTGATCAGCAGGAAGCGGGCATGTTGCACTCAGATGGAGTGCATGATTGGATTTGAGAGGTTGTTACGTGTCGTCCTCGTGCCGTTTTTTCTGGCATTCGTTTCCATTGATGTGCCAGTCTTGGGCAGCGCGTTCAGAATTCCTTGGAACTGATCCCCGCTATGACTTGTTCAAATCCCTTGCGTCGCCGGAGACTGCCAAACTCTCGCGGGGGTGCTAGTGTCTCACTGGGACTGGGCGAAGGCATGTAATGAGTCGAGTTCGACTACGTAGTAGGTCGACCCTGCAAAATTGACGGGACTCCCGCGTCTCGTATGTCATCTTCCCCGTCTTCTTCATGCTTGGAGCGCGGGACGCGGGTTGCCCTCGGACAAGACTTGTGTCCGCTCGGGTGTTCTTTGCAATCCATCCCGACTGTAGCCCAGTGTCAAACATTTTCCGACGCCACCAAGCGGGAAGGCCGGAGACGGAGCGTATTGCCATCGGGCAGCGCCAGGGCGCCTCAAGAGTCATGGGCGAGCCATTGTCAGGATTTCTTGCTGGACAAGTGCGAGAGGGGAGACGGCTGCCGATTCACGCACGACGAGGAAGCCAAGGCCGAGGTCGGCGCAGCCGCCTCGACATTGGCAGTCTCGTCATCTCTCTTCATTCCCCCATCTCCTCAACACCTGCTCTCTCGGAGCCTTGTTCGAGGAGCAGAAAAGGGCATACACATGAACTTTTGGCGCTCCGCTCGGAATGCCTGGATCTGCGCTGGGGCCCCCCTGGCGGCGCCGCCGGCCCCCCTCCCTGGCGCGCTCCGCGCGCCAGGGAGGGGGTTCCAGTTCAGATCCAGGAAATCCGCGCTCACCGTCAACAGTTTATGTCTATGCCGTTTCTTGCTCCTCTGTTTGTGGCGGGGGTCGAGTGAGGTGTGCTCACTCCCAACCGCGGGAAGAGATCGATGTCACAACGCGGCGGCCCAGAGCACAACGACCAGTTGTCGGGAAAGCGCAGCCAGCCTGAGCAGGAATGATCGAACGAGCGAACCTCCTCTCCCATCCCCCCTCCCTCCCGCTCTCGAAGACCTCCGGAGGTCCGCGCAGGCCTCCTGGATCGGTGCCGCACCCCCCTGGCCTCGTCGGCCTGCCCCTCCCACCCTCCGTCGCTGGCCAGCTGCTTGCGCTGCATCTCCGGGTGGCCCCGCCCGTCCCCAGGGTTGGTTTCCCTGCTTGTGCCCGACGCGGATTTGGCGCGGATTCGACACGGGTCCGACGAGGCCGAGATGGACCCGGCACGGATGCGACGCGGGCAGGGCCGCGACGGGACAGAGACGAGGTCCCCCGAAGATTCAGCGTAAAGTTGCTGAGGCCGAGGAGAATCTCGGATACGCAGCAGGCACCGCATCAGGCGCGATGTGCCCTTGGTCGGAGCCTTCCGCGGAGCGTCAGACCAACGACGGGGTCGCCCGCCTCCATGCTACGCAAGGAGGGGGACCGAGCGTCCTTCTTCCTGTCCGCACCCAGACATTTTAACGTCAGCGGCGAGGCACGTAATTACTGCGCCAGCGAGCGGCGATCCGGGGCGACCGAGTGGCCCATTCGCCGCACCGACCTTTCTCTGTTGCGCGGCGTTCGGGCGGCGGGGCCAGACCCGGGCACGCGGGCCGCTGCCGTCGCAGGATCGCGTGCAGCGGTCGGCGGCCCGCCCACCAGCGGCCACTCCTGGCGGGGGGGGAGGCCTTTTCCTGCGTGGAGCCAGAGGATCGGGACAGCACCCCTCTAGGCTCTAGGTCTCCCAGATGGGATCGGAGTAGATGGGGTCGGAGGATCGCGACGCATCGCCGATGCATCGCCGATGCGGCTCGATGTGGAGCCCGATTTGCTTCACGCCGATGTCGCCGATGCATCGCCGACGTCCACGAAGCATCGCCGATGCATCGCCGATGCATCGTCGATGTATCGACGACGTAGCGAGATCCTCCGACCGTTTTCAGGGTTGGGTTTCTTGAGAGTGTTTCTTCCGGCCGCTCCTGCACTGTAGTCGACCTGTTCCATCTGCTTCAGTCCTTCTCTGCCCTCCTTTGGTCCATTGCGATCCTGCGCTGGTTTCGAACCTACGTAGAAGTTGACCAGGCATGGGCTCCTGTTGGGGTCGGAGTTCGTGAAGGCGGCTTCTGGTCTTGAGAGCAATCTCGTGCGAACAGGATGTAGTCGAGTTGTGCTTGAAGTCTTCGGAAGTTTGGCCTCAGCCTTTATCGCGAGCGTTGCTCCGATGTGCTCTGCACTTGACGTCGGGCGTGCCCGCCAACCTCTGCGCCCCGCAGGGAGGTGGATGAGGATGGCGAGGACAACAAGAAGGTGGGGACAAGACATGAACAAACGAAACGGGGTAGGGGAAGCAGGATGGGGGTGGAGCAGGAGGACGAACAGGACGAGAAGGTGAAGGAGGATGGCAATGACTGGGGGATGAGGAAGAGGGGAAGGTGGGCATGGGGAAGGGGAGGGGCGAATTGGGAGGGACAATTTGCACAGAGTGACGAGTCGCACAGTTGAGAATATGCACCTTCCCGGTACCAGGTGGCGCTTAGACAAGCCATGGCGGAGGCTGAGAAGGCGATCAGCGATCCTCTCTTCGTTGTTTCAGCGGCGGGTGAGCACTGTAAGCGATCATCTGAGCAGCAAGCGCGACGAAATGCGAAGCAAGGGCCAGACGACAGGCTTCTTGTCGACAGGAGGGAGGCATGGGAGAGGTCTCCCGTCAGTGCAATCGAACCGCATCATAAGTTTGACAAGGACTAGTAAGTTTCCAAGGGTATCCTTGGTTCTCGGCCCATCCAAGCTTTCAGCCATGGGCTATGGGCTTCAACTTTGGCTTCAATTTGGGCGTCCAAAGGCCTTGCATACTTACTGCGCGTCCGTACGATCCGGTCGCCCTGTACGGGGACGGAATGCGCAGAACCCATATGGGGTAATCGGGGAGCAACCGAATGCACGGAGTGAGCTAGATGAGACCGTCCTGTGGCAAGTACTTCTGAGCCGGCCGGGAACCCTTGAGAAACCGAGTGTGATCCCATTGTGTAATCTAGCCGCGAACGAATTATGATTCACTTGCGAGTCAGCATCGGATCAGTTTGGAGCCATGTGCAGGACGTGCACACATACATCTTTCAATTCTGAATACATGTGTGATCCATTCCCGCCAGGTGGCATGGTGTCGCATTGTCAGCCGTCGGTAGACCAATCAAACTTAGTTATAGCCCATCGTTGTGAATCGGCAGTGAACCACTGGTGAACCAATTGCGCATGTATTAAGATCTAGCTGTGGAACAATTGTGAACCGATTGTGTCTTTGATGTATTGATTGGCCTACTGAAGCAATGAGATTGATTGACGGATGCACGGATGTGTTGAATGATGAATTAGTTGGAAAACATTTTTTGTTATATTATTATCGTGCGCATGTTTATTTGTGCTAGATGCGGCATCGCATCGAGGAACATTTTTGCTTCAGACATGTCTCGGTGTTATTCTTCCTAGTCTACTTGAGAACATGTTGTACTATTCCTTCACGCTTCGCGTATCCTCACCAGCCCGTTCAGAAACCCCGCCCATGAGAAATGGCGGGAAGAAAGGGACGAATCCACACACGTATAGTGAAACAATGCGGGTAACCAGGATGAGCAGTGAGATTTTCCGAAGCAAGGGGCAGCTTGGGAGGGCTTCTTCGGGCCATCCGTGGGGCCCGCGGGGGGGCGAGGGGAGGAGGAGGAGGAGGAGGATAAGGAAGGAGGAGGATGAGGAAGGAGAAGGAGGAGGAGGAAGGAGGAGGATGAGGAAGGAGGAGGAGGAGGAGGAGGATGGGTAGGGGGAGGGGGAGGAGGCACGCCGCCCCCTGGGGCCCTCGAGGGGCGCTTTTGGGGCGCTCGTGGGCGCTCTTGAGGCCCTCTTAGGGCCCTCTTGGGAGCCATGGCAGACCTCTTGAGGCTTAAGTGTGTCTGTGTGTGTTTGAGAGGCAAACTAGCCTCAAAAGCTAAACTCCAAAAGCTTCATGAATACTCCGAGTATTAACCAGAGTACTGTTAGAGCTTTTCGAGTATAGCTTTTGATGTTAGTTTGCCTCCAACACATTAAACTGTCATTAGACTCTGGCCCCGAACTCTGTTTCATCTCTGATTTCTTGAAACTCTGATTAAACGCTGGTCTGAACTCTGATTTCACTATGATTCGGCTCTGCCCCCAGCCAGAGCTAAATCATAGTTAAATCATTGTTCCAGAGCAGACCTGAAGCAGAGTTGTCGCTAAACCAGAGATGAATGAGAGTGCTAGGCCAGGGCCACATCAGAGTTTCAGCCAAACCAGAAGTGAGTCAGAGTTTCAGGCCAGAGCCAAAACAGAGCTGAATCATACTACCATCAGAGTTCTTGCAGGTCCCGGGTGGAGGGCGAGGGGCGCGCTGCGCAAGTGCGCTTGTCTTCCTGCAAACGAAGGAGGGCCTCGCCGCAGGATGGGGGGACGAGGGAGAGGCCTCCTCCCCCCCATCTTCTACTGTTTCCTCTCTCCTTGCCCACCCTCCCTCCTCCCATCGCTCTCTTTCCTACCTCGTCTATCCCCTCTCTCCTTCCTCCGCTTCCCTCTTCTTCCCTTTCCCTCCTCCCCCGTCCGCGCCCCCCTCTTCCCCCCCCTCACCCCCCCTCCTCCTCAGTTTGTCTCCTCCCTCCTCCCTATATCCCCTCCCTTTCATCCTCCTCCTCTTCCCCCCCCTGGCCTCCCTAGTCCCGTTTCCTCTTCTCTTGGTCGATGTCGCCCTCCACGTGCGGTCCCTCCTCTGCCCTCGGCCCCCATTCCTCCCTTCGTCCTTTTGTTCCTCCTCATCGTCCTCTTCGTCCTCCCCCTCCCCTCCTCCGCATCGAGCGTAAGTCTTCGCTCCTCGGCCTCGGTGTCCCGTCCTCGATCTCGCCCTCGCTCCCCCCTTCATTCCAGGCCCCGCGCCCGGCCTCGTCTCCACCCTCGCCACCGCGCCCGCCCTCGCCCCCGCCCGAGGTTCACTTCGGCCCTCTTTCTCGCCTTCGCTTTCGATCCCGTCCTTGCTCTCACCGTCGTTCCCGCCCTCGTTCCCACCC
Source organism: Prorocentrum cordatum (assembly GCA_963575745.1). Classification (NCBI taxonomy): domain Eukaryota; class Dinophyceae; order Prorocentrales; family Prorocentraceae; genus Prorocentrum; species Prorocentrum cordatum. Next base: position 1,230,909 of record CAUYUJ010002002.1, read on the forward strand.
TTGTTCCAACCTTCGTTCCCGCCCTCGTTTTCGCCTTCGCTCCCGCTGTCGCTCCCGTCCTCGTTCCCGCCGTCGCTCCCGCCGTCGGTCTCGCCCTCGTTCCCGCCCTCGTTCCCGCCCTCGTTCTCGCCCTCGTTCTCGCCCTCGCTCCCGCCCTCGTTCCCGCCTTCGTTCCCGCCCTCGGTTTCGCCCTCGTTATCGCCCTCGTTCCCGCCTTCGTTCCCGCCTTCGTTCCCGCCCTCGTTCTCGCCCTGGTTCCCGCCTTCGTTCCCTCCTTCGCTCCCGCCCTCGTTCTCGCCCTCGTTCCCGCCCTCGTTCCGCCCTCATTCTCGCCACCTTTTTCGCCGTCGTTCCGAGGCCGCCCGGAGGCCGCCCGGGGAACCCAAGGGCCGCCCGGGGAAATCAGTCTTTGAAGCAGAGTTTGGCCCAGACCTCAAACAGACCTCAAACGAACCTTCAACAGACCTCAAACAGACCTCAATCAAGGTTTGGCCCCAAACAGACTTCAAACAGACCTTAACGAGACTTCAAACATACCTTGAACAAACTTCAAACAGACCTCCCGGAGGAGGCGCCCGGGCAATTCCCGAGGCGCCCGGAGGAATCCCGGAGGCGCCCAGGGGCGGCCCCCCGCCCCCATTCCCGCCCTCGCCCCCACCCTCGTTCCCGCCTTCGTTCCCGCCATCGTTCTCGTTCTCGCCCTCGTTCTCGCCCCCGTTCTCGCCTTCGTTCTCTCCCTCGTTTTGGCCTTCGCTCCCGCCGTCGCTCCCGCCCTCGTTCCCGGCGTCGCTCCCGCCCTTGTTCTCGCCCTTGTTCCCGCCCTCTCTCCCGCCCTTGTTCCCGCCCTCGTTCCCGCCCTCGTTTTCGCCCCCGTTTTCGCCCTCGATCCCGCCCTTGTTCTCGCCCTCTTTATCTCTCTCGTTCTCGCCCTCGTTACCGCCTTCGTCGCCGCCTTCGTTCCCGCCCTCGCTTTTGCCCTCGTTCCCGCCCTCGTACCCGCCCTCAAATTCGCCCTCGTTCTCGCCGTCGTTCTCGCCCATTGCCCCCGCCCCCGTTCCCACCCCAGTTCCTGCCTCCGCCTTCGCTCTCGCGATGGTTCCCACCCTTGCCCCTTGCCCCCGGCTTCGTCCTGGGCACCTCCCAGGGCGCCTCCCGCGCACCCGAGCCTTCCGACAAGTGCAGCGCTTCTCCTCTGCGCTGCCTGCCCCCGACCTGTCCAGGGTGGGCGGCGGGGGTAAGGGCGGTCGCCACGGTGGCGGTGACCGCCCCAACCCTTTCGCGGCGCGGCGGCCGGCAGCCTCGCGGAGCGATCCTCGGGTGAGCCTTTGAGCAATTTGGGGCAGGGCCGCGCAGGCGGGGGGCGCAGCCCCGCCCCCCCCGCACAGGCCTTAGCCTTAGCGCTGCCGCAGGGCGGCGTGCGCAGGCGGGCGGCTGGGTCCCCAGCCATTACCTGCCGCTTGGCTGGCGCATTCCTCTTTAAGACACATGCGCGCGGGGTCGACCCGGAAACGTTCTGGACCGACGCCGCGACATTGGTTTCGGCGGACTCAAACCGCACCAGAAGCGCACTTACTTTGTAGAGTTCCCAGTCATACCCAAATCAGCCTTGGGACTCAGGGCCAGAGTTAAATCAGAGTTCCAGTCGGACCTCAATCGGAGTTGGGCTGAGGGCCAGACTTGAATCAGAGTTCCAGCGCGGACACGAATCAGACCTTCATCGGAGTTTGGGGGCTGAACAGAGAAACGGAACTTGCTTCCAAAAAACACGCCTAACTTGAGGCCGATCAACGGAGGGGGGGGGGAGGGGGCAAATTCTCTTCGTGTCTTGGGCCGCTCGCGGGCCGCTATTGGGCGCTCGCGGGGCCGCCTGGGAGGGGCTCTCGAGCCCGTTTGGGGGCTATGATGATGATGTGCCCTCGGAAGCGCATATGACGTGACAAGGCGAGAAGGCAAACATCATTGATGTCCCCTCTGGGCGTTTGAGTGAGTTTGGTTTCTTGGGGCTCGCGCGATGGTTATGACTGCTCCGGGGGTGCCCTTCCGAATTCGAGGGGGTCCCAGCAGATCCCGAAGCGTATCGTGACCCTCGTCGGACCTCTTTGGAAGCACATCGAAGCCAGATTGAACAATTGTTAGACCGAGCCGCCTTGGGAACCATATTTGAGCATCGGAGGCCCTCTTGGAGCCATCTTGGGCGAAAACAGACCCTCTGCCATCTCGCGCCCCCGCCGCCTCCCAAAACACCTCAGGGAGGGGGGGGGGGGGGAAGACCCCCTCTCCACGAAGGGAACGGGGTGTGGGAAAAGGAACGGAAGGTATGGTTAGACCACCTGCGCCAAACAGGGCTGGTGAGATTAGGTTTCAGACGGCGCTCCAATCCGCAAGGTGGCGAGTCACAAACGGATGATGGCAACGGCTGCCCCCAGTGCTCTCTATCGGACGGCGCGGGAACTAGGTAAAACAGACCGCCGCGACGTCAAAGTGCGGCGCATCCGGGTGATATTGAGGCGCCATTATGTCACCGCCATGTCCGCTTACCTGTACCTGAAAGAAGAAATACTCCACGCACAGCGCCTCGCGGGAGCCAGCGATTTTCTATGGGGGCGTCCTTGTCTCGGTGGTCCAGGCGGGGGCCCGATATTTGCGATGTCCCGCTTGATGATAGATTGCCTGATAGGGTCCTTGTCGTCGCGCCAGCTGCTGGCCCAGGAAGAGTTTCCGCCTTTTGATGACACACGCCGAGGGGTCTTCGGCCTCCCTCTGCTGAACCTCTTGCGTTTGACATTCTCAATGTCGCAGGTTGGCTGCATTCCCAAACTTCGATTCGAGCTGCGTGTTGGGAAGATGTCAAGCCTTTTTGGGGGGCGCGTCTTTTGGTAGCTAAAGGCTGTCGCTCCTTGCTCGAACCCTTCTTCGCAGGACTTTCACTGTCCGTGCTGCCCCCCCCCGCGCCCAGCGAGCTGCCAGAAAAAACAAAAAAAAAAAAAACAAAAAATTGGGCGGCAGGGGAAACGTATATGTCCCCGTGCCCCACAGGGCGAGCAGGGCGGGGTCGAGGAGGCCGAGGACTCCGCGTTGGTGGGGGGGTCCCTCCCCTCCTCCTGTTTCTGCTGCTCCTCCTCCTCCCCCTCCCCATCCTCCTCCTCCTCCTCCTCCTCCTCCTCCTCCTCCTCCTCCTCCTCCTCCTCCTCCTCCTCCTCATCTTCATCCTCATCTTCATCCTCATCCTCATCCTCATCCTCATCCTCATCCTCCTCCCGCGCGACCCCATCCGCCTGCTCCTCCCTCGTCATTTTCCTCCTGTTCCTCCTCCTCCTCTTCCTCCTTCTCCTCTTTTCCTCCTCCTCCTCCTCCTCCTCCTCCTTTCCCCCTCCTCGTTTTCCTCCTCCTCCTTCTCCTCCTGCTCCTCCCCTTCCTGCCCCTCCCCCCCTGCCCCCTGCCTCCCTCCTTCTCGCTCGTCCTCCTTCCGCCCTGCTCCTCGCTCATCGCGTTGGGCTTCAGCGGGAAGGAACGTGGGCGAGAAAGGCTTAGGTTGCATGTGCCGCCGTTTCGGCCTAAGTTCTGGCACACCTTGTGGGAGGCTATTCGGTAGGGGTGTGAGAATTCACATCCCAGTGTGGACGTGCGAATATTGCAGATGAGCTGCATGACCTCGGTTGTGGCATTGCTTGCTTCAGCGAATAGCGACTTGGGATCGTCGTAGCCTCTGTACCTTCTGGGCGTTTGGGGCGTTTGGACCATGGCCGTTTCTGGCTTGTTCTGCTCGCGTACTCGCGGTTCAGATCTCTCGATGGTTCGGGTTGCTTTCAGGGCGTCTAAGGCGGTTTGGCAGGGCACCATGCCCATTGTCCTCGCCCCCCTCCTTCCCCTGGTCTTGGGGTGCAGTCGGACCGAGGCATAAGATCGAGGTTTGTTCGGGGAGGGTACCCCAGAGTTCTTTGTGTTTGTTGGATGTTCCTGTGCATCTTGGGGAGGGTTCCCTGGGATGTTCTGTTTGTGTTGGCCGACTGAGGGTCTCATGTTCTTGAGGGATGTTATCTAAAGGCTGCCGCCTCTGCCGCCGACCCCAAATTGGGGTTACGCGCGACGCAAAGGAGGTCTCATTGAAGTGGAAGACATGTAAGTTTCGCTCAACCGGGCGCGCGTCCTGGGGATTAAGAGGAGGGCGGGGAAAGGAGGATTGGGGTAGGTGGTGCAGCGGGGCAGGACGAGCAGGAGAGGACGAACATCTTGAAAAACACAGGATGCATATCCGTGATTCTGGCTTCCGCGGTCTTCTCTGGGGGTGTTCCTGGAGCGTTCTCGGTGCTTCTTCGGCGGTCCTGGAAGCCATCTTGGGTGGTGTGGACGTCTTGGACAACTCCAGGGGCGTGTCTCGGCGCCGACAGAGCCTCGGGGAGAGGGGGCGATCCGTGCAGCGAGGTGCGAGCTATGGGTGGGCCTTCAGAACAGTCCAGAATCCAGAAGTTTTATCAGGCAGGACTTGGCATTCTAGCACGCCTCCACGTGCCAGAGGTCCAGAAGCTTGGGGATGCCGGGGCCAGGTGGGGGGCATGGAGGGGGGCGTGGGTCGTTTTTGGGCGAGAAATCGCGGGGTCGGGGGTTCTCAAAACAGAGGGCCAGAAGCTTGGGGATGCCGGGGCCAGGTGGGGGGCATGGAGGGAGGTGTTTGTTGTTTTTGGGCGAGAAATCGCGGGGTCGGGGGCTCTCAAAACAGAAGTCCAGAAGCTTGGGGATGCCGGGGCCAGGCGGGGGGCATGGAGGGGGGCGTTGGTAGTTTTTGGGCGAGAAATCGTGGGTCGGGGTCTCTCAACAGAGGTCCAGAAGCTTGGGGATGCCGGGGCCAGGTGGGGGGCATGGAGGGGGCGTTGGTTTGTTTTTGGGCGAGAAATCGCGGGGTCGGGGTTCTCAAAGCAGAGGTCCAGAAGCTTGGGGATGCCGGGGCCAGGTGGGGGGTATGGAGGGGGGCGTTGTTCGTTTTTGGGCGAGAAATCGTGGAGTCGGGGGTTCTCAAAACAGAGGTCCAGAAGCTGGAGGATGCCGGGGCCAGGTGGGGGGCATGGAGGGGGGCGTTGGTCGTTTTTGGACGAGAAATCGTGAGGTCGGGGGCTCTCAAGACAGGGGTCCAGAAGCTTGGGGATGCCTGGGCCAGGTGGGGGGCATGGAGGGGGCCATTGGTCGTTTTTGGGCGAGAAATCGTGGTGTCGGGGGTTCTCAAAACAGAGGTCCAGAAGCTTTGGGATGCCGGGGCCAGGTGGAGGGCATGGAGGGGGGCGTTGGTCGTTTTTGGAGGGCATGGAGGGGGGCGTTGGTCGTTTTTGGGCGAGAAAT
>CAUYUJ010002002.1:1236339-1258839 GCA_963575745.1 Prorocentrum cordatum
ACTACAAGAGTACAAACGCAGACTGGACGAAAATCGCGCACAGAAAAGGGCCAAGACACTCCCCTCCCTATCCAGCCTACCGCTGGGGTTCAGGGTGCCATCAGACGCCGCAGCCCCAACTTCTCTTAAGGAGCTCGTCCTACTTACGCCGCCCCAGTTCCGCCCAGCCAGCGCTGGCACCACACTCCCACCGCGCCGGCTCACCGACGGCAGGTTCGGCACCGAGGTGCACCTAACCAAATGCTACTCGGCCACCTGTGACTTCTGTCCCCCCATTTCCCTCCTGCTGGAGTGGTCGCCAGGCGCGCCAGCCTGGGGCTGTTTCGTATGGCGCGCAGAGACGGATGCGGACTGCACCGAGCAGACAGGTCTCCCTCCGTGGGACGCAATGCCATCATTGTGGATCAAGAGGCAGTGGAACGCCAGCTGGGCTTGCAGGAGGTGCCCGGTTCACATCTGGGACATTGCCTCCAGCGCCCTCGACCGAATGCTGGGCCAATGCTCCAACGAGATATACCCAACTCCCCCACCGAGAGGCCAGCCATGAGCGAGATCTAAGAGGAGTGGGGCATCTACGACATGCCAGCGCATCTCTCCCCAAACAGCCCAGCGCCAGCCACAGGCACCAACCCACTAATGGCAACTGCCGACGGCCGAACAGAGCTAGCTCCGCGCCCACAAGAAAGCACATATGGAGGAGGTGCTCACAGCTACACACTACCAGCTCTTCCACCACCCATGGCACCGCCACTACCCACATACTCCACCCGCCGTCTCGGTGGGGAGCAGTCGAGAGGCCCCGTCCGCGAGTTGGTCAAGTTTCTGATCGAGTGGAGTCACACGGTCTACTCCCTCTGGGCGGCCCACACTCAGCGGTGGGGAAGGGGCGTTGTGGGGGAGGTGACCGACGAGTCGGGGTGGTCTCTCGAGCACCCGGTGCAATTCCTGCAGTCCATCTACGGGGGCGAGATACCTAGGAACGGGCACCCCCCGCGCATCCCCTGGGACGGGCGGGGGGCAGCGGCGGCCAATGTGGTCGCGCACCTAGTAGAGAGCAGCTCGAAGTACCAGGAGGAATGGCGGCGCTTTGCAGATACTCGACAACCAGAAAGGACAGTGCCCCCATCGGCAGCCGTTGGACACGCTAACCACCTTTCTATCACGAATGAAGGATGACCTCACAGGAGGAACAATAGAGCTCCTCGCTGGCTCGCGGAAGGTTACGAAGACCTGCAGCGCTGAAGAAGGAGGATCCCCCACAGCCGTCTGGCTCAACAAGCCCCGGGCGACATCATCCGGCCCCTCCCCTGACCACGCTTTCCCCCGGCCACCTGCCGCGCCAGGACAGCCTGACGGAGAGGTGGGAGATGTTCCGCCCCCACACAAGTATGGAAGTGGCGGCGGCGAGGATGAAGTTGACTGGGGCCCATCCGAGACAGAAGGCCAGGATCATGGAACCCAGCCAGACAGGAATGACTCCGTGGCTCAGGCCAGTCCCGCACGCCAAGTAGCCGAGGCCGACGCCCCAGAACGAAGCGACAGTGAGGTTTCCCACAGTCCGCCGATCCTGTGGTCCAGACCCCCACAGAGGGTCGAATCGGCAGCCTGGTCGCCGTGCGCTAGGGAATACGCGCGTACATTCCAGGACGCAATGTGCGACGGCAGGCAGCTAAGGCTAGTTGAAAACAAGTCAGAGCGCCGACCACCCCCTATTCCCGAAGACGCCTCACTCGGCCGCGCAGACCGCCCGCCACTGAGCCCACCCGCCACTTGGCAGCGTCGCAGCTCAGGCCGAGGGCGCGAGCCTCAGGCATCATCCATCCCACCAGCGCGCCCAGATGACCCCATGGGCGGTCTCCCCATGTACTTAAAGCCAATCAGCGAAGCAGACGCCAACAAGGGCGAGCCAGCACCAGACAATATCATCCGACTACAGAAGACGCTGGGAGGCGCCTTCAACGGGATCTGGGCCGCCTGGGGTCGTAAGGCAGGCAGCAAGCATGGGGGCCCATGGGTCAACATCAAGTCCGACCCCAAGAGGAATTCGTTACAGCTACGCGAAGACTTCCTCCAGGCATGGAACAAAGCAGGCTTCGACGCCCACGAGATGGACGACGAGCACCAGCTCCATGTAGAATGGCCAACCACTATGGACAGACAGCGCAAGCAGCTACAACGTGACACCAAAACACACACACACCCGAAGGTCCCAGGGGTGGCGGTCGCCCGTATCCATGGGCTGACGGCAGCAAGGTGACGCCATGTCCCCCCCCAGTGCCCGCCTATGACAGAGACGCCATGCAAGCAGCTGCCTCAAGCGAGCCCACTGGGGAGGATCGACGGTACCCATGGAGCAAACCAAAAGAGGCCACATGCTCCCCCCCGGTGTACACCGATTACAGGGTTGCCGAACAGTCAGGCGCATCCAGTTCTGCCGCTCAATGGGATTCATGGCAGTCCTGGGATGGGTGGAACCGCCGACAGGGCACGTGGGCCGACACAGACTGGAGGACCAGGGAGAAACGAACTGCTCCCAGAGGAGACGCTCACTACGCTGACAAACGGCAGCGCGGTCGGGACTTTGCCCGCAAGTGAGCCCGCCTGGTCTATCCAATAGGGGCGCTGCCCCCTCCATCTCCCCAGGCCCAGGAAGGCAGCCCCATCGTCGAGGGACAGTCGGAGAGGGCTCCATCGCACTCCCCCTGCAGCTCGTCTGCGGCTCAAGACCTTTCCCCCCCTGATTAGGGCAATGCTACGAATCGCCACTCAGCCCGTCTCAGAACGCAACGCATGCTTTCTGGGCGGCATCGACCTCGGGCAGCTGGGGGCTGCCTCCACCTCCCTATACAAAGTGGCCTCCATCGCGCTGACCCTGTGGGCCATATGGGCCCCCGACGTGCCATGCGGGGCCCAATGAGTCGACGGCCCAATGGTCCTCAACCGCCTCTTGCTGCCCACAGGCGCGCAATTGATGAGGATAAAGACGACGCGGGCGGCTGTCCCCCACGGGCCACCTTCCGTGGGTAGTCCCTATACGACAGGGGCTCGTTTCACCGCAGTGACAGGCCCTGGCCTTAATGCACTTGTGCCACCTCCTGGGGGTGAATTTCACCACTCGCACTGCGTCTAGACTCCCACGGTGCAGCGTGGGCCCTTAGCCCGTGTGGTAACGGCTGCCATAATTCCGGCACGCGGTTCACTTTGGCCTTGTTCACTCGGACATGGGCCCCTCTTGCCCGCTTGGGCACTCACGCTGGATGGCTGGGGCCGCAGGCCTAAGGCCCGCCCCATTCGCTCCATAAGCAGCGCATCCGACGACAGCGACCTGCCCTGCAGTGGTGGCGTTTCCCCCCCACCAGGCAGGCACCCTCCTGACCACCTTCCGACGGCGCCTGGTTGGGTCCTCGACCGACGGTGACCACTTGGCTCTCTTCTTCCCCCCATCGTATTCAACTGACCTGCGGCTATCGGCTGCGCCCCCACCCCCCCCCCTACGTTTCACGACGACTGCCGTGGCGGGCCGTTCGACGTGTTCGTTCTCGAGCTTGCGGGACTACGCGCTCTGCAGCGCCCCCCCGGGCCTCCGCCGACGGGGTGGCTTTTCCCGTCTGGGACTTGTTTCACCGCAGTGACATGCCGTGGCATCCTCGGTACCCCCTGGAGGCGAGGTGCCTCTTTGATTACACTGCGTCTATAGCTTCCCACGGAGCATCGTGGACTTAGTCCGTGTGGTATCGGCTGCAATATTCCATGCCCACGGTTCACTTTGGCCTGGTTCACTCGGACATGGGCCCGGCTCGCCCGCCTGGGCAATCATCGGGCGGCCGGGGCCGCCGGCCTAAGGCCCGCCCCATGCGCTCCACACGACGCACTTCCGACGTACGGTGACTTTGCTCTGTGGCGCTTTCCCCCCACCTGGCAGGTGCTCTTCGTCGGCTTCATCGCGCACTGTGTGTGTGCATCGTGGCGCTGGCAGGACGGCCCACGCCGGCTTCCTGTACCTGGGCGCAGTCTGGCAGGGGCGCGCTGGCTGGTTCGGCGCTCAATCTACGCCCACCGGCACGACGCGGCCGACGGCTGGCTTTATACGGGCTGGCCAACGTGACGTGCCCCCCTGTGCGTTGGTGCTCGGCCTCACGTCATGCAGCTGGTGCCTGGTTCCGCGATGATCGCTTCGAGCGCATGAGGTGCTCCGTGAGTGAGCCCCGCGCACCCCCTTCCTTGCCATCGCTGCCCTTATGCGGGCGGGCGTGCCAGGGTCGCAGCTGCCCACCATGCCCACCGCCGTCCTCCCTCTGTTCCTTGCATTCGCACTCCGGCGTCGGCTCTTGGCCCGCTGGCATTTATCTGCTGCTTTATGAGGTTCACTTTGCTCCTCGCATGTGCATTCCAGCGTTGGCTTTTGGCCCGCTGGCAATTATCTTGCTTGTCGCCCCAAGCTTGCTACGACCAGCTTTCTGGAATCGCCCTTGGAGCCGCAGATCAAAAAAGTACCCCCACCACCCCGTCCAGAAATGAGCCCCAGGGGGGTCGAGGTGGACGGAGGTGCGGGGGAAGATGCAGAAGAACAGAGGGGGGGCAGGAGGGGGAGGGAGATAAGGAGGGGGGGGATGAGGAGGGGGGGATGGAGGAGGGCGAGGGCGCGGAGGGCGAGACGGAGGAGATGGAGAAGGAGAAGGAGAAGGAGACGGAGGAGGAGGAGGAGGCTGAGGAGGAGGAGGAGGAGGAGGAGGCGGAGGGGGGAGGGGGGAGAAGGGGGAGGAGGGGGGTGGGGGGGAGAACATGAGGAGTAGGTAGGAGGAGGAGGTACAATGGAGAGCTTGGGGGGGGCCTCTTCGGGCCGAGTTCTTTGGGGCCTATTAGCCCGTCTTGGGAGTGTTGATGAGCGCATCTCGGGGAGCCTTTTCCTCTAACCTTTTTTTTTTTTTCCTGGGCCCCCTTGGTGGTATCTTGGGGGATTCTTGGAGGCCTCCTGGGCGCTTCATTGGGCCTCTTGGGGCCCTCTTGGGGCGTTCTTGGGGCGCTCTTGGGAACATGCGGAGCGCTCTCGGTGCCATGTTGGAGGAGATCGATCAAAGAGGGGGGGTAGATGGGGGGGAGATGGGGGGGGGAGGGAGAAAGGGAGAAAAGCAGGGAGAAGGAGGGGGGGGGGGGGAAAGGGGGGGGAAGGGTGGGGGGGGAAGGGTTCCCCAATTAACGCTGTCCCTCTAGAGTGCCTCTTGGGCACTAAAAGATGCCAAACATCCTCCCAAAATCTGGGGGGGATCAATGCGTTTTGCTTGCCCGCCTTTTCGCTCGCGGGGCCGTCCTGGGCCATCTCGGACGCCTCGGCGACCCGCGGGCCCTCCCGTCCAGGCCCAGGGGAGGGGGCAGGGGGAGGGGTAAACCCGCCCCCGAAGGGGAAGAAGGGTGTTGGAAGAGGCAACTCTCTAGACCACCGACGCCCAGAGGGCTGGTGGGATTCCTCACTCCCCTCGCCACCTACCCCCCGCCACCCTTTCCTTTTTTGTTTTTTTTCCCCCCCCCCCCCCCCCCCCTTTTATTATTATTATTATTATTATTATTTATTTTTCTTTCTTCTCTCTCTCTCTCTCCTCTCTCGCTCCTCTCTCTATCTCTCTCTCTCTCTCTACTCATCCCCCCCCTTTCCCCCCCCATCCTCTCTCTCTCTCCTCTACTTCTCTCTCCCTCACACCTCTCTTCCCTCCCCCCCTCCTCTCTAACCGCCCCCCCCCCCCTCCCTCCCTCTTCTCTCTCTCTCTCTCTCTCTCTCTATTCTCTCTCTCTCTCTTCTCTCTCTCTCTCTCATCTCCCCCCCCCTTCCCCCCCCCCCCCCCCCCCCCCTTTCTCTCTCTCTCTCTCTCGCTCTCACTCGCTCTCTCTCGCTCTCTCTCGCTCTCCCTCGCTCTCTCCCGCTCTCTCTCTCTCTCTCTCTGCTCTCTCTCTCTCTCTCTCTCTAGTCTCGGCTCGAGAGTGCCCAGCACTCAGACCGCAGCCGCGACGCGAAGCGCCCCGCCTCGGAGCCAGACTCCCAGGCCTCGCGAGACCGGAGGGGTCCCAGCAGGACCCTACTGATTCGCGTCACCTCTCTCCCCACCAGAGCGCCCGCCGCAATGGCCCCCGGTAAGCCGGAGCGCCGTCGCTCTTCCAAGCAGCCACCGAGCTCACGTCCTGCTGCCGAAGGGTCTCTCCTCCAACGCAAGCAGGACTGCATCGCAGCTTTCAAGCAAGCGGGGTCCGACCGCCCCACGGCCGCATACAACGGGCTTGCCGAGCTGAACGCGGACGAGCTTCAGGCCACGTACGACATGCACAAGACCAACCCAAAGAAGCTCGGCAGTGCCTTGATCCGCATGTGTGCCGCCAACCAGATCAGCTACACGCTGGATCACCACCAGCGCAGCAAGCCTAAGCGCATTGGTGGTGACACATCACACCCACCAGCTGCGTCCGCACGTCTTCAGGCTGCGGACGCCCAATTCATTGCCTTTGACCCGGCCTTCTGGAAGGTCCCAGTCCTGGCCGAACCCACATCACTTGACGACGGCAAGACGTACAAGCCCAGTATCAGCCTCCACGACTACGAGAGCGGTGAACGGCTGCTGCAGCACCATCTCGAGCAGGGTAAGCGTACCACGGGTCAGCTTGCGATTGCTGTCATGGGCCCAAAAAACGACAACTACGTCGGTACCGAGCTCGCCGTCCCCGTGCTGAAGCGCCACCCCAAGGCGCCCAAAGTGGTCCACACGCACGTCCCCGTGACCGTGTACCAGCTGGGCACCAAGGAAGTCGCCTGCACGGAAAAAAGTAGCCGTCGCCACCATCGATCCTGCCGACCACGTATGCTGGATTCGGGTGACCATACATGAAACCGAGGCCATCGCCGCAGTCCCGTCCATGCATCAGGCCCTTTTTTTTTTTTTTTTTTTTTTTTTTTTTTTTTTTATTTTTATTTTTTTATTTTTTTTTGTTTTTTTTTCTTTTTTTTTTTTTTTTTTTATTTGGGATCAGTTCTCGGGGGGTGCCCCCGTGAACGGTGGTCCACGCGCCAAGGGTCCTTTCCGAAGGGACTCCGCCCCACAGGACAAGGCGCGCCAAAACCAAAAGCACAGGGAGTCCAAGAAAGACGCTCGCCGTCAGGAGCTTGATAGTCAGCTCCAGGACACCTTCAAGGCCCTCTTCCACGGCAACTTTAAAGCCGTCACCATCCTCGAACCGTGCAAAAGCCTAGGCAGGTATGGATCGGGCGTCGGAAAGAGGTCCCTGGCTGCCACCTTCGGCGTCAGTCTTCAAGCGGTTGACAAGGTCTTGGCGGGTTCAGGGCAACTCGGCGCCACCTACGACCTCAGCAACGTAGGTGCTGACGAGCCCACTGCAGACAAGTACCAGACCGTGTGGTTCCCTGAGGACCAGCCATCACGATGGCAGATGCGTTCCAGAAGTCGGTGGACTTCAAGGCCCTAGGAGTCGTCAGGCACGGCAAGTCAGGCTTACTGGGGATCCGTGTTGCACGAGGGTCAGACGCCGCCAAGGCTGCTGCCGTCAGCATCCGTGGCTGTGAAGCCACCCTCGCCAAGACGCGATACCGCATTACTGGCATTGCGGCACGCCACGCCACGCTGACCCAGCTTGCTAAGACTCTCACGGGCCCGTCCGTCAAATGGACTGTGAGGTCTACCACACCGCCTGGGACCCAGCCACTTCGGCTCAGTTTGCCTTAGTGCGCGCCCATCGTCCCCCACCCACATATACGGTACAGGTTCAGGGTGCCCCATCCCGTGGAGCATCACCGAGGCCCCGTTGGCTGAGGTGGTGCCGAAGAGGGACAACGTTACCATTGTCACCCCTACCACTATCACAGAGCCGGTGACGCCGCCAGCCCGTGGTGGCGGCTTCAGCCCCGCCACGGGCACACTCCTAACCAAAGCGGCCCAGGGCCCTTACCTCCACGACCTCATGACTGCCACGCCCAAAGGCAAGGGCGTCGCACCGCTCCTGATCCCCAAGGAGGAGCCTTTAGCCAAGCGCCACCGAACCTCCAGTGGGAAACGCGACGCCACGCCGCACGCAAGATCACACGGCGCCCCAGGCCGCAGCTCCTCTGCACCCCCGCACGGCACGGATGGAGCTGCCGAGCGGACGGCCGTCCAAGGATCAGGTGGTCATGACCCGCAGCTTGGCACGGTGGCAGCTGAAGGCGGGGGCCACACGGAAGGGGACGCTGCCACAGCCGCCGAGGTACCAGGCGACGCTGACGACGTCGAGATCCTCTCATCAGGTGATGAATTCAGCGTGGCATCTCGCGAACTCAACACATGAATTCAGCGTGGCATCTCGCGAACTCAACACCTTCGGCGAACGCTTCGCAACGGCCCCTAAACTGCCAGATGCCGCCACGACCCGCATCCAACACATGGAACAACAGCACGAGCTGCTTGCCAACACGGTGGATAACATGCAGGTGCAGCTTGCGGGCGTTCTCTCATCCCAGGCCACACTCACGGAGCACGTTTCAGGTTTGGAACGAGGGCTTGCCACCGTCGTCACCCAGCAACAGACGGCAACTACCGAAGCTGCTGCACTGCGTGGCGACATCCAGGCCCTCCTCGGGCACCTCACGGGGGGCACCATTCACCTGCCACAGGTGGCCACTCTCGAAACAAAAAAGGAGGAAGCTGCATCAGTTGCCGATCCCGTGGCTGTCTGCGGGTGGATTGACCAGCCAGGCCAGGTCACCCCAGGGACGGGGCCCCCAGGGGCTGACAAAGGCACAGACAAGGGTCGGGCCACTCAGGAACCCTATTGAAGGTGCCTCAGAGAGCCTGCCTCAGCCCTCCGAGGAAGCGCCTTCAGAGGCATCTCTTCTCTCTTCGCGTCGCATCTCTTTCTTGTCATATCATGTCAGTTTTGGCAGCAGCACGAGCAAGCTATCTGGTGTAGGGACACCTGTCACCTTGCTGTGGGTGTGTCTGTTGCAATGTACATGAGCATGCAGGGGTATATGAGGATGCGTGCTGACATGCAGCTTTTGGCTCATCGCTCGCGCCGCCCGCCAGGCCTCGCCATCATGTGGCGCCTTGCCTGCAGCCTGGCCCTCCCCTCGCTCGCTGGAGCACACCCGTCTTCAGGCGGTGCGCCCCAGCATGGAGGTGAGGTTTTCCTGCGACACGCTGAACGTGGGACCCTTGTCTACCTCTACGATGACAGCATCTACAAGTACGATCACTGCACCATTTTGGACCCGATCGGGAACAGCACCGTTGCCGCGGGTCCGTGCGGCATAGGCCAGGCACACAGTGGCGGCTTCAGCCCCGCTGTTGTGCCCCGCTATCGCCCTACGGGTCTCACCACCCCCCTGTGCGCTAGGGGCGAACCCGAGGAGGACCCTGCTTTCTGGCACCTGATGATGATCCGCGCACGGCTCATACCGTGTGCTGCGGCGTGGGCACCAGGTGTGGACCACCAGGACGTGTTCTGGGCATGGCTCGAGGACTGCGTCCCGTACATCCTGGCGACGCTTCATCTGCCACAGTACGATCACCTCTTTCAGGAGGACTCTGAAGACACAACCGACGCCCTGCGTCAGCGCACCGCGGTCGACATGTGCGAGGACATCTGGCACAGAGCGGGCCCCGACAGGCAGCGCACCAACCGCAACCTCACTCGTATCCAGAGCAGCCGCGAGTACGCCACCCGCTACTTTGGCCTTCTTCTGGAATACCAGGGCGCTCGTGCCACGCTCGTCGGCCCTGAGGCTTTCACGGCACCTTTGCCGCCATACCTCTCACGGGCCCATGCTCTGCTGCCAAGAGGCCTCCCTCCACCCGACCAAGACGCCATGGCGTACCTCGCCGACGTGATCCTGCACCAACCGCCAGACATGCTGCCGATCGTCGAGGCGGAGCTCGCCGCGGCGCCGATGGACGGCACCGATCAGGCCGCAGATGATCCCGTATCATGGCTGCTACAGCACATCGCGGCCAGCGATATCGGCAACATATCCATGGACTCGTTCCACGCGTCGGACGATAGCCAGGACGGCATCGATACCCAGGATCGAGACGGCACGACACCACCAGGCGACTCGGCCCAGCGTGACCGCGACAGTGAACCCTACTGTGGGCACACCTCGTTGCACAGCAGTCCGCCCCACAACTCGGCTCAGGCCGACCCTGGCGCACAGCTCAACGACGCTGAAGGCGTCACTGCCGCCGACGCGACAAGCCATTCCACTGCATCGCCAGCTCATGCCAGCCTGTGCAGTGGCGGCTTCAGCCCCGCTGCACCACTGGCTAGACCTGGACATCCCCAGACCGTAGGTGGCAGCACCACGCCCTTCACCTCTGTACACCGTGACAACGCGACTGACTCCAACCTCAGTGTCATTGGCCACTGGCAGGCCGACATCGACAACGACCCCATCGATGAGTACCCAGATGCCAGCGGTTCCCACGAGCCCCAGCACAGCGCAGCGGCATCACGACATTGTGGCTGCCTCATCTGCCTCTTTGTGGCCACGTACGCCATCGCGATAGCAATGCCGTACAAGGACCAGATCGATGGGTACTTGCCGACACCGAGCCGAGACCCCAGCTACCGACAACGACGACGACGCAAAGCGACGGCACCAGGCCCATCGGTGTCCACCACAGCCCGACGCAAAACGACATACAATGTCACGTCCACATTGTGGGCCACTCTCGAATGGACCAGCGTCAAACTCAGAGATAGCGTCTCGGGCGGAGCCACCGCAGTCGGGGTCGGCCTCGGGGGTGTCCTGAAATGGGCCAGCGGCAAGCTCGGGGCTATTGCCACGGGTGGAGTCGTGTGTGGTCTTCTACTCGTCAGTGCAGAACTTCTGGCTCAAGGAGCCGTCGGACACGTAGGAGCCCGCATCTGTGCGCGGGCCCTGGACTCATCCACAGCCCAGTGGTGCCTCCGCTGTTGCCAACCGAGCAGGAGGCCGCGGGACGACGCCACATACAAAATGCCGTGCACGCTCGCCGACGAACACGACGACCAGCATGTGCACGCACTCCGACATCCGCTGCTACAGGAACACTACGCCGCAGCAGTTGCCGCCGCAGTCGCCGATGTCACTACCGCCACCACCGCCGCCATCGTCGAAGCCACTGCCGCCGTATCGCGAGCCTCGTCTGTCACACCAAGATCGACTAGCCCGTCTCCACGAGACGGCTCCAAGAGCGGCGTGGCATTCGGTAACCTACCGACTAACGAGGATGCCACAGCACACGGCAGCGACACCGAGGCAAGGGAAACGCGTGAGCGCACCCACGATAGCCCGTGGTCCATCTTCCGACATGCTGACGCTCGTGGTTCCTCCCCCGACGCGGACACCCAACCACCACGACGGCGAGCACGCTATGCATCACCCGACAGGCCCCAGGCCTTACACAGCCCTCAAGCCACCGACACGCAACTTACGCAACACTATCCAGCGCGACCCAGCGGTCCCCGTGCCGCCGAAGAGCATACTAAACGCCCTGTATCAAAACGGCTTTGCGCTTGGTAACAGTGGCGTGTCTACAGAGGACATCAAAGACGCTCTGCGACTCCACGACCATCCTCGATTTACCCATGATCTAACACTCCACGCGCTGGGGCCGTGGACTGACATCATGCAGAGGCCCCCGAACCGCCTCACTTGGGTGCTGGAAGACTCGGGCGGGAACTCAGGCGAGACCATCTTCCCATACCTCACGTGGGACCTCCGCCAACCCACCACCGACGCGCCCACTGTCTTCTGGCATGGGACCCGCGGCGACCTTGCGGCCCGTCTTGCTGCCAGTGGAGGGCACCTCTTGCCAGGTCCCCGCCGTGAAGCGAAGGGCCGAACTGGCACCAACGTTGGCCGCACGTACGCGAGCGTGCACCCTACGCTGGCCGCGTGGTATGCAATGCCGCCCCACCCGCCCTACAGTCTTGAAGAGGACACCCTCGCGTGGGGACCCATCGCGCTCTGGATGTGCGAGGCCACCCAACCACCGCGCGGGGAAAACAGGCACAACTACGTGAAAGGGGAGGCCCACGGAGCGCGCCTCATTTACCCTCGGGTCCTGAGCCTCCTCATCCGCAAGGACTGGTGTGCCCCCACAGAAGCTGCTTCCAGGTGCCGTGCCCTACCACACGCCTATGGCATGGGCGACTGCGCGCACGCCCTTCACATCGCTGGCTACGATCATCCAGATCTCCGGGAGGCGGCTGAAGCTCACGACCAGGAAGCTAGCACCAGGCGCAGACCAGCCATCGCGGCAGCGTGGCCACCGCCGCAGGCACTATACTCGCCAGAGGCAGCGCGAGTATGGGCCAAACAGCACTACGACTCGGAAGCAGCCACCAGGGATGACCCTAACCAGCCCCGCCCACGCGTCTCGCTTCACATGCTCCAGCTGGACCCGAAACCACTCATCGACCTGGTGTACACTTGCTTGCAAGCTGTCCCCGTGCGGGGGGCACCCTGACGCACGCGGGTCGCGCCCCAGCGGCTCCAGCCCTGGGGCCGCGTCGGGCCCACCACGCACGTACAAGTCAGGCACAGCCCTGCGCACAGTCCAGACCGCTCATCGACGTCATCTGGAGCCGACGAACGCCGTACGCCTTCCCTCATCAGCGCGGCCGCCGCCCTCGCCCGAGGCCGTGCCCGCCCACGACGATCTGCCTCTCGCTCGTCACGACAGAGTGGCGGGAACTCCACCTCAGACAACAGTGGCATCGAGACGTGGGAACACATTGTGACGGAAGAGGAGCCGACTGCCTACCACGTCCTCGCCTACCACGTCCGTGATGTGCGGACCCGTGTCAATGCCCCTGGCATAGAGGTCTGGCTTTTTTTTTTTTAGTTTTTTTTTTTTGTTTTTTTTTTTTGTTTTTTTTTTTTTTTTTGTTTTCTTGTTTTTTTTTGTTTTGTTGTTCGTATTATGTTTCATTTAAGTTTTTATTTTTTTCTTTTTTTTTATATTTATTTTTTTTTTTCTTTTATCTTTTCGTTTTTTTTTTTCTGTGTTGGTTTGTTTTTTTTGTTTGTTTTTGTTTTTTATTTTTATTATTTGTATTTACTTATGTTTTTGCTTGCAGCGCCACTACTTCAGCTGTTTTTTTTTTTTTTTTTTTGTTTTTTTTTTTGTCTGGCTTGACCCTGGTGATCACCACGATGGTGCCTACTTACCGTGGGGGACGACAGTCATGGGCCACCGCGTTATTGACTCTGCGGTGGCGGGGCGGGACGGCTGGGTCATCCTCCACCACGACCACGGCGACACCACTACTAAGCTCTGGGCACCGACCCAAGTCCACGTCAAAGCGGACGACACCTGGCGCACCGTCATGGTACAAGCGGACATGGGGCCCCAGTGGATCAGGTGCCATGCCGAGGACGCTCGCCTCCCCGCCGAGGTTGTCCGCACTACAGGCCAATCCTGGTTTGCTGACGTCTGGCCCTTGTGGGATCGCCCGCGACCCCACCCAGGCGACCCAGGCACAAATGAGCATGCGCTCCCGCCTTTACCAGGACGCTGGTCTTGCCTTCAGTGTCGATTCCAATGCTGTCAGTACTGCGCGGCTCGCCGCAACACGCAGCTCGGCACCTCGGGCCAACCAACGTGCCCAGACTGCGGCCGCAGCGGACTGCGTACACTCATGGACTGTCCACGGACTACTCGTGCAACAGTTGGACGTGTGCATACAGCACCAACAACAGGGACTCCGACACATGCTGCCTGTCCAGCAGGTGCCCCCATCCCCCCAGTCCACACAGCCTGCTCGACGTCCGTGCCACAGGGATGCCGCCGCACATCCTTGCCCGCCAATTCGGCAACGCGCCAGCCCTCCACGACCTTAAGGAACCCCCCGAGCGCCTTCAGGCCCCGGGGGGGAACCTCCACAACCAGGGCAAGCAGGCTACCAGGGTCAATGGTACCTCCCACCGCAGCCGCGGCGCGCCCCCAGGCAGGGACTGCCTGACGGCACAAGGCGGCCACCTGGATTCACAGGAACGGGGATGCCCGAAGAACCTTCCCCCGACCAACCGCTTTGGAGGGAAGGCTACGTGCTCTTCAGCCCCCACCAGGCCCTCAAGGAGGAATTCACCTTCAACAAGACGGTCCGCCGACCCTACTCCCTAGCCATCACCAACATGTACAGGGACCGTGTCACGGTCAGGACCGTCTGCGAGTCGATCGCCGAGCGCATCACACTACCCGCACCCGCTGGCGAGATGTGGTACTGTACTGGGACGCCGAGGGTGGTCCTGGGCCCCAAGCCCTCGACTACGACATGCGACTCTGCGACGCCATGGTGAGCCGTGCCACGACCGAAGCCGAGCTAAACCACGACCGCAGCAACCGTGGTAGTTTCTGCCTCTATGGACCAGCGCGCCAGCGAGCCGTCAACATCACGGCGATCGCAGAGCCGCAGAACATCGACTACATGGAGCATGTGCGGCGATACTCACCCGTAGGGAGGACCTACCCTGACACGCCTTCGAGCACGTTTATCGGGGCTGGCAGCGGCCCGACGTGCCCACCATCCTCCCCGACACCCGTCCCCTCTCGAGAGCCGACTGGCAGCGTCACCAACAGCACCAGCAGCGCATCCAGCAGCGGGACCAACGTGACGCAGGACAGCACGGCACGCCACACTACCGCTCCCCTGCGCGAGTCCCGGCAGGCGGCAACACGGCCTACGACGGGGTTGCCGCCTACTACCGTGGCCCCATAGG
Source organism: Prorocentrum cordatum (assembly GCA_963575745.1). Taxonomy (NCBI): domain Eukaryota; class Dinophyceae; order Prorocentrales; family Prorocentraceae; genus Prorocentrum; species Prorocentrum cordatum. The sequence continues at coordinate 1,251,077 of CAUYUJ010002002.1, forward strand.
TGCCAGGCCCGCGGCTGCTGGAGCAGCCGCCTCCAGCTACGGCCACGCCCCCCACGCCAGGGTACACCCAGCGGTCATCGGCTACCCGCGTGCACCCGTGCAGGCCCTATGGGCCACCTCGCCAGTGCCAGGGTCCACGCGCGCCTGGGGCCTTTACTCAGGCCGACATGATGGCACCTCCAGCAACCAGCCCGCAGTGATAACCCCTGCGGCTTCAGCCCAGGGGGCTGCAACAAACCGTGGCAGGGCGGGGCGCCCCGAAGGATGGCGTGATGCGAACGCGCGCGCTTGGCAACCTCGCCAGCACACGCCCCCGCCAAACGTGGCTGCAGCACTGCGCCCTGCCCAGGCAAAACCTGCCACACCTGAGCGGGAGAGGCAGCCGCTTACCCCGCTCGTCCTCACGCACATCCAGGCGCATCACAGCGCCTCCCCGCGGCACAGCGAGGGAAGCGCCCACCACGTCAGCCCCCGCCCCGACGCTGTCGACCCTGACCAGGCCACAGCCACGGCAGAGGGCGGCACAAGCGCCTCCCGCCAGCCCAGCCCATCACCCTGCGCGGCGCCGATCCGATCCCCGAGCAGGGCGGATTCCGAGCGCGCTAATGCCCAGGCGACCTCGCCACGCGACCGCCACACGGGCGGGCGCGTCCCGCGCAGCAGGACCTGCAGCCGCCACAGTTCACGCAAGGCCTCAGGGAGCTCCACGAGCTCGCCGCCTCGCGAGACTCAGGCTGATGGCCGAGCCCCCGAAGTGGTGCCACGCTTCGGTGCCAGCGTCATTGAACCTGGCCAGGCGGTTGACCTCGAGCCGACGCCGTCCACGGACCATGAGCCGCCGCTGCCCACCTGCGTGATCGTCCCCATCGACGAGGCGCCAACCTTCGACCCGTTCAAGAACAAGTACCGTGTCAAGAACCTTGTGGCGGGTTTCGGCGGTGGCTCACCGCTCTCACCTCAGAGTCGGGGCGGAGCCCCCGCCACCTCAGCGGCTGCCGCGGCAGCGGCGGCCCCGCGGGGAATCAGCCCTGTCCGCAACGTGGGCCTCACGGCAGCGGGCATGGACGAGGCCCAGCGCCAGGCCTCCGACCGTGCTGCTGGAGCTGTTCCACCTGATGCTGCTCATCAAGATACTGACGGGGCGGGCGCGCCACCGCAGGACGGACCAGCGGTGTCGCGTGCGCAGTATATGCGCGTGCGTTGTGCCGCTGCCGCGCCTAGCCGCCGCCGCTGGGTCGCTTTTGCTTTTGTGTTCGGCAGGACGGATCGAGGAGTCGCCTCCCTCTCCCTCTGCTGCCGTCTCACCTCTCCTCCCCTCGTCCCCTATGGTACAGGAGTGAGGAGGATTTTTCGAGACAGTTTTACTGACGTTTATGAACCCCCCCTGGCGCAGTGCCGACCGTGTCCCGCCTATACTTCTGGCCTGACGGCGGCTTCAGCCCCGGTCAAGCTAATCCATAGGAACGCCATGAGCTACTACTGTGGCCAAGCCTTCTACCTGGGCGAGGGTCAGGCTGACCTTCACCGCGCGGGGCGTGCAAACCCCAGCTCCACCGATGGAGACGGGCCAGGTCGCTCCATACACCTCGTCAGCCTTAACATCACCAGTCTCTCAGCGAATTGGCCAACCATCACCGCTCTTGGTGTCGACCACAACGCCGCAGTCATAGCACTACAGGAGACCCGACATGCCAAGCCGACCAGACAAGCCATCGCTACCAGCGCCGCCAATCCACTCCACGGAGGATACCACGCCAGTCTTGGACCTGACCTGGATCTGGCGCGAGCCAGCGCAGAGCTGCCAGCGGCACAGACCACACCGTTGTGGGCAACACTGGCGCCTCGGGAGGGGTCGCCATCCTCTCTAAGGATGCCATTGTCGACTCCACTGTCGACGACAATGCGCCCTGTATCGTCGCCCTCAAGGCCAAGAAAAGATGGCACGAGGTCTTTCTCCCGCTCTGCACTCAACACCGCCGCAGGCGGCGACGAAACAACCACGGGCCCGCGGGGATCTACATAGCGAGCCTCTACGGGATTGCTGGAGGAGACAGCACAGCTCTTTTTCGGCTCGCGGACTGCGCCGCCGCTAGGGTCGGCTCAGCCCCCTACTTCATCTGCATGGACGCCAATACGAACATCGACGACAACCCACACCTTCTGCACATGTTGCAGCACGGATGGTTCAACGTTGCTGAGGGCACACCAGACCACACCATGCACACATACGGCAATATCCCTGACTGGGACCGCGTCACCAAGTGCCCCCGCACCTCGCGCATCGATTATATCATTGCCAACCAAGCGGCGCGATCCCTTGTCACCGACTTCTGCTACCTTCGCGACTTGCCAGCGAAGTCCCATGTTGGCCTGCAGGTCACGCTTGACCTCAGGCACCTCGACCATACGGCCCGACGTCTTCTTGCCCCCACGCCCTACCCTCCTGACGATGGAGCTCATGAGGGTCACGAGCTGCAGGCACTAGGGACCCTCATCGCTGGGCGATATCAGGACCGCATGGAACAGGCCGACACACGCGACGACGTGGAGCGCATGTTCGCCCTGGCTAACGAGGCCAGTCATGAGTGCCATCTCACCCGTCTGCGCGACCTGCCACCTCCACTGCCCGACCACCCAAAAAAGAAGCCCCCCACCATGCACGGGCTCACGCCCACGTTCGAAGAGCGACCAGTTGTCCCCCGCGCCTTCCCCACCTACGGAGCTTCCACGATACACATGAACCGACTGCGCAAGCTCCATCGGCAACTCTGTGAGCTTCGTTTCATCGGACAGCACCATCATTTGGATTGCCGTGCTATCCCGCCGTACCTCGCGCAGCGCATCGACTGCGCGTGGACCGCGGCCCGCCTCCTATGCCACAAGCTGCGCCCCACGGTTCTCCTAGACTTCCCCGAAGCCTGGACCCCCGACGAGCCAGCACCTCACGGAGAGCACCTTGACGTTTTGATCCAACACCTCGACTTGGAGCTGGCGCGACGTGCGAACCGTGCCAAAGCAGAACGCATCAAGATATGGGCTGAGGGCGTCCGCGAGCCAAGCGGGCGAAAGGCGGCCATATACGCACGGGCTGCTGACAGCTCGCCCACGGCGTACCTCCGCACGCCTACCACACCTGACGATACGCAACTCCACTGCGACACCAACGCCTTTAAACCTGACGAAGCTCGCACGGACGACAGCGACGCTGACACCGAAGCTGGCGGCTTCAGCCCCAGCGACGGTAGTTCGCCCGACACGGACAGCGACGAAGACCACACTCGTGAACCACCACCCGCGCAAGTCCCCGACATCCTCCCTGCCAACGCCATTGTTGCTAACACCAAGGACATGCTTAAGCTCATGGTCGACACCTGGGAGCCCATCTTGGGCAGGTACCGTGCACGTGCGGGACATGACGCCGAAGCCATGCCGACGTGGGCCGACTTTTACGACGAGTACCGACAAGAGCTTTTGTTTGTTGGGCGTCTCTATTCTTTTTTGGTTTTTTGTGGTTTTGCTTTTTTGGTTTTTTTTTTTTTTGTCTTTTTGTTTTGTTGGTTTTTTTTTGGGTTTTTTTTGTTTTGTGTTTGTTTTTTTTTTAGCTTTTTGGTCTTGTTTGTCTTTTTTTTATTGTTTATGAGGCTGCCTACGCCATCACCGCTACCCCCTTTCCATTCTCACCGGACGAGACCAACTCATCCACTTCATTCGCACCCGTTCACCGCGCCGCGCGGGGGGACTGGACGGCTGGACTACTAAGGAGGCTAAGGAGTTACCCGACGACATTCTTCGCCTCTTCGCCAGCGTCCTACGAGCTATGCAACGCACTGGCACCATCCCAGAACCCCTCCTCCACGTCCCAAACCCGTGCCTCCGAAAAGGCCGAGGCGAACTCCCAACGGACCAACGACTTCTCTCGGTGCTTTCCGTTTGGATGTATGCGTGGGAAGCGCCAGCTTATCGCAGCCTCACGGACTGGCGGAAAGGATGGACCCACGCCACGAGTTTTTGCGCTGTTCCCAAAGCTACCATTGGGGACGTCAGCACCTCTCTTGCCCTGCGCATCGAACACGCCAGGGCCTTACTCCTTCCCTTAGCTGGAGCTGCCCTGGACCGACAGAAGTGTTTCGACTACCTCCTCACGGACATCTGCCTTAACCTTGCGCTTCACGCGGGGTGTCCCCAAGACATCGTTACTGTCCGCAGAAACTTCTACAGTCGCCACAAACGCTACATCCGCATGAACGGTGCGTACTCTAAGGAACTGGCCAGGACAAACGGTCACCTCCAGGGAAGCTCTTGGTCCCTTGACGACATTAAGCTGCTCATGTGTGTGTGGACCAAGAGACAGCATCGATACGTTCCGCGATCACTCAGCACTACCTTTGTTGACGACAGCAACTCCACTACTCACACCGCGCCTGAGTTGCAGAAATCTCTTGATGAAACCGCCAAGTTTGATCGATTTCTGGTCAACGCATTCACCCTGGCAAAGTGGCGGGGTGGGCGCTCACCGACGAGCTTCACACCGCCGTTACCCAGCTCACTCTGGCGGAACGGCCCTTACGCGTGGTCGACTCCTTCAAGCTCGTCGGGAGTTGCATCAACGCCGAGGCAGCGCCGGCTCCAGCCGCGCTTAACCTCACGGCCACCGCTGACGCCCGGGTTCGCAGGGCGACTAGTCGCCTGCCGCGCATTGGCAAGCTCCCATCACCGATGCTTATTAAGGCGCGGCGCGCCCGTTCCCTTGCTGCCAGCGTCTGTACCACGGGCACCGACATTCAAGCCCCATCAGGCCCCGTCAAAACTGCCTACACCCATGCCCTTAAGGCGGCTATCCGCCCCAAGGGAAACAGGTGGGTCGAGTTTTGGACTCTCATGGCCGTGTGCGTCCCAGGACACGCCCTGGAGATTGACGCCATTATGCAGCGTGAAGTCTTCTTGTGTCTGCGGCGACAGGTTAACCGCGACGCTACTCTCTGCGGTCTCGTCAGGGATCTCCAACACCATGTCCAGACCCTTTTCGGGGGAGGACCTGTCGGACGACTTGTCCAGACGCTTCAGCAGCTCCGTTGGACCTGGCCCACAGTTGGCATCATGTACGACGACTGGGGCTGTCAGATCAGTTGGCTGAACTTACCCCAAAACGCCTTCCTTCACATGCTGCGAGCCTCACAACGCAGAGCCTTTCTGAGAAAAATCAAGCCACGGCGTCATGACCTTGGACACCTGGCCTCTGTCAGACAGGGCCTCGACCTTTTCGCCAGCACGTGGCTCGCCCGAACGAAAGGAGCAGCCAAATGCAACGCATGGCAGCTGGCGCTCCTCCTAAACTACCTGTCGGGCGGGGACCACACCCAACAGCGACGATCCCGATCAAACACGTCCGCTGACCCCAGCCCCATCTGCCGATACTGCGGCGAGGAAGAGGAAACTCAGGAGCACACTGTCCGCGACTGCAAGTGCTGGGCCCGAGAAAGAGTCCCTCTTACCACCCTCATCAGTGACGAGCAGTGGGCCCGTCTTCCGCCGCACACAAGACACTGCGGGCTCTTCGATGAAGACCCAGCCCTCCTCGACCTGCAGGCCGACCTCGCGAGGGACCCGCTCCCTCAGCCCATACCGCGGCCCCCACCTGAGGGAGATCCTGCGGCTTCAGCCCAGGACTCCTACACCACCTACCTTGACCATGACACTGGTTGGACATGGGTCTACGCTGCCACGGACGGCGCATGCACCAACCAAGCCATCCCATTGCTAGCACGAGCGGGCTACGGCGTCTACTACGGCATCGACCACCGCATGAACTACAGTGCACGCGTTCACGGCATCACGCAGAACGCACAGCTTGCGGAGACCCTCGCCATTGTCCACCTCACGGCATGTGCTGAACGGCCCGTACACGTTTTCGTGGACAACCAGGCGGTGGTTGATGGTTTCCAAAGGATCATCGACGGACACTCACCACCGCAGGGCACGCACGTGGAGCTCTGGGAAAAGATCCACCGATGCGTCATGGCCAAGCCAAACATGTTCCGCGTCGAGAAAGTCGCTAGCCACCAGGGCGACATGGGCATCGACCTCGGGCTCATCGGGCCCATCGCGGAGGAGTTCAATCGTCAGGCTGACGCCCTCGCCACAACGGCGGCACGTACTCATAACCTTCCAGACGACATTGTCGAAGCTGCCAAATCACGACATCGCCAAGCGACCGTGCTTCATGGAGTCGCTGTCGCCATCTACGAGCGTAGACACCGTACACTCCCCCTCCCACACCGCAGGGCTGGGTTCACAGCTGCGGAACTAAACAAAATGGAACCAAATCCCCTGCTGTCTGACCAGGCACCACCCGCGGCTGGACCAGACATCCCACAGAACCCGGACGAGCTCTGGGCCGAGGCCCAACGAGCGATATTCGACGAACAGGAGGACGACCCGTTCGGCTTTGGTGGGGGCCTGGACTTCCTGGGCGACGGGCCAGCCAGCGCCAACCCTGCCCCGTCGGGCACCCGCACGGCGCCCCCGACTCCGCCATTGAGAGCGGCAGCGCACCCACATGACAACGCCGCTCATTTTCAAGATGCTGACGAACAGGAGGATGACCTGTTCAGCTTCGGTGGGGGATCGGACGCTTTGGACGACGGACCAGCCAGCGAAAACCCCGCCCCGTCGGGAAACCTCTCGATCCCTACTGCGACTCCGTCCCCGAGAGCGATATCGCCCACGTACGATGATATCGGCCACCGCCAAGACGCCGACCATGACCTGGGTGACCCCCGCGGACTGAGTGGCATGGAGGACGCACCGCCGATACCACACGCTGCCGACCATGCCGCCCTACCGAGACGCCAACCTTCTACGCGACCGACCTCAGAGCCCCTGCACGGCATCACGACTGGTCCCACCGCGCAAACCACTCCGCCCCCCCACCGCCGGCAGCCCGCGGGGGCGGCTTCAGCCCCCCCGCAGGGTACTAAACCAGACAGGCCCTCGTGCCCCGTCCACGCTTCCATCGTTGCTGAGCGAGAGGAAGCGGCTCTCCCGACCTCTCGGGGCGTGGCCCTAGCGGCTCCAGCCCTGGGGTCGCGTCGGCCCCTCCAGTCACCCTTCAAGGGTGACGGACGTCAGCGTACAGGGTCCCGCACTACGCTAGGCCACCATTTGGACAGGCGTACCGAGGACCTCGCCTCTGTCTCGAGGCCCTCGGCTGCTGGCACTGAGCAGCCACCCCTCACCGACCGCGAAACCGAGCTGTCACCGGCTATGGCTGCCCTCCAGCAGAGGTGCTTAGCTCTCGCCGCGGACCTCGCCGCCGCCCAAGCTCGTCAAGGCCCTCTACTCCAGCGCCTCCACAGCGCTGGGCGAGCCTTTGCCGAGCTGCTCACGGCCTCGCCCGATGGTGCCGTGCCGTCACTCACCATCCAAGCTATGTTGTCATCGTTCCGCGGCGCTCCACTTGGTGCCCCGCGCTAATCTCCTCCTTTCTGCCTGCCCGTGTGTACGCGTGGCTCCGCGTCCACGGTGTCAGGGCGTGGGGGCGGGGGGTGCCCCGTCACTGCGCGCCGCTTAGCGGCCAAGCGCCCAACAGGCGGTCCGCCAAGCCGCCTAGCCACGTGCCAGCACGTCGCCTTTCTGTTGGGGCCTTTTTCCTCACGCGGTCTGACAGGTGAGATCATCATCGTCTGTCCGCCGTCTGTAGCGTCTGTCGCACTGCGCCGGGGGAGGGGGTTTTTGTTGCCCGCCCTCGTATCTAAAGGCTGCAC
>CAUYUJ010002002.1:1261339-1326339 GCA_963575745.1 Prorocentrum cordatum
CTCTTGGGGGTGTTCTTGGAGCGCCCTTTGGGTCTCTGGGCTCTGGGGGCCGTCTCTGGCTTCGTTGGGGCCAGATAGGAATTATCTTGCGCAATGGGCAGGGGGCCGGTGGCTTCGTCTGCGCGAAGATGAGGCCACGGCTTCGGGAACGGGAATATTGCTTACTTTGTTCTGGGCCATGGCCCCGGGGGCGCGACTTTCACGTATTTCATGTGCCCCGCGGCCCCGAGGGCATTCTGAGGGCGGGGCTCGGGGCGCGGTGGCCGGGCGCCCCCCCCCCCCCCCCCCCCCATCCACGCGGGCAGTGGCAATTGACATATGTTTCAATGGGAGGTGGAACTTGCAACTGGAGCAGGGAACAGCAGACGCAAGCCTCGCAGCCTGATGGCCCCGCAAGGGGGGCTGGCGGATACATGCATGTGGATGTGCATGTATATACATATGTGTACGTATCTACATATATATATATAGAGAGAGAGAGAGAGAGAGAAAACAAAAAAGAGAGAGAAAAACAGAGAGAGAGAGAGAGAGAGAGAGAGAGAGAGAGAGAGATCCGTCACCATTGTTGATCCATTCTCGGCGGTCCAAGGTGGCGAAGCTGCTATCAGTGCCAGCGCGTAAGACTACACCTGCGCAGCTCGAGTTCGCCCCGCGCTCTCATTGCGACCCGCGTCAGCAGGGATGGCTCAGTGGCCCTCGTGGGCAGGGCGTGGCTCGCGCTCGCAGTCGTCGCGGGGCGGCTGGAAGCTCGCCCGCCAGGGCGACCGCGCGTGGCGGGAGTGGTCGCGCGACGCGCCGCTGGAGCCTGGTCGGTGGCGCTGCTCTTGACGCGGCGCGGTGGACCACGGCAAGGCAGCCTGGCCCGCCTGTGGCGCGAAGCGGTCGCGCGCCGCGGCGGCGCGCTCAGCGGCGGCGCGCCCCCCGGCTTCTACGCCGCCCCCCAAGTCTGGCAACCCAGTGCGTGCCAAGCTCGAGGAGGCCGCTGCTGCGTCGCTGGCCGCGTCGCCGCCGGCCCCCAGACCCGCGCCCGCGCAGTTGCCCGCCGCGCTGCTCGCGCCGAAGGGCGCCGAGGACGCCCGCGCCGACGTCGCCGCGCTCGAGCAGGCGCTGCAGGCATTGCCTCCTGCGGGCGCCTTTGCAGCTTCCCGCGCGGAGATTCTCGCCGACGTAGAGGCGGGGAAGGCTTGCGCCTGCAACCCCATGCCGACCGGGGCCCGCCTCCACGGGGCCCGCGCAGCGCTTGGGCGGGCGAAGGCCCGAAAGGAAGAGGCGAGCAGGGCACTGGCCCTTTCGACGGCTGACATGCAGGGTGCCGAACGAAAGATCCAGACGTTCCAGGGCAACGTGGAGGAGCTCGAGCGCCATCGCCACGCGCGGCGAGCCGGGGCCCACTGGGAGCGCGCCTCAGGGGGCGATCGATCCCGCCCAAGCTGTGGATGCGATCGCCGCCCTGCTGAGCTCGCCCATGAAGACGCTCAAATCCGACGCGCACGTGGCCCCCGCTCACGCGCTGGAGGCCAATGATCACGCCCAGCACTTGCCGACTGGCCTCGCGCAGACCTTCCAGATCGCGCATGGGGCCAACGTGGCGCAACGCGGGAATAACAAGCAGGCCCATGGACGCCTCCGACGGCCTGGAGCCCAACCGGGTCAGGCACATTGGCAGCAGCCGCCAGAACGACAATCGACGCTGTTCCAGCACGGCCTCGTGCGGAAGACAATCGAACCAAACAACTGATCATTCCTGCGGTCGACGCTGCCAGCCCCGTGGGTTGCGAGAAACAGGTCACGGCGGCCACAGGGAACGTCAGCACCTTCTACCCAATGGAAAGTGCCATGGCTGAGACGAGAGGTGCCTTCGGTCTTATGCGTGGGAAGGTCCAGCCTCTCGAAATCGACCGCGAGAAACTCGGCGCCGACGTCTTCTGCGCCCCAGAGGGGCGCGCGACAGCACAGGATGCACGGACAGGGCGCACTATGTCATGTACGCTGGTGCAGGCGAGGTTCATGGAATGTTCGGCTTCAAGGTATGGACTGCGCGTACTTTGTAGCGGCAGCTGCTGCATGTCCACCATGCCAGTCTTCGCATCGCACTTACCGTGGGCAGGTCTGATAGGCTCAACGCCTGGATCATCGCGGTCGCCGCCCACGCCCCGACTGAGGCATCCGCGGCGCGAGTCGAGGACCCGTTCCGGGACGAGCTCGATCGCGCCACATTGGTGGCCAAACGCACGCTCCCGGATTATCCGCGCGTCTCTGTTGCCGACGTAAATGGGCGCGTTGCGCCTGACAGCTGCCGCGTTGGCCCGCGCCAGCCCGGCGCGGTCGCGGACAACTGCCCGCGCCTCACGCAGCGTCTTCGCACGTGCGAGCTTTGCGAGCTCATGGCAGCCAACGCGCACCCCAGTGGGGTACACGTGGCGGTCCAAGCACGGGCCCGCGAAGAGGGTCGATTGCATCCTGCTTGACCTCCGACGCTGTGCAGGCTTACTTCCCTCGCGTGTCGCTGCTGAAGTCGCCCTCTTCTTAGGGCCCGCGGAGGGCCGTCGCTCGGTCGCCACCTTCGCGCGCGCCCCTCGCTGTCGCAACGGCGCCGGCGGCCCTGGGCCACGGGGGCGGGGGCGCGCCGACAAGGCTGCCTCGGCGGACTCGGAGGATCGCGAAACGCTTCAGTCCCGCGCGCGGGCTCGCCGCCCCCCAAGAGGGCGCGATCGCGTCTACGGCGTTGCTCGTCGCGCACTTCGCCAAGCACGCGTGCGCCTCTGCCCTCCACGTCTTCGGTTCGTTCAAGGACGCGCCCTGGCGGCCTTGGATTGCGGCCGCGACGCGGGCTGCGGCGCGTCGACTTGCGCCGCTCCAGCGTCTTGCCAGTCCCGCGCGGGCAGCGGCTCAGCGAGCTGCCCTCGGAGCTCCTCCCCGCGCGTGGGCCAGCCGAGTGCGCCGAGAGTTCGACGTTCGCGGGCCCTGCGAGGCCGGCAATCTTGGCGGGCGCGCGGCCTGTGCTGCGCCCGAGGCCCAGCGGCGCGCGCCCGAGTTCAGGGCGATTTCCAGCGCGCCCTGGGCGGCGGCCGCGTGCTTCTAACAAATGATCGAGCCGTCTGCGAAGGCAGATCGGATCGCTTTCTCGCAGAGTAAGGTCGCGGAGGCCCAAGCGGCGGCTGCGCGGGGAGACGCGCGCGCGATGCACGCCATTGTTCGCGCCTTGGGATGGCGACGCCAGTCGAAGCAGCCCGCCCACGTCGCGAAGTCCGACGGCCTCTTGACCACGTCCGAACCGGAGCGGCAGCAGCGGCGGCTGGATCACATCACTGACGCGTTCGCCTGCAGGCTCATTACCATGGGCGAGTTGGAGGCGATGCCGGTCGCGGCGCCCGCCGACGGCCCTGGCCCCATCGTGGGCCCTGATACCGCTCGTCGGGCCACTGCCGCACTGCCAAACCACCGGTGCGCGGGCGCAGACGGCGCGTCCGCGGAGATCTTGAAAGCCGGCGGCTCGGCCATGGCCACCAAGCCGAAGTAATTGCGACGGGGGGTTGGCCTATCCAGTGGGCCGGAAGCAAGATCTGCGAGGCCCACGAGCAGAAGGGGCCGAAAGACGCGTGCGACGAGTCTCGCGGCATCAACGTGGATAACAACATGAGCAAGGCGTACGAGGTTGTGCTGAACCACGACGTCCACGACCCGTGCGAGCAGCACATGCCTCCCCCCCAATCTGGCGCTGTCTCGGGTCGCGGCACCGACCTCGCCAGCCGCGTCGCCCTGAGCTTCGCTGACCGCTGCAGACTGCGCGGTCGTAGCCGCTTCATCCTGTGTGGATATGGCCAAGGCCTTCGACCGCGGCGTGCGTGAATTTGTTCTCGGCGTGCCTCATGGCGCCGCCGGCCCGCAGGACTGCCTCGAGTCGCTTGGGTTGCCTGCCGCGCAACCCGACTGGTTCGCCAAGTTCGTCTCGGCCCACGGCCCGCCCATGCAGCAATGGGGCGCCTCTGAGAAAACCACCTGGCTGCTCGAGAACTTGCGCGCCAAAAGCTGGACCGCGCACGGCGACGTCGATTGAACGGTCAGCATCCGCCTCTGGGGCAAGCAGGGGCGCAAGTTCGGCAGCACGATCTTGCACGGCATTTATTGCGTAGGCCTGATCATGCTCCGGGACGCGTTGCTCGGAGCATGCGTTGTGCTCCGCCTGCGCTTCGGATGTCTCGCGCGCTGGGTCCGCCCCCCCCCCCCCCCATCGAAGCCGGGGCGCCCGTGGGGGCGCGCGCGTCGTCGGCGTGATTTTCGTGGACGACGAGTGCTTGATGCTCAGCGCGCGCCCGCCCCCAGGCTTCTCGACGAGCGCGCGGGCATCTTGTTGCGCGGGCTTACGAAATGACTGCAGCATTGCGCATCGCGGCCCGCGCTCCACCGCGCATTGCCAACGACGCCGACAAGGTCGCGGCAATTCCACGGCAGTGCAGGTGCCCCGACGAGGCGAGTCTACCCAGGTAGTTTCTGAGCACATGCATTCAGGCGGCGTGGCGTCGAGCGCCGGGCAGGCCGCGCCCGAATGCCGCGCTTGGGCCTGATCCGCCTTGGCCTCCTATAGCCCTCTGTCGCTGCGCGCGTCCGGGAACGAGGCTCTTGACGTTGAGGAACGCCTCGGCCTTGCCCATTCACTGACTCGTTCACGCCTGCTGTTCAGTTGTCACTTTCTATCTGCGCGGAACATGATCATTGTACCGTGCATAGAGCATTGTGGCGCATTTTCGGCTTGTGCTGGCATGGCCCCGCCGAGTCGGACTAAGATGCGCGAGCGGTCCACGAGCAGCCATCACTTGGTTGTATGCACGGATAAGTGCTGAGTCTACTTTGCCCGGGCTGCGCGGCCAGGCCCTCCTGAGCTTTTCGGGCTGCTTGGGGCCCACATGGGGGGAACTGTCACCCCTTGGGTGGCCCAGCTCCGGGAGGACCTCCAGTGCTTCAGGCGCATGGCCACGATGTGCGCGCACCTACCTGACCCCATAAACGACTGAGCACTTTGGATACATATGATGGTCGAACAACCCGCTCAGTGGAGTGATGCTGTGAAGTGCAATCACTTTCCTGCTCGCTCTGTGACTACGGACCCAGCGCGCTGCCCGCTCCCAGCCCGTATTCCGTGACATACTCATTCACGTCATGCGGAATGTCTTTCGTTCCCAGTCGCGTTCTGCAGTCGCACGCACGTGCGAAGCACGGCATACGTGCTCAGCGTCGCGAGTTTTGTCTAGCAAGCTGCATTTGCCAAGTATGTGGCGCCCATCTCCAGACTCGCCTCCACTGCCTCGCCCACATCTGCGACACCCGTCGCACAGCGTGTTGGCCTCAGATCTTCGCCCGCCCTCCGTGTTTCACCAAGCTCTCGGCCACTGAATGCGCTCTCCTGAATGAGCAGGACAAAGTGCTCCGGAGTGAGGCTCAACGATCCGGCCGTTCTCACGTGCTCGCAGTTGGCCAGGCTCGCACCGCTGCCGGCAGGGCAGTTCGTTGCGCCAGGCGTTGAGATATCGCCGCGATGCCCTGCCTCTATCATTGCTGCCCCTTTGTCGCGTACAGTTGTTTAGCTGACATTGGCTCAAGCATCTCTCTGTCAACTTACTGGAGATCCTTGTCAAATCACGAGTTCACTTGCGACGGATCTGATCCAACCCTCGAGGAATATAATATATACATGGTCCGACTCATGGTTTACTAGGCGGTATTGCGGTATTGGGCGTTTGTTGGCCAGTTTTGCCTTGTTCGGTTCCTCACCTGAGTGCGTTTAGTGAACGGTATCCTTTGCAGGGGTGCTCATTATGAGGGTGGTTCTTCTGCCTTCTACCCGGCGTTATCTTCAGCCTCCCCCCTCTTCCCCCGCCTCCATCCTTCAGTTGCTCACCGTAGGCGGGTGCAGGCGGCGGAGCGCTGTCCGTGGGGCCCCGCGCCTCCCCGCGCCGGGAGGAGGGGCTCGAGCCCGACGCGAAGAAGCTGAAGACCGGGGACTTTTCGTAGGCCTAGGCGGCAGGCTGTTGCCGCACCGCCGGAGTTGGAAAAGACCCAGATCCCCTCAGGTCATTACAAAAATCACGACTTGAGGTTTTTCGTTACGTTCGGTTTCCCAAGGCCCTCACTGGGCCTCGGGACCATGCCAAACCGGTCCCGGGGAATGAGTCGATACGTCTGGGGGTCGGCGTCATGAAAAATTCATGACGTTGGGGCTCAAGAGACCGGGGTCAAAGCAAACGGGGGTCAGTCAGAACGCCAGATCTTGCAGGGTCCTGCAGGGCCAGGGGTGCACTGACCCAGATTTAGGTGTAGGATCCTGAAGGATCTTACAAAGCCTGACTGACCCGGGTCTAGACTGAACCTGGTCAGTAGATCCCTGAGCGGTCGCCTGCGGCTGCACTTGCAGTCCACGTCACCATGTCCCGCCCTGGTCCCCGACCCTCGTTTCGAGCCCGACAGCTCGGAATGAAGAAAAAACTGTGGCCTTGAGGTCACTACGGGGTGCTAGACCCCCTGTGGCCTTTCCTTAGGACCAGTGATTCCTCTGGAGTCGTCTTGTTCGGCGGTCCCGGGGCCTGGAAATCTCCTTGGTGTGCCGAAAGCAGCAAAAACAAAGTCATATCTCTCCGTCTCAGCACTACAGTGTAATGGTTGTGCCCAAAACTACCAAAACTGATATGGGCCATATACACCTATACGACCACCCTGCGGGTGATAAGGAGGTTGGGGGGGAGGCCCAGCAATGGGCAACAGTGGTGAATGTTGTTGTGACAATGCCACATCATCATCATGATCATCATCATCATCATCATCATCATCATCATCATCAGCATCAGCATCATCATCATCAACGACACCAACATCATCATCATCATCATCATCATCATCATCATCATCATCATCATCATCATCATCATCATCATCATCATCATCATCATCATCATCATCATTACCATCATCATCATTACCATCATCATCATCATAATCATCCACGTCATCATCGGGACACCGACGGGACACCGAAGGGACACCAGCGGGACACCGGCGGGACACCGCGCGGCACCGGCCGCCCAGTCAAGGTTCTTTTGCCCCGGCCGCGCCTCAGCCACACGGGACACCAGCGGGACACCGGCGGGACACCGCGGGGCACCGGCCGCCCGGTCAAGGTTCTTTTGCTCCGGCCGCGCCTCAGCCACAGGAGACTTTCTCTCGCCCGCCCACGCAGCTTCGCCTCGCCCGCACGGCACGCACGAACACGAAACCGAAATCGATTTCCCGGTAGGGGGGCTCTCCGTTCCACTTCGATCTCACCCCCCAACCTCCGATACATATAGTTATATATATACATATACATATACATATACATATATATATATATATATATGTTTATAGATATATGTAGATGTATCCCTGAAACGTGACATCGACATGGGTGGTCATGTGCACCTCGTACCCTCAAGGCTGCCCCACCCGCACATAAGCCATTGGCCCCCTGCCAGGGGTCTGCGGAGGTAGAATTTCGGACTATCAGGAAGCAACGGCGGTTTGCTATTCACTTGTGTACCCGCCTCGGTGAATGAAAAATGCGGGAGGGGAGGGTGGAGCGGCTCTGCAGGCGACCAGATACTTCCTCGACCTGGACTTACGTACGTCTATGCTCTGGTCCATCCCTCCTCTCCTCGTCCGCCGAACCCATCCAGCCTCCAGTTTCCTCCTCCCTGCCCATGCTCCCGCACCTGCCCCACCTGCCCCTTGTCATCCTGCTGCTGCTCGTCCCCTCTCGTCACTCTGCTTCTTCCTTGCCCACCCTCCGCTCTCCAGAATGGCCACACCCTCCTCCAGGAGGCGGCGCTCCTGCCAGTCCTGCCCCTACTGATGCCCCTGCAGCTGGCACGCGCCCAAGCCCGATGCGAGCGATGGTCACTGGCCCTGGCCTGCCATTCGTGCCCACGAGTGGGAGCTGGTCCGAGCCACCGGCGCTACGGCGGCCTCTCGGCACGCTCGTCCGCTGCAGCCTCAGCCGATGGGGCACGGGCCACCAGCGCCCGGGTATCTTTCCGAGATGCGGTCGGGGCCCTCGTGTGCAAGATGAGCTGCACGACGCTGGGAAATCTCGACCGGCTCTTGCCAGACCTGTTCGCCGTTGTGCCGAGCGTGCGGTAGGAAGAGCACCGTAATTTCCGACGCGACAAACCGTGGCTCGATTGGCCACGCGACGCCACGACGCCCAAGACTCCTCTACAGGGCCTTCAGGTGGACCCGCGAGCCCACACCGTGGGTGGCGGCGAAGTGGGCGCCTGCGATCGGGCTGCAGACCCCGTTGCAGGCAGCCGAGGCCTGTCGAGTGGCCTGCTGACCTCGGCGACGTCCTGGTGACGCCGATCGAGAGGCCGCGCCGGCCGCTCATTCCCAGGCGTCACTGATCGGCCCTTCTGATTGCTCGGTGGACGCGTGTCCCGTGCGAGGCCAAGTGAACTGATGACCACAAGCGCTTGTGCACCTGCGTCACGGCGGGCGGGAGCTGGATCCAGGGAGCGAGCGGCGGAGTTCGGAGTTGGTTGCGCATCGGGGACAGGTGCTGTGCTCGGTGCTGCTGCATTTGTCTCAAGGCCTACGAGTACATCTCGTGGCGGCTCCCGGCGGGACGCCGCCTCTTCTTGAAGCTCGTGCTAGTCTCGATCATGCTCCCACTCTGTGCTCAGGCGGGTCTTGGCGTGGCGACTTCGCCCCGGGCTGCTGCATCCCGTGGCTGGGGGCAGTGGCTGGCTTCAGCTTCCCAGGCATGCGCATGCCTCGCCTGCCACGCTTGGGCGGCATCTATGTGCGCCCTGCAGCAAGGTGAGCGCGGGCAGCGTGAACGACGACATCCAGCGGCAAAAGCAGGCGAGCAGCGCTTGGTGGCTGGCCGTGTTAGTGCGGCATCGCGGCGCCTGCGCGGGGGGCTCTAAGATGATGGGTTTGAGGTGAGTAGCGGTTTGTGGAGGTGTTGATGACGAAGAGCGCGAAGTGCGCCCAGGAAGTGGCGAGGCGTTGTCCAGCGCTCAGGGGGGCGCCCAGACGATCCACGGACTTCGGCGCGGCTGCCGTACGGGCATGACCATCCGCAGCTGGCGGGCCGTTGCCGCCTCAGGGCATGCTGTTCGCATTCGGGCCTTGCGCCGAGCGAGAGGCTGACGTGGGTAAAATTGGTCAGCAAGGTGCCGACGACAGCTAGAACTTGGGGTGACAATTTGTATGGACGGGATTGGAGTGGGGCCATGTCGATGATGAGGGCTGCTCACTCTGCGCGTTTCTTGCACACTGCTAGCCGCTCGCTGGCACGGAGTCTCGCTTTTTACCCAAGCTTGCGTGCGTCAGGACGGTATACCCGATTCAAGTCTCGCAGGTTGCTTGGTGCTCTACGATCTCTTGCGAGGCGATTGCAAAACGATCGAACATTTGCCGAGCATGCCAGCTCGACGAGCGTTTGGCACCGAGTATGAGGGTCGTCGCAGGAGTGGCTGGAGGCTCGGCCAAGTTGTTTGCATGTTCCTCACTGCTGAGGATGCGAACATCGATTCAACGATGATGTGCCCTCGCGCGGTGCTCCGCCATGCACGTTGGGGAGTCGATCATTGGCTGATGGACAGTGCTAGTCGAATGTGAACATTCATGGCGGATCTTTTCTCTTTGCCTCTTCCGTTTGGCAGATCGTGCAGTGGTGTTCGTAGAAGATATTGGAACCGCCAGCATCAGGCCTCCGTCCGATCTCTGGCGGTCCTTTGGAGTCGGGACCAGCAGCGCAAGCTTAAGTAAGCATGGCCTCGCCCACGATGGGAAGTAACCTTTTGTGCGGCACATGCCCTGGTACCCTGAGATCCTGTTGTCAGGAGAGTGGCTAGCGACTTGCATGTGCAAGAGTAGAACCTTCATCCTGCCTCAGCAGGGGCGTCCTGGAGCACCCAGGCTGAGCATTTCGGACCTTCGACCTTTGGACCAAGGTCCCTCTCTTTCTTTTGTGGTGGAGTGCTGCTTCCGCGGTCGGTCTCGATGAACGGCTCCGACGCGCTGGCTGGCTCGGGACGTCGCAGACCTGGTCTCTCCCTGCGGGTTGCTCCAAGGAGTCCACCAGGGGTCCGATGTAGCTAATGCCTTCGCTCCTTACACGGACGTGTCTGCGCCATATATTGTCAGGCCCATTTCGGCATTGGATTCAATTCCTCGGCCGCGAGTTTGTTGGCAGGAGGATTCGAGACCACATGTGCCCAGCATGAGGCGGCCGACCTGCGGGCTCCGCTGTGGGATGGGGTGGACGACTCGAGGTCTCGGAGTAAGCAAGGTCGAGAGCCGCGCTCCTTGCCGCGAGGGATGGCCAGGCCGAGCGCAGCGCCCACAAGCGACTGGGGGCGATCGCTGTACCGACCTTCGGGGCCCGCGTCGGTGCTTAACTTCTCCCGCGCGATGTGACGGCAGTGGACCGCGCCACGGACTCCCGCAAGGCAGTCCCCTTCGTCGCCGAGTTTCTGGCTCGTCAGCTGCAGGCGGTTGGCCCGCGGTGCTCTCCGCCGCGCAACGACCAGCTCCGGTCTGCTCAGAAGCTCGGACGGACCTCCGCGCCGACGGCCGACGCCGAGTCGCCTCCCGACGCAAGCGAGCCTGCCCCGCGTCCAGCGGTATCCGATGTGCTCGTTGTTGTCGAACCGCTCGGACTCGAGAGAGCTCTCCTCCCGCCCGGTGTGCGCCTGGTGCAGACCCCAGGTTCCAGAGCGTCGGTCCTTGCGTTTCCTGCGCCGCGTGCGGTGTGCAATTCGTGTGTGGAGTTCCGCAGCTTCTGACGCAGCCCTGCCGCTGCGGTGCCCGCCTCCGGCTGCATTGGCCTTGTTGGACGGTGTGAGAGGGGGGGTCGAACCAGGAGGGGGGCCTTGAATCGCAAGCGGGAAAGGGGTTCGAACCGGGCGCCCCCCCCCCCCAGGGTGGGGGGTTCGAACTGGGGAAGAGGCCCCCCCCATGAATTGCAAGGGGGAGGGGGGGTTCGAACGGGGGGGGGCCTTCCTCCCTGTGGCAACCGACCACGGCGAGCGCTGGCGCCCGCTCCGGCGCCGTGGAGCAGCGACGACGACGACGACGATGACGACGACGACGATCGAGCCTGAGTAGGATGCTAGTAAGGCTGGATCGAGCCCTAGTAAAATCCTGTTAGAGCTGGACAGAGCCTCAGTCGGATTCAAATATAGTTCCATCCAGCTATCGCAGGATTCTAGTTGAGCTGAGCCGAGCCATAGCAGGATTCAATTAGAGCTGGTTTGAACTGTAACAGGATCCGATCATGATTTGACCGAGTTCCGTTACGGTGCTGTTAGAGGTTTGATCCAGCTACAAAAGCATTGATTATGTGTGAGCTGGATCGAGCCTGAGTCGTAGGATTCAGTTAGAGCTGGATCGACCTAGGATTAGATGGGAGATGGATAGGTCGACGGGGATGTTGTTGGTAAGTAGGGTACATCTATATTCGGATTATGAGAGCTTGGTCGAGCACTCACTGGGTTCTACTAAGGGGGGAAGAGGGGGAAGTTCTCCGGGCGCTTCAAATGTTAGGAGGGGGTCGGTTCCGACGTGTCCATTGGTCTTTTGTCCAACCAAGCGTCCACGAAACACGTTCTCTCATACATATCCACATTCCGTGGCCAGGCCCACTTTGGGTCCACAAGGTATAGATGCCTCCCTTGCCAGGCCAGGGGGCATAAGGGGTGTACATCCATCTTGGGCCAGGGCGGTCCTTGGCAGGGGCGGTGGGTATGTACAGATTTCGTCGCCCAACTCTGGGCGGGCACGGGCACGCGGTTTGGGTTACCGTCGCAGCCCCCTGGGCAGGGCCATTTGAGGCTCAGGCCTCTTGACGAGTGTACCCTCAATGCTGAAGTAGTAATTCTCTCTCTGTGGGCGCTCACAGTGGGGAGAAGGCAGACTCTTCGGCACGCATGGCTTGGGATGGTGCAATCCTTCTTCATTGTCGGGCTACGCATGGGGCTGCAGGTGCCGCCGTCTCCGCGCGCTTCAGGCTCAGCTGGATGACCCCCTTACTCCCCTCCGTCTTGCCCACCGCACATCCACTCCGATTCTGTTTCGAATCTTCTGCGCCCTCTTTGATCAATATGGCAGGGCAGCGCCCCAGCGCCAACTTGCTGGGCCCTCGCTGGCCCCACGTGGCAAGCCTGAGTCCGAGTCATCTCTGTGAGGAGGATCGAAGAAGACGCGTCATCGTAAATACAGCGCTGCGGTGGTTAGCGTAGATGTCTTCGAGGTCGCTGGGCCTCCATCAGTGCCGATCCAAGAAATCTGCGCGGACGTATTGGAACTTCGGTTTGTTCCCCATACCCTAAGATGGGGTTCTCGTTATTCTTCTGATGCCGCCGACTCCTCAGGCAGGCCTCCTCCCATTCTCGTCTCCTCAATACTTGGATTCGTCCATACTCAGATTCCTTTGCACTCATACTATTCAGAGATGTGCACATTGAGACTCACTCATACGCATACTCTCTCGGAGGTTTGGTGCCCGACATCCTCCGCTTTCGGAGCAGGTTTGGAGGGTGTCCCGAGCGATGCGTTAATGTTCGCCTCCAAGGGGGAGCCGCCAGGGGGTATGACACTCTCCCGTTCGCGCCACAATGGCGGTGATGTCTTGAGCGGTTTGCTTGGTTTGGTGGCCGACATCCTCCGCTTTCGGAGCAGGTTTGGAGGATGTCTCGAGCGAGGCGCTCAGCTTCGCCTCCAAGGGGGAGCCGTCAGGTGTTATGACACTCCTCCGTTCGTGCCAACATGGCGGTGATGTCTCGAGCGGCGTGCCTGGTTCGGTGGCCGACATCCTCCGCGTTCGGAGGAGGTTTGGAGGATGTATCGAGCGAGACGTTCATTTTCGCATCCAATGGGGAGCCGCCAGGTGGTATGACACTCCTCCGTTCGTGCCAACATGGCGGGGATGTCTCGAGCGGTGTGCCTGGTTAGGTGGCCGACATCCTCCGCTTTCGGAGCAGGTTTGGAGGATGTGTCAAGCGAGGCGCTCAGTTTCGCATCCAAGGGGGAGACACCAGGTGGTATTGCGTTCCCCTGTTCGCACCTAAATGGCGGTGATGTCTCGAGCGGTGTTCCTGGTTTGGTTGCCGACATCCTCCGCTAGCGGAGCAGGTTTGGAGGAGCGAGGCGCTCGTTTTCGCCTCTAAGGGGGAGCCGCCAGGGGATATTGCATTCGTCCGTTCGCGCCTAAATGGCGGGGATGTCTCGAGCGGTTTGCTTGGTTTGGTGGCCGACATCCTCGGCTTGCGGAGCAGGTTTGGAGGATGTTTCGAGCGAGGCGCTCACTTAGTCCTCCAAGGGGGAGCCGCCAGGGGGTATTGCATTCGTCCGTTCGGGCCACAATTGCGGGGATGTCTCAAGCGGTTTGCCTGTTTCGGAGCTTTTCATCTTTGGTTTTTAGAGCAGTTTCTGAGGATGTCGCAAGCGAAGCGCTGGTTCCAGCACCCCCAAGGGGGGGACGCCAGGGGGTATATCACAGGCCCGTGCGCGCCCACATCCGGGGGGGTGTCTCAGGCGGTTTGCTTGTTTGGGTGCCCATCATTCTTCTTTTTTCGGAGCAGTTCCCGAGGATGTCTCAAGCGAAGCGCTGGTTCTAGCACCCCCAAGGGGGGACGCCAGGGGGTCTATCGCAGGCCCGTGCGCGCCCAGATTGGGGGGATGTCTCAGGTGGTTTGCCTGTTTGGGTGCTGAACATCCTTCTCTTTCGGAGCAGTTTCCGAGGATGTCTCAGGCGAGGCGCTGGTTTCAGAGCTCCCAAGGGGGGGCGCCAGGGGGTATTGCATGGGCCCGTTCTCGTCTTCACGGATGAATTGTCCTGACAGGCGTGCATAGGGAAAGGAGGAGAAAGAGGAGGAGGACAGGGAGAAGGAGGAGGAGGACGAAACGAGGAAGCACCTATTTAAAGTCGTTGTAGTCGTCGGCGTCTCTCTCGGCCGCGTTTTCCACGTGGATTCGTTGACATTCGGATATTGAAGAGGACAATGTCTTCTACCGAAGTTTGCCATCACTATGAGATGTACATAAGGGGATCTTCGCGTCGAGTAATTTGTTTTGCGATTCTTCCCGGGAGGAGGAGGAGGAGGAGGAGGAGGAGGAGGAAGAGGAGGAGGAGGAGAAGGAGGAGGAGGGGGAGGAGGAAGAGGAGGAGGAGGCCTCCCCCCCGACACCTCCGCGAGGCGGAGCCGCCATGCTCGGCGGCCGCGGCGCCCAGTGCGATCGAGGAGGAGCGGGGCCGCCATGGGCGCGGTGCGACGACGACGCGCCGCCTTCGGCCCAACGAGCGGCCCACGCGGCGGTCATCCAGGCCCCCCAGAGTGAGGTCCGAGTAGGGCGGGGTCGGAGCATCGCAGGTGCATCGGCGATCTGGCTCGATGTGGAGCCCGATCTTCTCCACGCCGACGGCACCCATCTGCTCGGACCATTTTCGGGAGACCTCAGAATGACGGCCCCGGGAGGGTTCCCCGCGAAGGGCTCGGGGAGGCCTCATCGCGATGGGCCCCCAAGGCGGCCCCACGGTGGGGCCCAGGATGGCGAGAGACCGCGCGTGTATGGTGCCCTGGGTTTCTTAGGTTTCGATGATGTTTCTTTGGAAAGCGTGACGTGCCCACACTAAAAATCAGTGGACGCCCTGGGGTCTCAGGGTTTCGTTTCTTGTGGAAGGTTTCTTGTGGTCGAGTCCCTACTGGAACTCAGACTGAGGGCGATGCCGTCGAAGGGGTCCGGGGGACCGGGGTCCAGATGGACTCGGCAATATTAGGGGTCCTGTGGGATTTGGTCCGAAGGACGAGGTGCCTCAAGCAGAGTAAATCCACCCTTGCATTTCTTCCTATCCGCAGGACCCCATCCCTCCAGGACCCCACCTTCGAGCAACCGATATAAGGAAACTCAAAGTTGCTAAGGAGCCTGTGGTGAGTGTGCGTGTTTCTGGGCCCGCTCTTCAAATTGAGTGGCAAGGCCCTTGGGCACACTGGGCAAGCCTCACGGGCAGCGCGGAAGTAGCCTCCCTGACCGAGCGTGCCAATTCTGTTTTGGAACGCGCCGTGAAGGGCGGTGGGAAGGGTAAGAACGGTGGTTCGCGTTCCGAATAGGGGTCGCAACGGCTTACCGGCACCTTTAAGGAAGCATCGACGGGCAAATGGGAAACATATCCATGTTGGCCAGTCGATTGCGGCCGTACTGCTACCTGGAATGTCGAAGGCATCAACTTGGAGCAGCCGCGTAAGCTTTACGAACTAACACGACACATATGCAATTTGAACATCTGTGTGTTGCGTCTTCAAGAGACACACTGCCGTGGTTCGCAAGTGTTTACTTTCGAAGGGTATGTCATAATTCTCTCTGGGTCGGAGGGCGAGGGCAGAGAATACGCAGGAATCGGATTCATAGTTGCGCCATGGGGACGCCATGCGGTCAAAGGTTATCTTCTCCAAGATAGTCGAATGGCCAGCCTCCGCGTGAGGGTGCAAGGGGGTACCCTCACGATCCTCACGGCGTACGCGTGGACGAACGAGCACCCTTACGACATCCGGCACGACTTCTTCACGGACCGATTGCGCTTTACAGCCAAGTGCAAATCCCATGGGCCTACCGTTTTACTCGGCGACTTTAATGCTCGACTGCTACGGCGATACCCAGGAGAGCAAGTAATTCTGGGGCAGTATTTATTTCAGAACCCACAGGGGCAATGGAAGCCAACATCTAATAGAGAGTTAGTGCTGGAACTTTACATTCGCGAATACGTTCTTCACTACGGGAGCTGAGGCCAAAGTCACCTATTACGATCTCGGGGTGCACCCCGCCAGCGACATCCAGCCGGGACGTTTTGATCAGCTACACCACGTTATCGTTGCACAAAATTGGTTTTTCATCTGTTGTGAATGCTTGGAGCGACCGTTGGAGAGCATTGCAGTTCCACCAGTTCGTCTTAATCGTGGATTTGGACATCCGCATACCAAAAGCAGACCATCACCAGCGCCCACCTCGATCAAACATGGCAGAACTCCTCGATGTCAGCACCGCTTGCAAGTACGCAGAGGGCTTCGTGAAAAAATGGAGGCAACAACCTGGACATAGAGATCTTGATGCGAAAGCGTCTGCAGTGGCACAGTGCATGCTTGAATCCGCTGCTGCTGCAATCCCTCCGTGCGTTGCTACGCACGGCGGCCATGGATTTCCTCGAGAACGTTGCGCCTCATAGATCAACGGAATATTTCCAGGAACAGTGGAGCAAGTATGAACAAGGTCAAAATACTGAACAAACAGATCCAGGTGTCTGCTCGCGCCGACAGACGACAGTGGCTAGATGAGGCTGTTGACAAAGATAGGTGAAGAGCAATGCGATCTCTCCGGAAAGGACAAGCCGCGACGACTGGAAGGCTCCGCGACTTGAGTGGCAATCTTGTGGATGCTGCACAAAGACCGGAAACGATGGCGGAGTACCTCGAACAAGTACAATGGCGCGCGTGTCATGTTGGGCTGAATGTGCCAGATACGGTTGCCGACAATTGTTGCTTGCAGATGGAAGCCGGAAGTATTGCGTTAGAAGAAGCGCGACGAGCTGCGACGCATCTTCGGGCGCAAAAGGCGGCAGGCAGCGACGGCGTTCCACCCGACTTTTGGCACGCACTATGGTCGAACAACGATGCCTTGGAAATTCTACGGGACCTCTGCGACGCATGCTGGCAGAACAAAGATATTCCAGCGCAGTGGCGGCAAACGTCGGTGGTGTCTATCTTCAAGAAGGGGGGCGCGTCGCAGCTGGGCAACTACATACTCATATCATTATTAGCAGTCGGCTACAAGATCCTCGCCAACATTATCTTGCATCGTTTCAAGGAGGGCGGAGCAGCAGCAAGGTTACGTGAAACCCAGTTTGGTTTCAGACCAGGCAGAGGAATTAGCGAAGCATTGTTTTAAGCACGCAGGCTGGTGGATGCTGCCCTCGACGATAAATATGGGAAGCTGCTTATACTACTTTTGGATTGGAGTAAAGCTTTCAATCGTATCAAGACAGACGGCATATTGTTCGCACTCCGACACTTCGGCGTGCCTTCGGCGATGCTCGACATGATTGCGGCGAAATACAGGGTGCGGCGGTTCGTTGTCAAAGGGGGCCCTCTTGTATCTCCACAACGAGTTCAAGTAGCTGGAATAGCACAGGGATGCCCGCTGTCTCAATACCTTTTCATTATTGTTATGTCCGCGCCCCTGGAGGCCGCGGGCGACAAGCGGGCAACCGACTGCGACATTTTCACAGGCAAGCCGTGCATCACCACAAACGACGTCTGGCACGCCGACGACGCGATGCTCGCGGCTGAAGACCAGCCCTCCCCCCAAGAAACATGTCGCGACAGTTGCGCAGATTGGCGCAACGTTTGGTCTTGATCTGAATGCCGGGAAAACAATTTCACTGAGAGCACGAACCAACGACGCTGTGTTTGGGCCAAACGGCGAGGCAATCAAATGCGAAGAACATGCAGTTTACCTGGGCGGATTATTAAGTGCAGATGGGAGAGCTGGAACCGAGCTCGCACGGCGCCTGGGGGAAGCGAGCGGATCATCTGCAAGCTACGCGCAGTGTGGAGCCATGCGAATGTGAGCCGACGGCGCAAATTGTGGGTGCTTCAAGCTTGCGTGCATACTAAATTGTGATATGGGCTAGAATCTTGCATGTTACTGAAGGCGGACCGGACTGGACTTGACACCTTCCAAGCAAAATGTCTGCGACAGATTTTCAAAATCGCGCCAGCTTCCCTGTCTCGCGCCAGCGACGCTGACGCGCGGGCGGCAGCGGAAGCATGCCCACTGGCAGTTTGTTTGTTACCGCGCCAATTGAATTTTTATGAGCAGCTGGCAAGGGGCCCCCCCGGCAGCCTGCCCAGAACAATGGTGTTTCAAGCTGGGCAGGGCCACCGCGTTCTGCCCAGGTTCTGGGGCACGCCGCGCCTCAGAGGGCGCCCTCGTTTACAGCGGGGCGCCCGCGCGCGCGCTCAAGCCCTGGCTGTTGCAGGAAACGACCCCGAAAGATTGCGAGCTTCATTGCGTCGAACGCCGGGGCAATGGAACGCATCTGCTGTAGACTATTGCTTTTCATTGCGATGCGAATCCGGGGCCCAGGTGACACGAATCTGGGGCATGTTTGCATCGCTTAGCCCCCCCTCCCCCTCCTCCTCCTCCTCCTCCTCCTCCTCCTCTCCTCCTCCTCCCTCCTCCTCCTCCTCCTCCTCCTCCTCCTCCTCTTCCCCCTTCCCCCCCCCCCCCTGCCCCTGCGGCGCGCTGTAGCATGCCCTCGCGCTTCGCCGGGGCAGAGAATTCCAGCGCGCGCTTCCGAGGCGCTGCAGGGGGGCGTCTGCGCGGACCCCGTTCTAGTGCACATGTGTTTCGCGCAGCCAGTTCTCCTGCCGATGCGCCGTCCAGGCGCCCATTTACTGCCCATGTTCAACCGAATCCGCCGCCGGTGTCGCCGCGGGGGTAATTCATTTGAGTCGCGGCCGCCTGCCCAGCAGCGGCCGCTAGCGCTTGCGGGAAACATCTCGGACAAGAAGCTGGAGGACTCCAGCGCGCTCGAGGACAAGAGCTTCGACGACGAGAAGCCCGAGGACAAGGGGCTCAAGCTGGGCTCCTGCAAGGTCGAGCCCAAGGAGAAGCGCGGCCGCCTTTGCATGCCCCCAACGACGAGGCAGCGCGACGCCTTGCGCTCGGTGCCGAGCTCTGCCCCGCTTCCTGCCTCAACTCCAAGTCCTGACTCATCCTCGATGCGCCTCGCGAGCCGCTGGGAGCTCTGAGCGAGGCGCCTTCGGGCAGAGTGGGGGCGAGGTGCTCGTGGCTATGAGCGAGGCGACCGCCGGCCCCGACGGCGCAGCACGGAAACAGGAGAAAGGTGCCAGAGCAACAGAACCGACGGCAGCAATCACGAGCGCGCACGCAAGCAGCGCGACGCGCGCGAGCGACAGCAGCGACGACGCAAACAACAGCAAAAACAACCAGCAAAACAACAGCGCCACCAACAACAACACAAGCCACGGCAAACGCGACAGCTGCATCAGGAACCAGCGCGCCAGCAGTCCACAACAGCAACAAGACAAGCAACGACAATAATCGAACACCTAGGAGCGACCAACGACAAGCTAACGACCTAACGCTGACAACAGCAAGGCAACAACGAGCAGCGAACGACGACAGGCCAACGACGGCCAGAAGACTACAACTTTCCGCAGTCACGTTGGCTCGAGGATTTTTTCTTCGAGCAATGGCAGCTCTGCAGCGAGGTTCATATGGCCGCGCCGACAAAACAGACGAGTTCGTCGAGCCTCTGGGGCCCGGGGAGCTCGCCTTCCGAGGTCCTGGGCCCCCGCGAGAAGCTGTGACCCCGAAACCCCGCCCCTGCCACAGCGCCGGGTCTGCTGCGAGCTTCTTCAAGGACTTCGAGGCCAAGAGGCTCGAGGCCGAGAGGGCAGTCGCGGATCTCTCCGCGTGCCCCCCCCCCCCCCCCTTCCCCCCTCCCTCCAGGCGCCGATCTCGCTTGCCTTCGGTTGTTTTTCTTTTTCCCGCTTGGCCCCGCCACGGGCGCCGCCCAACATTTTCTGGAAGTCCATCGCGGGGCCATCCTCCGCCATCCCCCCCTTCCCCGCCCTTCCCCCCCCTTCCTTCAAGTACTCCTACTACAACTATCACCATCGCAACCCGCGTAGAAAAGATGAGCGATCTTCCCAAGGCCACCCTCGCACCCTTGCCCCCTCGACCCACCCCGGGCAACTTTCCCTGGCCAGCCTCCCAAGGCCACCCTCGCACCCTTGCCCCCATCGGCCCACCCCGGGCAACTTTCCCTGGCCAGCCCCGTTCGAAAAGTGCCGACGTGGGCCTTCCGAGGCCCATGCGTTCTTGCCGCGCGCCCTCATTGCGCGGTGCGACTGCGCTACTGCCAGCGCCCCCCCCTCCTTCAGGGGCGAGTCGCAGCCGCGCGCCGAGAGCTTGCGAGCGACGAGGGCCGGGCCCTCGCCCCAGGCGATCTCGGCCGAGTCGCGAAACCAGGCGGCGGCCGGCGCGGCAGACCCCATGGCGAGCTGGCTGGGCACAAGGGGGCGCGCGCGCCCCGAGCTGCGCCCGCGCTGCGACGAGACCCAACGGCGCAGTCCTAGCTCCAGACCCACCTCGACTGGCGCAGGCGCGCGGACGAGCGCGTCGGCGAGAAGCTCGCTTTCCCGCCCAGCGCCGCGAAGGCCAAGCTGCAGAACAATTGGCGCTTTAGCCGCGAGGTGGTCGAGAGACGACGCGGGCTTCGAGCGGCTCTCGAGAAGAAGGTTGCCTCAGGGAGGCTCGGCAGCAACGGCCCCCGAGCCCGCGGGCACGTCCGCCCGGGCCGCAGCAGGCGCAAGAGCGAGGGCGCCGGGCTGTCCAGCAACATCCCCGGCATGGTCACCGCCTCGCGGCCGCCCGAGGGCGTCGCGCACCGCCTGAGGCGCCAGTTCAAGCGAGGGCGCGGGCGCGGCCACGAGGTCAGAAAGAAGACCATCCTGACGCGGCTGCGCTACGAGCT
Organism: Prorocentrum cordatum; assembly: GCA_963575745.1. Classification (NCBI taxonomy): domain Eukaryota; class Dinophyceae; order Prorocentrales; family Prorocentraceae; genus Prorocentrum; species Prorocentrum cordatum. The sequence goes on from CAUYUJ010002002.1 coordinate 1,281,927, forward strand.
GGTCTTCGAGCAGGACGCGCAGCTCCACCAGCAGAAGGTCGGCCGCAAGAGCTACAGCGCCGAGATCCACGAGAGGGCGACCGAGCGCCTGATGACCTTCCAGATCAACCGGACGCGCAAGAAGGACTTGAAGTGGATTGACGAGCTCGTCACCCTTAGGCTGCGCGCGAGCGGGCGCAAGGGCCGGCGCCTCTCCGACCAGAGGCTTCAGGCGCTCAGCAAGGAGAAGGCCAAGCTGACCTTGGCCACGGCCGACAGGTTGTACTATTAGTAGTAGAGGTAATAGAAGCAGAGATTACAATAAATATGGTTTCGTACGATTACCTCACAATTATTATTCGTACGACTTCCAATTGTTATTACACTTACTATTATTATTACAATTTCTACCACTAGTACGACTAGCACTACCAGTAACCACTAGTACTATCACCGCTGGTAGAAGCTGTTACTACTAGTAGCTGCGACTACTACTGTTATTACTAATACTAGCAGCTACTGCTAGTAGTAACTCCTACGACTACTAGTAACTACTACAACGAGCCAGACTATCTCTGACTACTACTACTACTAGCGCTACTACTACTACTACTACTACTACTACTACTACTACTACTACTACTACTACTACTACTACTAATACTACGACTACTACTACTTTTACTACTACTACTACTACTACTACTACTACTACGACTATCATTACGACTACACCTACTACTACTACTACTACTACTACTCCTACTACTACTACTACTACTGCAATTACTACTACTACTACTACTACTACTACTACTACTACTACTACTACTACTACTACTACTACTACTACTACTCGTGCTATACCATGGGTTTACCCCCAGTAGGTGCGTGCAGCTGGCGGTGAGGGGCGGCTCCGAGGACCTCGGCCTCTTCGTCGGGGTGCCCGAGACCTGCGCCCGGCAGATCGGCCAGCGCGAGTGCGGTCGTCGCGGGCGCCGCCGCGCGCTGGCCCAAGCTCCGGGGCGAAGGGAAAGCGCGCGTCCACGAGAACGAGATCTACGCCGCAGGCGCCGATAGACGCACCCATAACCTCCGCCGCAAGTACCGCGAGACGCAGGCCGAGGAGGTCGAGAGCAGGCGGCCAGTACAGGATCATTCCCATCTGCATCTCCGCAGCCCAGGGCTGGTTCGACCCGAGCAGGGGGCCCAGGTCCGCTGGGAGGCGCAGCGCGCCCCTCGCCCCCTGCACGAGGCACTGCCGAGTGAGCGGCGCGAACCTCGAGGAGGGCGCCCGGCGGCGCGACGTCACCCACGAGCGGGGCGACGGCGAGGCGGAGCGCTTCAAAGCAGGCGAGCCCCGAGAAAAAAAACTGAAAAAAATAACGAAGCCAATATTTAAGAACACCGAAATCGAGATTTCGTTTTTTTTTTTGTTCCTCCAAACCCTTTTCAAAAACATCGAAATCTCGATTTCGGATTCAGACACCGAAATCGAGATTTCGGTATTTTCGATTGGGCATATCCTCCTCCTCCTCCTCTGTTCCTTCTTCCTTTCCTTTCCTCTTCCTCCTTTGTTTTCCGTTTCCTTCTTTCCTCTCCGTGTCCTTCTTTCCTCTCCGTGTCCTTTTTTCCTTTCCGTTCCTTCGTTTCCTTTCCCTTCCTTCTTTCCTCTCCGTGTCCTTCTTTCCTCTCCGTTGCCTCGTTTCCTTTCTCCTCTCCGTCTCCTTCTTTCCTCCGACCGCGCCCCCGACGTCGGCCCGAATTTCGCTCCGACCGCGTCCCCGATGTCGGTCCGACGAGCAGCCCGACCTCTGGTCCGTCCTCGCTTTTCCCTGGGGGGCGTGGCGACGAGTTCGGCCGTCTTGGGGCGTCGGGAAGCCGAAAAGGCGGGAACGCCAAAATCTTCCAACAACCCGAGGACAATCAGTGATTTCAGCTTCTTGGGGCCCTCTTAGGGCGCTTCTCGGGGCTTTCTTAAAGCGTCTTGGGGGCCTCTGGGGCCGTCTTGACTTCTCGGGGGCGTCCTTTCGGGAGGCTCCGCGGCCACTTGGAGCCGTCTATGGGGTTGTGTTGGAGCTTCTCGGGGCCCTCTTGGGCCGCTCTTGGGCGCCTCTTGGGCGCCTCTTGGGTCGTCTTGGGGCCCTCCGGGGCCGCGTTCGCCGCCGCTTGGGCCGTCTTGGGGCCCTTTTGGGCTGTCTTGGAGCCGCCTTGGGGGCCTCTTGGGCCGTCTTGGGGCGGTTTCGTGCGCCTTCTGGGCTGTCGCGGAGCGTCGGGAAGCCGAAAAGGCGGGAACGCCCAAATCTTTCAACAACCCGAGGAGCATCAGTGATTTTAGCTTCTTGGGGTCCTCTTAGGGCGCTTCCCAGGGCTCTCTTAAAGCGTCTTGCGGGCCTCTTGGGCCGTCTTGGGCTCTCGGGGGCGTCCTTGGCAGGCTCCGCGGCCACTTGGAACCGTCTTGGGGCGGTCTTGGAGCCTCTTGGGGCCCTCTTGGGCCGCTCTTGGGCGCCTCGTGGGCGCTCTTGGGGCCGTTTGGGTGCCCCCCTTGGGCCGCGTTGGCCGCTGTTTGGGCCGTCTTGGGGCCCTGTTGGGCCGTATTGGAACCGTCTTGGGAGCCTCCTGGGCCGTCTTGGAGCGGTCTCGCGCGCCTTCTGGGCTGTCTCGGAGCTTCGGGAAGCCGAAAAGGCGGGAACGCCCAAATCATTGAAAACATTTGAAGACAATATATGTTTTTGGCTGCTTGGGGCCCTCTGAGGGCGCCTCTCGAGGCTCTCTTCGAGCGTCTTGGGGGCCTCTTGGTTCGTCTTAGCTTCTCGGGGCGTCCTTGGGAGTTTCCGCGGCCACTTGGAGCCGTCCTGGGTCGGTCTTGGAGCCGCGCAGGGCCCTCTTGGGCCGCTCTTGGGCGTTTCTTGGGCGCTCTTGGGGCCGTCTTGGAACCGTTTTGGGAGCGCGCCGAGGTGCCTTGGGAGCGGTCTCGGGGCAATCTTGGAAGAGATCGGCCAAAGAAGACGAAAACATTTATTTAGCCCCCCCCGGGCCACGACCCCTGCGAGGCGCGTGAAAAATAGCTTCCAAAGGGGCCCGCCCCCCGCCCAGGCCCACTGGGTGGGGGTAGGGGGGGGGGGAGGGGATGAACAGAGCGGACCCCCTAAACCACTCGCGCCCAGAAGGCTGGCGGGATTCGGCGCGAGACCCCAGCCAGAGCTTAGGCCAGCGAGCACCGACATCGCGATTTTGGTGCGAAGCCCCGGCCAGAGCTGAGGCCGTCGAACATCGAAATTGAGATTTCGGTGTGGAGCCTCAGCCGGAGCCCAGGCCGACGGACGCCGAAATCGAAATTTCGATGTTGAACCCCCATTGGGTCGGAAGAGAGGAGGAGGGGGCAGAGCCGAAGCCGGCAAACGCCGAAATCGAGATTTCGATTTGTTTTAAATCTTGGTTTCGAGCTCTTCCGGCGAGCCCCTGGGAGCATTGCTCAAGGGCTGCCGCGACGCTCTGCTCGAGTTCTCCGAGGAGGAATGCGCGAGGGCCTTCGAGGCCATCGACGTGCGGGGGCAGCCCAGGGCCTGGACGGGCGAGCTCGTCGCTTCCTGGACCGTCGACTTCATCAGGCAGCAGCGCGGCCGGAGCCTCGCGCTCGCGGTTCGCAGACTGCCTCTCGAGCCAGTGGGCCGAGGCGGTGACGCTCCGAGCGTGGCTCCAGAATGTGGCCCACGCGCCCATGGCCCCCGACGCCGCGAACTTCTTGCAGGAGCCGGACACCCGCGAGCACAGCCAGCTCAAGGCCGTGATCCGAGAGGTCAAGGCCGAGATGCACTGGGCCATAGAGCAGGACTGGCTCCAGGAGGCCAAGGCCGAGCCCGAGGGGCAGTTCAAGTCCTCGACGCAATGGGGGCCCAACGATCGCTTCTACTGCGCGTCCGAGGCCTACGCCCGCTTCCGCGAGAAGAACATGGACGCGGCGCCGCTCCGAGGGCTGCGAGCGAACCAAATGCTCAGTCCGGCCAACAGAGCAGGGCGAGCTCAAAGTCGTCGCAAGCATGGGGCCGTGGAGCAACTCTATCGAGCCCGGCCGCGGCATCGAACAGAGACTGGCGAGCGAGCGCCTGGGGCGCGCGCAGAGGTGGCCCGAGGGCGCGCCGCCCGCGCCCGAGTGGGGCGCCCTCGACGGGAAATGCTTCCACCAGGACGACTGGCCCAGGGATTGCGAGCAGGGGCCCCTGCCTCCTGGGACTGCCAGAACTGGGCCTCGAGCTTACCGACGAGCAGAAGGACGTGCTGAGGACGCCAGAAGAGGGGATCCAGGGTATCCAGTTCCCGCGCGCCCTCGAGGGCCGAATCGAGCGGGCGCGAACAGCAGCTCGCAAGAGCAGCTGGGCGCCCGTGTTCTCGGGCCAGTTCTGGGGCAAGCTGCGGCGCAAGTAGCAGCGCGCGAAGGCCGGGACTGGCGGCGAGGCCTCGCTCGAGCACCTGAGCCGGGGCGCGGCCAAGGCGAAGCTCGCAGGCAGGCCGCCGAAGGCCAAGGCGAGCTTAGCAGCTTCTCCCGCGCGTTCAAGGCCGGGTCGCAAGCGGAGAAGAACGCCAATAAGAAAGCGAAGACCGAGGCGAAAATTGGCCTCGAGGGTTGCGAGGGGCCCCCTTGGCACGGCAGGGTGGCCCGCGTCGCCGAGGAGGGGGTCCACGGGATCAGGCGCGGCGGAGCGCGGGGGGGAGGTCTGGCGAGTCTCGGGCACCGAAGACGCGCGCCGCCCGCGCGCCCACGAGGTGGAGTCCGCGGCGATCTTCCAGATCGACAGCAGCGAGGCTCGGAGGCTCACGGGCACTCGCTAGCTTCCGCCTGCTTCCACCCAAGGCGGCGGAAGCAAGAGGGCGCTAGCGGGGGCGGCGGAAGCGGCGGTGGAAGTTGGCGGAATGTTGGCGGCGGAAGCGACGGCGGAACCTCGGAGCCGCGAAGCGGAAGCAGGCGGGGGCTAACGCGTGCCCGTAAATCCCGAGCGCCACAGGTCACGATCGTGCAGGACTACAAGTTCCCCGAGCCGCACAAGCTCGACTGTCGCCAGACCAGACTGGCTCGCCGCGCCGAGCTCGGCAAGGAGCAGGCGATCATGAACTGCGAGCAGATCGTCAAGGACGACGCGCTCGAGCTGGGCACAGTGCGCGCGCTGCTGAGCGAGATCGAGGAGTGCGCGGGCGCCCCCGAGACCGTTCTCGCGGCCAAGCCCACGGCGGCCATCGCCCGGGCTCGAGAGGGCCAGGGCGAGGGTGAACCCGCCGCCCAGCCGCCCGGGGAGCAGGCGCGCTGCGCCGAGGGGGCCCACGCGGCCGAGCACGTCCTGATCTGCGTGCACTCCGGGGCGCCCGCGCACTACACCTACCTCAGGGTCGGTGGTTGCTGCAGTTGCCCCTGCCCCAAGGTGCCGCCAGTTTGTCGCTCCGTTTTGGCGCGAATCTTGGAGGCGCCCTGGGCAGGGGGCACTTCTGGCAACGCTCGCCATGGTCTTGAGGATCGGCGGGGGCGTCGCGGTGCCGCGACGCCTTCAAGCAGCCGTCCGAGAACGCCAGGCATGCCTCAAGGGCCATATGCGAATGCACACCTGCACCGCCCGGTTTCTGAGGGGGGAGGCGGGGTCCACTTTGCTCGGGGGCTGCCGAACGAAGTGAACCCCGCCCTTCTCCTCAGGAATCGCGGGTCGGGTTCGCACGTGGTCCCCCAAGGCCGCCGCGAGGATCCCCCGCGAGCTCGGCGGCGCTGGCCCTGGCGAGACCTGCCCTGCTGGGGGCAACGAGAAGTCCCGGGCCGACGCCTGGCCCCGCGGCTTGTGGGCGAGTCGCTGGATCGAGCGCGCCCTGCGCGAGATCCGAGGCGATGGCCGCCGAGCGCCCGTGGGCATCAGCGCGATGCGCGCCCGAGGCGACGAGTGGATCAACAAGCTCAGGGAGGCCAGCGACAAAGCAAAGGCCAAGGCAAAGGCCAAGAGCATGGCCAAGTCCAAGCCCTTCAAGGACCCCGCGGTGGTCGAGCCGAAGCACGCCACTCGAGGAGGCAAGCGAAGCCGCCCAGGCATGCACCGAGTGCCTCCCGCGGAAAGACGGCTCCAAATGGTGCCGAGCCTGCGTGGGCGAGTGGTTTAAGGTCGCGCGCCAAGGACCTCTCCTGCGCAGGCAAGTTGTAGCCGCGAGCCTCGATATCTATCCAGTCAGCCTTGCGCCAAGATCTACACTGTCAGCTTATGCGAGCGATTGGGATCATCACCATCATCATCACCATCATCATCATCATCATCATAGCATCACGATCGCCAGGAACATGTGATTTTCCCGCCAGTCCCCCGAACTTTAGTATCGCCAGGGAAGTATTATCGGGAGCACAGGGTTCTTCTCCTCAGGATCTGGGAGTCCAGCGATGACTTTTCCGGCGACGATGCAAGTCCTTTCAATTCGCGGCACATCGAATGCTTCATCGTATGAGCTACCTGCGCAGATTGGAAGACCGCACCCGCCAGCAGAACGCATTTGCCACGTCGCGCGGCGCATCTGCGCGCGTGCCGTGCAGGACGAGCAAGATGCATGAAATTGAAAGCCGCGGTCTCTAGTGGAGGCTGACGAGGCACCCGTGCGTCTTGCATCTCGGAGCTCGCGGGGCCCATCCATCGACGGCGGGCGCTGCTCGTCTGGGCGAGGGGGCCGAGCAGTCCTGCAGGTACGTGCAATTTTGACGGGCCTGTAGATCTCCGCGATATCATCGGCCTCGGCGGACGATCGGGCGTTTCGTTGCGGTGCCCGCGCCAGGATCGCGGGGACCTGTGATCGACGGCGCGCGCTGCTCGTCGGAACGAAGGGCCGAGCGGTCTGGCGCGCGCGTGGGACTGCGGGTAGTATGGTATTCCTTGCGATTCCATTGGTCTCGGAAGATGATCGCGCGATCGGCCGTTCGATGGCGGCGCCCGCGCCGAACTCGCGGGATTCGGCGATCGACAACGCGCGTTGCTCGTCGGAGCGAGGGGGCCGAGAGGTCTGCGCGCATCTGAAATTGCAAGGGGCATGCAATTCTCCAAATTGTAATCAGTCTCGGAAGATGATCTCGCGATCGGGCTTTCGATGGCGGCGCCCGCGCCAAGGGGGCCCCCCCAGGCGGCCTGCCAGAATCCGCGCGCGGGGGAGTCTTTCGGTGCCGATCCGTTCGGATTGGCATTGTTACCGGAGATTCATGCGCGCGCGTGTCTTCGCGGTCGCCGCGATCTCGCCGCGTTCCCCGAATTGCCCGATCGCGCGCGCGAGGCCTGCGCCAGCGGCGCCCAGCTCGACAGCGAGGTGCGCGACAATATTGTCTTGGGTTCTTCTTATCCCAGGCCACTTTTGCGCTGCTCGCAGACGGCGCCCGCGCCGGCCAGTCCGTCGCGCCGCCGAGCCGAGCAACCCACCGCGCGGTAGACGAGAAGCCGCCCAGCTACGTCCAGACGATGTGCAAGGACATCAGGCTTCAACGCTATCTTCTGGAAATAGAAATCGGGTAGCAGTGATGCGCCTGTTATTCAGGAGCATTATCGGCAGCTCGAGCTATCTCATGGCACTGCCTCTCCTAGAGACGAGCAGTGGGCCACCCGGCCTGGGTTTCGGCGCTCGTCGTCATGCCCAATGGCATGCTCAGGGTCTCGATGGCTTGCGGCTGGGGCTATCGCCGTTCTGGCAGTGCCACAATTTCGTTCGTTTTCTCCCTCTGGCGAACCGCGGCGAATTCGATGCGACGCGATCTCACGCGATCGATTACACTGTTTCCCTTGGCCGGGCTCGCGGAACTCATTCCGCGATCGCAGTGCAGGTGGGGCCGGAGATGAGGTCATCCGTCACAGGTTCAGCGCAGTCGAAAGCTTTGGAGATATGGACAGTTGAGTACATTGAACTGCGTTGTGTAATGCTTGTTCGTTATGTTCAACCTTGCCGCGCGTAGCGCGCAATAAGTGAAGTGCACGCTGCATTCGCGCGTGTCAATATCTCATGACATCTCGTGGCCGCCCTCCTGGAGTCTGGCAAGATCGTCAAGAGAAAGCGCTTGTCGCAATCATCGGCTGTCTCTGGCGCAGCCGCCTTGATTGCCTGTGCGGACACCCTTCTGGGTTCGTTTTGTTGTGCTGTCGTGTTTGTTATACATTGGGAAATGATGCTGCGCGCGCATGGGTGGCCAGCTCGCGCGGGGGGAAAAATGTGGCCGGGCAATTCTCGAGGAGCCCGCAGGGCACGCGCGCGCGAGGTCAACGGCTCCCGATTCATGCTCAAGTGGTTCAGTGAGTTTCACCTTCGCCGTCGCCACGTCCGTCGGACAATCGCTGTTCATCGCCGCTGTCGTCGCGGACGTTTCGGACGCAGGCGTCATCGATGGTTGCGAGATGAGCAGTCCGACGTCGCCGTCCTAACGAGGCGTTCCAGATGAGGGGCTTGCCAGCAGTGCTTCCTGCGCCGCGGCCATCAGGCAGTTATTCTTTGCGGGCGAAGCTGTCGCCTCGCGATCTTTTTTTGGGGCGCGCAACGTATGCTGGAAGGCGATGCAGTTGCGGCGTGCCCTCGCATTGTGCCCCCCCATAGTTGGAGGCAACTGACCAGTTAGAGGCAGCCCCCAGCTGAGTTGCCTCGGGGCCCCCGTCAGTTGGAGGCAACTTCCAGCTGAGTTGCTTCAGGCTTCCCGCATGTTGGAGGCGGCCCCCAGCTTGGGGGGAACTGACCAGTTGGAGGCAACTCCCAGCTGAGCTGCCGCCACCCCCCCCGCCAGCTGGCGGCAACTCCCAGCCGAGTTCCCCCCGCCCCCCCCCCGTCATTTCGGGGCGAATCAGAGTTGGGGGCAACTTCCCAATTGGGGGGGCAACTCCAAGTTGAGTTGCCCCCAAGTCCCTTTCAGCTGGAGGCAACTCCCAGCCGGGGGCAATTGACACATTGGGTCAAACCGCAGATGAGTTGCCTCCTACTCACCGTCAGTTGGAGGCAGCTCCCATCTGAGTTGCTTCCAGCTCCCCGTCAGTTGGAGGCGGCTCCACACTTGGAGTCAGCTGACCACTTGGAGGCACTGAGTTGCCTCCAGCTCCCCGTCAGTTGGGGGCAGCGCCCCGCTGAATTGCCTCCAAGTTCCTGTCAGTTGGAAGCAACTCCCAGGTGTGGGAGCAGCAGAACAGTTGGAGGCAACTCCTAGCTGAGTGGCCTCTGCAACCCCGTCGTCAGGAGACAACTCTCAGCTGAGTTGCCTCCAGCTCTCCGTCCATTGGAGGCAGCTGCCAGTTGGAGGCCACTGACCAGCTGGAGGCAACCCCCAGCTGAGTTGCCTTCAGCTCCCCGTCAGTTGGGGGCAACGCCCTGCTGACTGGCCTCCAGCGCCCCGTCGGTTGGAGGCAACTCCCACCTGGGGGGCAGCTGACCACTTGGAGGCAACTCTCAGCTGAGTTGCCCCCAAGTCTCCCTCAGTTAGGGACGATTTCCAGTTGCTGAGTTCCCCCCCCCCCCGTCAGTTGGAGACAACACTCAGCTGAGTTGCATGCAGCCCCCCGTCGGTTAGGAGGCAACTCCGCAGTTGGAGGCAACTTCTCAGATGGAGGCAACTACGAGCTGAGTTGCCTCCGCCCCCCCGTCAGGTGGAGGCGCGTGGCCAGCCGGGGGCAATTCCCACCTAAGTCACCAAAGAGCCCCCGTCAGCCAGAGACAGCAGTTCGATGCAACTGACCAGTCGGAGGCATCTCCCTTCTGAGTTGCCTCCAGCTCCCCGTCAGTTGGGCGTGACTCCCAGCTGAGTTGCCTCCAACTCCCCGTCAGCGAGGCTACTCCCAGTTGAGTAGCCTCCAACTCTCCGCCAGATGGAGGCAATCCCCAGCCGAGTCGTGCCTGCGCCGCTTTCACTTGGAAGCCCCCCCAATCCCACTTGGGGCCTATTGCGAGTTGGAGGCTACGTCCAGTTGGGCAGCTTCCAACTCTCCGCCAGCCGGAGACAGCTCCCAGCTCAGTGGCCTGCAGCTGCCGCCAGTTGGAGGCGACCCCACAGTTGGGGGCAACAGACCAGTTGGAGGCAACTCCCAGCTGAGTTGCCCCACGTCTCCCGTACGTTGGAAGCAACTCCCACTTGATGACAACAGTGTCAATAAATTCGCCCGAGTGATATTTATTTTCCATCTACTGGCCAGGGGATTTCTAAAGACTTCCTTGGGTTACTGCCAGTTGACTAACACCGCCAGTTGGAGGCAACTCGCAGTTGGGTCGGTTCCAACTTCCCAGCACTTGGAGCCAACCCCCAGTTGGGGCCGACTGCTAGTCGAAGCCCCGTCAGTTGGAGAACAATCCCAGGTGATTGCCTCCAACTCCCAGCCAGTTGGAGGTAACTCCCAGTTGCAGCATACTGCCCGTTGGATGCTATTCCCATTTGGGTAGCCACCAATCCCCCGCCAGTTGGAGGCAACTCCCAGTTGAAGCCACCTGCCAGTTGGAGGCTACTCCACAGTTGGAGGCAACTGACCAGTTGGCGGCTCCTGCTCCCCGTCAGTTGGAGGCATCGCCCAGTGGGGCCTGCTGCCAGTTGGAGGCAACTCCCAGCTGAGTTGCCTCCGAAACCCCGTCAGTTGGAGGAAATCCCAGCTGGGTTACCTCCAGCCCCCCCGTCAGTTGGAGGCAGCTCCCAGATGGAGGCACATTGCCAGTTTGATGCAAGTCCCAGCTGTGTTGCATGCAACCCCTCCGCTTTTTGGAGGCAGCTTCCAGTTGAGTTGCTTCCGGCCCCCCGTCAGTTGGAGGCAATTGACCAAGCGGGGCCCCCTGCCAGTTCGGGGCTACTCACAGTTGAGTGGCGCCGCCAGTCCGGAGGCAACTCCGAGCTGAGTTGCCTCCAACTCCCTGTCAGTTGGGGGCGCTTCCTAGTGGGAGCCCACTGCCAGTTGGAGGCTACTTCCAGTTGAGTAGCCTCCAACTTCCCGCCAGATGAAGGCAACTCTCAGCTGAGTTGCTTTCGACTCCCCGTCAGTTGAAGGCAACTCCCAGATGGGGCCTCCTGCCTGTTGGAGGCTGCGCCCAATCGGGCAGCCTCCAATTCTCCGCCGATCGGAGGCAACTCCCAGTTGGAGGCGAGCCTCAGTTTGGTAGCCTCCAACTCTCCGCTGGGTGGGGCAACGCCCAGCTGAGTTGCCCCAAACTCCCCGTCAGTTGGGGGCAGCTCCCAGTTGGGGCCTACTGGCCCATGCCAGTTGGAGGCAACTGAGAAGTTGGCGGCTACTCCCAGCTTGGTTGCCTCCGACTCCCCGTCAGTTGGAGGCAACTCCCAGTTGGGGCGTAATTTCAGCTAGAGGGAACCCCCAGATGCGCAGCCTCCAACTGCCCGCCGGTTGGAGACGACTCCCGGCTGAGTTGCCTCCTGGAGGCAGTTCCCAGTTGGGGCTTAGTGCCAGTTGAAGGCTACCCCAGCTACGTAGCCTCCATCTCCCCGCCCGTTCGAGGCACCTCCCAGCTGAGTTGCCCCCCCTCTCCCGTCAGTTGGAGGCAATTCCCAGCAGGGGACCACTGACAATTTGAGGCTTGGTAGCCTCCAACTCTCCGCCAGTATGAGGCAACTCCCAGTCGGGTTGTTTCCAACTCTCCGCCAGTTGGAGGTAACTTGTCAGTGCCCCCCCGTCAGTTGGAGAGAAATCCCAGTTGAGTGGCACCGCCAGTTGGAGGTACTTCTCAGCCGAGTTGCCTCCAACTCCCCGTCAGTCGGGTGCAACGCCGACTCGGGGCCTACTGCCAGTTGGAGGCTACTCCCAGTTGAATAGCCCCCAACTCTCCGCCAGTCGGAGGCAGTTCCCGGCTGACTTGCCCCAGCTTCCCGTCAGTTGGAGGCAACTCCCAGTTGGGGCTTAGTACCAGTTGGAGGCTACCCCCAGCTGAGTTGCATCGGGCCCACCGTCAGTTGAAGGCGACTTTCAGTTGGGCCCACGGCCAGATGGAGGCGACTCCCAGTTGAGTAGCACCGCCAATTGGAGGCAATTTCCGGCTGACTTGCCTCCGGCCCCTCGTCAGTTGGATGCAACTCCCAGTTGGGGCCTATTGCCAGCTCGAGGCTACTCCCAGCCGAGTTGCCTCCCACTCTCCGCCAGTTGGAGGCAACTCCTGGCTGAGTTGCCTCCTACTTCCCGTCAGTTGGAATTAACTCCCAGTTGGGGCCGACTCCCACTTGAGTAGCTTCCAACTCTCGGTCAGTTGGAGGCATCTCCCAGTTGGGGCCTACTGCCAGTTGGAGGCGACTAAAAGTTGGGTAGCCTCGAAAGCTTCGCCCTGTCGAGGCACCTCCCAGCTGAGTTGCCTCCAACTCCCCGTCGGTTAGAGGCAACTCCAAGTTGGGGCGGGCGACCCGTTGGAGGCAATCTCCAGTTGGGTAGCATCCAACACTCCGCCAGTTTGGGGGGGGGCTCCAAGCTGGGGCCTGCTGCCAGTTGGAGACTACCCCCAGTTGGCTAGCCTCCAACTTCCCGCCAGGTTGGAGGCTACCCCTAGCTGAGTTGTCTCCAACTCCCCGTCAGTTGGAGGCAATTCCCCATTGGGGCCGACAGCCAGTCGGAGGCGTCTTCCATTTGGGTAGCCTCCAACTTTCCGCCAGTTGGAAGCAACTCGCAGCTGGGTTGCCTCCAACTCCCCGTCAGTTGGAGGCAACTTCCAGTTGGGCCCGAATGCCAGTTGGAGGCACTTCCCAGCTGAATTTCCTCCAGCCTCCGCCAGTTGAAGGCAACTCCTACCTGAGTTGCCTCCAACTTCCGGCAGTTGGAGGCAGCGCCCAGTTGGGGCCGGCTGCCAGTTGGAAGCTACTCCCAGTTGAGAAGCCTCCAATTCTCTGCCAGTTGAAAGGCTACTCCTGACTGGGTCGCCTTCAACTTCCTGTCAGCTGGAGGCGAATCCCACTTGGAGCTTACTGCAAAATTGGGGCCTGCCTCCAGCTGATTAGGCTCGAAATCTCCGCCAGTTAGAGGCAACTTCCAGTTGGAGCCTTACTCCTGGGGTGGTCAGGGGTGGGGGCGGCGCCCAACTCTCCGCCAGTTGGAAACACATCCGGGTTGGAACCTACTGCCGGTGGAGCCTGCTCCCAGTTGAGTGGCCTCCAACTTTTCACCAGTTGGAGGCAATTTCCATCGGGGTTGCCTCCAACTCCCCGTCAGTTGGAGGCAACCCCCACTTAGGGCCTACTTCTGAGGCGGGGCGGGGACGGGGCGGCGCCCAATTCTCTACAAGTTGGAGGCAACTCCCAACCGAGTTCCCTCCAACTCCCTGTCGGTTGGAGGCAACTCCCAGTTGGGGCATATTGTTGGTTGGAGGCTACTCCCAGTTGGGAAGCCTTGACAGCTCCGCCAGTTGGAGGCACTTCCCAGCTGACTTGCCTTCGGCTTCCCGTCAGTTGGAGGCAGCTCCCAGATGTCCAGAGCTAGTCCCACTTGAGTAGCCTCCTGTTTTCTGCCAGTTAGAGGCAACTCCCAGCCGGGCTGCCTCCAACTCCCAGTCAGTTGGGGGCAACTCCCAGTTGGAGCCTACTGTCAGTTGGATGCTATTCCCAGTTGAGTAGCGTCGCCAGTGTGGGGCAACTCCCAGCTGAGTTGCTCCCAGCTCCCCTTCAGGGGGGGAACTCCCAGTTGCTTCCAACGCTCCGCCAGTGGGAGGCTACTCCTAGGTGAGTTGCCTCAAATTCCACGTTTTTCGGAGTCAATGCCCAGTTGGAGCCTCCTGCCTGTTGGAGGCTTAACACCGCCAGTTGGACGCGCTCCCCGATAGTCGGAGGCAACTCCCAGTTGGAGCCTGATGTCAGTTGGAGGCAACTCCCGGTCGAGTCGTCTCCAACTTCCCCGCCTTTTGGAAGGAGCTCGCAGTTGGAGGTTACAGTTTCAATTTGAAATTTCTTCGGATTTCCGAGTTGATGTGTTATATTTCGGTATGAAGCCTCAAGCTGCGATTTCCAAGCAAACATTAAAACCGTCCAGACCTTCATGCAGGCTCTAGTCGGAGGAAGAGGAGGAAGAGGAGGAGGAGGAGGAGGAGAAGGAGGAGGAGGAGGAGGAGGAAGGAGAGGAAGAGGAATGCTCGAGGAAAAGGGCGTGGATGATCGCCTCTCAGCCGACGCCGTCCAGTATGGCGTTTTTGCGCACCTCCCCACGAGTTGCACATCAGGAGCAATTGCACGAGAGTTGGAATTTGGAGGGACAACGTGAAATAGTTTCTGCCATCTTCGATGCCCTCCGCCATCTAAGCTTCGGAGTGAGTAAAAGCACTTACAACATGTGGGGAGCACGCCGATGAAGACGAAAACGCCCCAGGAAACGTCAAGAGCATCTCGATGGGCGTCGCGTATGCGCCCTCCCAGGCACCGAGAAAGACGTCAGTTCATACAATGGGGCCCGACCCCTTGATCCTTCCACGGGCTGGTAGGCCAGGCGCCGCGCGTAGACCTCGAAGCCTTGTCGATTCGATCCTCCACGCCAGGAGAGGCCACAGACCGCGCTCAGGCACGTCGTGTGTTTGTCGCCGGTCCGGCGCCGCTCCTGCTGTGCCTGCCGTTGGTCAGCACGCTTCTCTGATCGCTTGCCGCGACCCGCCTGACTGGCCGCCTTCGCGGCGGGGAGGCAGCTGCTGGTGGCCACTCTCGCCCAGTCGCGCTCGTGCAGCCGCTCAAAGTCGGTGTCGTGGGCGTCGTCGTCGTCGTCGTCGTCTGCGGAGTCTTTGAGGTCTGCCCACGTGGGGAAGCTGTCGGACGTTCAACTCGTCGTCGGCATCGCTCCACCACGCCATGGCTCTCGGCCGCTCGGGGCTCCTCCTTGTCCTCTTCCTCGGCGGACTCGTCGTCGTCGTCGACGACAACTTCGAGGAGCTCCGTTGTTTCCGTGTCAAACTGCTGGTCGTCTGCTCCACTCCCTCCTGCCTGAGAGTGGTCTCCACCTCCCCCAAGAAGAGGGTCGCTTACATGCACAGCGTGATTTACACCCTCACCCCGTCCGTGCCCCAGGAGCGGCGGCAGGCCAAATGAATTGTCGCCCCTGGGAAAGCCGACTACTTCTTATAGTACGCGTTGGAGGTGGTGGCCGAAACATCCCGTAGGCACCCACGTCGATGCTCGCTGTGCTCATCCACTTGCTCAGGTTGGTAAGTGAAACCAATCACGTTCTGCATAGACATCCCATCGCATTCGCAGCAGGGCGTCGGTGAAGCGGGTCCATGCGGACATCCTTCGCAGCGCCAGCTGACCACAGGCCAATTGCCGCTCCCGCCATTACCGCGGGAAGATTGCTGTGCACCCTGGCGCGGCCGATACAGCCCGATCCGACGCGTATTTCGATTGTGCCCGCTCGACACTGACTGATCATGCCACCCCTCGCCATGAAGGGTGGAGGAGGGAGGAGGGAGGAGGGAGGAGGGAGGAGGGAGGGGGGAGGGAGGGAGGGAGGGAGGGAAAGAGGAGGAGGAGGAGCAGGAGGAGGAAGACGAGAAGAGGGGCCTTGAGACATGGGTCCCGGACCCACGGGCACTCCCCAGGACGAGAGCCGTTTCGTCCCGAGTCGCGCCTCTGACGGCCCCGGGGCCCGTGCAGGGCCCCGGGGCTGGGCGTCGCGCAATGGGGAGGCGACGGCTGGGGGCAGCGAGGGGCCCTTTAGCGCCCTTGATGGGGACCTGCAGGAGCCCTGAATCTGGACGCCCGAAATGGGCACGGAAAGAATGGGTACAATGCCCAACAGCAGTTCTTGCTCATTTTGAACAGGACTCGCTGTCCACGCCGCCGCGGCCTGTATGAATTCGAGACAGAAGGCCGCCTGCCCAACAGCGGCCGCTGTTGGTTTGCGACAAAATTTGCTGTTGGGCATTGTACCCATTTTTTCCGCACCCATTTCGGGCGTCCAAACTGAAGGGCCAGAGAAGTTGCCCTTGAGGGCCCCCAGAGGAGCCCTTCAGGGCCCCCAAAGGAGGCGAGGCCTGCAGGGCCCGAAAAGGGCACCTCCCCTCCCTCCCCCCCCCCCACACACACACACCAATTATCGCCCCCCCCATTGAGCAACGCTCAACAGGGGGTTACAAGCGGCGGAAAATGTCCAGGACCCGTTACCAGCGGTGGCAATGCGGGAGCCTCCAGAAACATTCAGGATTTTCGAAACGACGACGACGTCATCCTCGGCGTGCTCCAGGACCCTGGCACGTTCCCTTCATGCTAGACTCCTCGTAGCGGCGCCAGATGCATCCTGTACAGATCCGCCAGCCCTCAGAGGTTTCCGATTTCTCTCGGTTGCAGCAGAGAAGTCAAGAGCTCGTTGGCGGGGCTTCTCCGTGCACGTCGTGCTGCGCAAGACGTTCAAAACGCAAAAGGTAGTCCCCGATATTACGTTGCATCTTCGGGGGACCTCGCCTGTCCCCAGAACTGGTGTCTTTTCTTGTGCCCGACGCGGGCCCGATGCGGACTCGACGCGGATTCGGCGTGGATTCGACGCGAATTCGACATGGATTCGACACGGATCCGACGAGTCCGACATGGATTCGACACGGATTTGACGCGGATAGGGCCGTGACGGGACAGACAAGGTCCCCCGGGGATGCAACATAGCCGATATTTGCACCCCGTGTTTCTTATCCTGGCCCCGTCAGACCTCTCTTGTGGCAGTGCCCTCCTCCTCCTCCTCCTCCTCCTCCTCCTCCTCCTCCTCCTCCTCCTCCTCCTCCTCCTCCTCCCCATCTTCATCCTGCCCTCGTCCTTGCACGGAGGACCTCCTCTGCCTTGCGGCCGACGCCGCTCCCGTGGGCTCGCCGCCGGCGGCGACCGTGCTGCCCCTGGCGGCGCCAGCGCCGCCCGCGGGTGCCTGCCTGGCGGAGCACGCGAGGCGCGCAGATGGGGGATCTTGAAGGGGGCGGGGGGGTTAGATTCGAAGCGGGCATGGCGTGTGCGTTCCTCAACAGGTGACGACTCGTTCTACGCCGCCCATCACTTGTAACGGGTGGTGGTAGTTGAGGCGGTAGTTTGTGCGCCTTGCACTGTCATTCGCGACGGTGCTGTCACCTCGACGGAACAGCGGGAGAGCAGCCCGGCGGAAGGGTGCCCGCGCTGGCTTCGCTCTAAAGGCACCCCCGGGGCGGACCAAATGAGCGGTACTGAGAAGAAGGACGCGGGAAGGATGGTTTTGTTAGTGCGCTCGCGCTGTAACGTGAGGATTCCCGGCTCACCGCACGCTGCTCTTCCCTCCTCTCCTTCCTTTTTCCACCTCCGCAGCCGTCAAGGCTGGAGCTGGCTATAGCTTGGAAGGATGTCGTCCCTGAACCCCAATGGCCGCACTCCTCGCCTGTCTCCTCGTCCCCGCGTTCGCGACCCTCGCCACCGTGGGTGGGCTGGGGCTCCCCACCGTCGGCGACCCCCGTGGGGGGAGCGGGGCTGTGGCGGAGGCAGACGGGGAATCGGAGCACGCGGGGGAGCATTTGGCAGTTCCTCCCCCCCCCCTCCCCCCCTGGACGTGGCAAGGCCCCCCCGGCGTGGCCCCCCACCCTCCAGCGTGGGGAGGGGCCTGGCCCCATCGGTTCGTCGGTTCGGTGGGGGAGGAATTGCGTGAGGTCGCTTGGCTGGCCCAGCCCGTCCCTCGGGAGAGCCCCAGCACGGTGTTGGGAGAAACCGCGAAAGGGCGCGGCGCGCCCGCCCCCGCCCCGGTGCGGGGCACGGCAGCGCTCCCAGTGCCCCCGAGGGGACCCCCGCCCAAGACTGCCTTTCAAAAAGCCCAACGCTGACAAGGAGCGTGGCCCGAACCCCTGGGAGGGTAAGGAGGGCGCGAACCTCCCAGCCGTCCTTAAGAAACCGGGTGGAAAACGTCGCCCAGTTCGGAACCCCCTCGAAGCCCCCGCGCAGCGCGCGGCCCCCGCCCCCTTGATCACGTCTCCCCTCGTGTGGGTCGAGAGAGGCAAGGGCCCTGTAGCCCCAGCGCAGCGTCTGGCTCCGGGGCCTCCGCTCGCTGCCTCACCGATGAAGGGCGAGGGGGAGGAGTTGAAAAGGTCCCCCCCATCGAGGAGACGTTGCGGCCAGCGGGGACACCATCCTGCCCATCTGGTTCGGCGGGGTCCTCCACTCCGGGGTCCAACCCCGCCCCTGAGCCCTCGCCCGAGCCCGCCGCCCCTGCGGCCCCGTGGTTCGGAGGGCTCTTCAACCTCGCTCGACAGGCTCTCGGGGGCCCGTCGGAGGGCAACATGGGGCCCCCGCGCCCGACCCCCCAGGGAACGAACCGGGAAGCGGGGATGTGGGCCCGGAGTGCCCCCCCCCCTGAGCGTGGCGGGGCGCGTGGGAAGATTTGTGCTCTTGGCCTGACCGCGCCTGCCCGGATAACCTCCCCGAGAGCCTTGAGGAGCCCGAGGAGGAGAGAATCTGGGAGATCAACTGGTTCGCCAGCGGGCGCCAGGAAGTGCTTCTTGAGGTGCGTCACGCCCGGCGGCAGGCCTCACCGCATGATTCTTCTGGCTCGCCCTCGGGTACCTGGATGAGACCCTCACCTTCCTCTTGGGGGAACGTTGGGAGGGGTTCAAGGCGCGCGCTGATGGGTGCCTGCTGGTCTACCCCGCGGCCATGCGCCTCGCGGCCATCATCGTCGTCTCCGACTGGGGGATCCGCCCTTTCTTCTGGGCTTGCTGGCGCTTGGGAAAGTCTCCCTTCTCCAGGGAATGGTTTACCCGAGTTGAGGCGAACCGGCTCTTCCTCCTGGAACTGGACAGGAGGGGGCTTGGCGCTCTGCCCGTGGACGACAACTTCTTCGAGGACACCATCCTGGCGCGGAGTGATTGGCCGCTCCCCAGCCCCCCAACCACCCCATGGGCTAGATCGATGGGGAGAGGCTGCGTCTGGATCGGGGTTTGAACGGAGATCCCATAAAGAAAGACAAGCGCCCTGGGCAGGACTTCCCTTGCTCCCGAGCGCATGGCTGCACCGACCCCCAGCTCAGGGCCGCCTTGGACCGGGCCCCTGCAAAGGTAGCGCACCTCTGCCGAGAGGGGGACGCCTGTGGTAGCCAGGAGGTAGTCGTCGTGCATTCCCGCAAGTTCACCGTGGTGGACTCTAAAGCCCTACTCGACCTGGAAGAAGACTGGGAGATTCGCCCCACCAAGGTCGTCTCATGGGCAGCGGCTTCGGCAGCGGGCAGGGAGGTTTCTTCGTGGATGCACCGTGCCCCTGGGCCTCTTCACTCTGGTGCCTCTCTTGGGCCCTCTGGGGGGCGATCCTGGGCAGTCGGGGGGAGCTCTTTGGGGGCCTCGTGGACCGTCTTGGGACGATCTCCGGGGCGATCTGTGGGCCGTCTTGAGCGTCGAGCGCCCGAAAAGGCGAGCATGCCAAAATTTGTCAATGGCCAGCGGATAATCAACAAGTTTGGCATCTCGGGGCCCCCTTTGGGCCTCTTCGAACCCTCCTGGGGCGTCTCGGGGGCCTCTTGGGCCGTCTGTGGGCCATGCTTGCCGACTTAGCGAGATCTCTGGGCGAGTCGGGGCCATCTTGAACCGTTTCAGGGGGCCTCTTGGGGCCCTCTCGGCCCATCTTGGGGCCCTCTTGGCTTCTGGAGCAGTTGCACGACCGACCCCCGCGAATGTGGGCTGTGGGCCCCGTAAGGATTAGCTAAACTATTCAACGCAGAGAATTCGGAGGGATTTGAGGACACTTCAGCTCGTGCCTCAGGGCACGGTGGCGGTTTCTGATAGGGCACGTGTTTTCCTAGAACTTACAGGAGCCGGTATTGGTATGAAAACAAGCAAACGATCTTGAATTATCGTGCTTTCTGCGCGCGCACGTGGCCCACAACCAAGACAACGGATCGCGCCAGTGCCAGACGGGGCGGATCCTTGCGTGGTCGGGAGCCTTGAGGCGGGGGTCAATGCAAACGGGGGTCAGCCAGAGCGCCCGATCCTGCAGGATCCTGCAGGGCCAGGGTCGCAGATCCGGGCTTGGGTGCGGGATCCTGCAGGATCTTGCGGGATCCTTCGCGCTGACCCAGGCTTGGGTGCAGGATCCTGCAGGTGCAGGATCCTTCGCGTTGACCCGGGCTTGGGTGCAGGATCCTGCAGGATCCTTCGCGTTGACCCGGGCCTGGGTGCAGGATCTTGGAGGTTTCTGCAAGGCTTGACTGACCTGGGTCTGGATCGACCCGGGTCCGAAGGTCCCCGACGTAGTTCGTCTTTCACCGGTTGAGAGGATGGACATGGCCAGAAAGCATGCGACACCAAATCGGACATACTGTGCGCGCGTGTGTTTGTGGGGTGAGCGGATGCGATTCCGTCCGGCTTGTGGCACATACTAGATATTCCATGCAGTTTCGATTATAGTAACGTAAGTTGTAGGTGTCTGTATCGATACGGGCGCAATCTATTCCCACCTTCCCACCCAATCACCAAACGCGCCTGAACAGTCCCACAGAGCTCGTAGTAAAATATCTTGGCCGATTGTTGGGTGTCTCATTGTCTTGTTTTCCGAATCAGTACAAAGCGCCGTGCAAGTTTATGATTGCATGCGCGCTTGTAGTAGTTTCCCTCGCGCACAGAAAAGGTGTTCGTGCCGATAGTGTTTGACACATGTAGTTGCGTGCTTGCAATCGTACATGTTTAACGAACTTTGTCAAGCGGTTGTTTAAGTGTTGTACTTTCCGCCCGCGTGAGTGGGTTATGTGGTTTGCATCGCGGTGTCTAAAAAGCGGTTCGAAGCATTCATCGTACAGTGTAAAGTTTACGATATGTTGTACCATCAATCGTGCCATGGCCGGATACGGCGGATCCTCGGGTGGCATATTTTTCCCGGTAGAGCCGGTGTTGGGATGATTTGGAGATCCACAGGGGAATGCCCAGGCCAGATGCGTCGTCGCACCGCATGATGTTATTTCAAAGGTCGGATGTACGTTGGGGCCCATCATATATGACGACACATCGGAACATGTCTTGGCCTGATCAGGATCAGCCCGGCCAATGGGTGCAGTACATTTTCCACGCATGCAGGTAGCACCATAGAACAGCATATTTCGTTGCGGAAGCACGTGCGTTCTTATGACGTGTTGCCTCTTCTACCCCCTTTTATCGCGTCCGTGCAGTTCCGTCTCCGTTGAGCAGCGTAACGTGCGCGCCTTGCCCGAAAGTTGCAGATCTCATCAAGTTGTCATTTGGGTCTTTACAGAAACCGTGCAAGCTGATGAGTTCCTGCGCGCATCTTGATATCGGCGCTGATGTGCCTTGGCGCGGGCGCGGATCAGCTGATGTGTTTGCATTAAAACGTGCCTTCGCATTTGTTTGTGAATTGGGTATATACATACAGCAACGGCGCACCGGGGCCCGGGCCCCCGGGGCCGCAGCCTCTACCACAAATGGTGGTGCACAGTGCCATGTCCCTCATGTTTTGCACATGGTTTCGGCGATCTGGGGCCGTCAGAGGCCCCCAGAGGCTGCAGGGAGGCCGCAGCGACGGCTCCAGACGCCTTGAAACCGCCCCTACAGAACGGCGCGCGGGGCCGCGGCCTTTGCCACAAATTTCAGCTGCGCCTGCACCCTCCCGCGCCCGAATGTGCCTGCACCCGCTTGACAAGGGGTGCGGCGCCTCCGCGCCGTCCAGCCTGGCGGTGCCAGACAGAGCCGACGCGCGGGGCGCCAGGGGTGCAAGTACCCCCAGGAGCGGGAGGGCGGGGCGAAAGCGCGCGCGCCGCAGCGCGCGCGCCGCAAGCGACGGGAGGACGCGAGCGCCGTCGCAAGCGGAATGCAAGCGACAAAGCTAGCAAACCGCGCAACCCCGAAGCGCGCCGCGATCCGCACCGTCGGGATCCCCGCGGCGCGCCTGCATGGAGCGAAAAACTGTACCCCAGTGCGACCCTACCTAGAAGTTGGAGCCCTTAGGAAAGCAGCATTACTGGCGATGCTATGACATGCTATGCCATGCTATGCTGCGCTATGCTATGATATGCTATGATGTGCTATGCTATGATGCGCTATGCTAACCTAAGCTAGACGGTGTCATGCTGCGCTGTGCGATGCTAAGCTTTGATATGCTATGATATGTTATGATAAGATGCACTATGATATGCTTTGGTATGCTATGCTATGCTATGATATCCCATGCGTTGCTACGCTTTGCTATGTTATGCTATGCTATGCGAATGCTGCGCTATGCTAAGATAAGCTAAGCTAAGCTAAGCTACGCCTCTAGGAAGAGCCTAGGTCGGAAAATACACCCATGCCAATATGCTATGCTGCGCTATGCTGCGCTATGCTATGCTGCCTTCTGCTATGCTGAAGCTCAGCGAAGCTAAGATGAAGGTAGGCTAAGCTAATACAAACCTGAGCTAAGAAAGCTAAGCTAAGGTGGCATGAGTTAAGCTAAGATGAGATAAGCAACGCTAAGCTAAGGGGACGTAGCTGGGGAAGCCGCGGGGCGGATACTGGGGGAACCGCCCGGGGCGCTTTCCACTGCCCGGCCCTTTAAGCCCAGAGAGTAAGAACCTTTCTAGGCAGAGCCTAGGTAGGGAACAGTGCGCGAAGAAAGCATAGTAAACACGCCGTGAACTCGCGGGCCCTTCTCGCGGGGCTGTTCGCAGCGCAGCGCAAAACGCAATGCGAGAAGCGAGCAGCGCCGGCACGACGCGCGCGCGGGCCCTTCTCGCGGGGCCCGCGCGCGGCGCAACGCATGCCGACGCCGCCTTCGCGCGCGCGAGCTCTTCGCGCGGGGCTGCGCGCCGCGAGGCGCAGGGGGGCTGGAGGCGGCCCGCGCGCGCAGCTAAGTCGCCCGCGCGCGGGCCAGGCGCGGGCGCGAAATTTGCGCCCGCGCGCAACGCGGCACAGTGGCGCGCGCGCTCCCGATGGCGTTGCGCGCCCACCGCAAATTTCAGCTGCGCCTGCAGCCTCCCGCGCCCGAAGGTGCCTGCGCCCACTTGACAAGGGGTGCGGCGCCCCCGCGCCGTCCAGCCTGGCGGTGCCAGACAGAGCCGACACGCGGGGCGCCAGGGGTGCAAGCGCCTCTGGCCGATGCGCGCCGGTGCACCGCGCGGCGGCGACGCTCGCGGCACGCGCGCCCCTTGCGAACACGGGTGGCGCGCGCGGCGACGCCGCGATGATGCGATGCGCGACGCCTGGGTCGCTGGTGCTTAGCCAAGGTCGCCCTCGCACTCGGCCAGGTGCGCCTCGACCACGGCGCCAAGCACAAGCTGCGTCATGTCGAGGTGCGGCAAGAAGGCGGGCGAGGACCATTCGCCCGCCTGAAGGATCTCGCGCAAGGTACCTCCCCTCTGCTGAAGATCGAATGCGCGGCCGCGCCTCAAGTCATGAGCGCGATTGAGCGCCGCGTCTACGACGCCGAGCTTGGCGAGAAACAAGCGCAACGTCCTCGGCGACCCCGCCGCGCTAATGTCCGAGAACGGCTTGGGGCCCACGGGCAGACCCGCGAACCAGGCGCCAAGCGCGCGCAGGGCGCGTCGCCGTGCAACGGGCGCGCCGGCGCGCGCGCTGCAGCACGGAACCGAATTGCTTGTTCTTGCGACGCGCCAATTCGAGCTGCAGGAAGTCATCGCACATAATGAGGGAAGCCTCTGCACCCTGGCGAAAGGCGACGCCGTCGAACGAAATGTCCAGGGCCTCCGAGGGGCGGCGCAGCAGAAACACGTACGTGACGAGAAAGAGCTGCGCAAAGTCGGCGGACTCTTGCCACGCACTTGCTCGCTTAAGCAGCGCGCAAAGTGCGTCCTCCCGGATGAGCGGTGCCCGGGCAGGAAGGCGCCGCGCTTGTGAATCGCGCATTTTGCGCGGCGAAGGGGCGCATCGCGAACAATGTAAACCGGGAGACTACGAACCTCACAAGCAAGCTTGACGTGCGAGATATAATGAGAAAAGGCATGGTCGGGTCGAAATAGCAGTGACCATGCGAGCAGCCCGTCAGCGGACGGCGGCAGCTCACGACCGCGCAGCGCTAGAGCCTCGCGCGCAAACGCGAACCGCGGTGCCGCGCCGCTTTTGAAAGAGGCGATGGAGCGCGGATATGCGCCAAGGAGGGCTGCTGCGCGCGCCGAAGACAGCCGCTCTGCGACGCTCGCAGGCCCTTCCTGGTTGTCGAGCCGCTGGCGAAGATTGCGGAGCTCCGCGCGCGGGCCCCCGCCGCACTGCGGGGGGCGAGCGCCCTTAACTCGAGGGGCGCGTCGACGGCCGCGCCCCTGACGGCCGGCACCCGCGCCGGCGCCTGCCCCATGGACTTCTGCCTCTGCCTGCGCGCGGACGCAGGCGCGATGCGGGCGGGGCCCGACGCCAACTGCGTGAGCCTCGTCGCGTGTCGCGATGGCCTCCCGAATGCAACGCTTCTGACCGCCATCGAGGTCCGCGCCCTTGCATTGGAAATCTTTGGAGCGCGCCCTGGCGAGCGCGGACGGGCGCGACGCGCTTTCGGCGGCGAGCGCCGCCGCGATCGCGTCAAACCGCGCAGGTTCGCGCCTGCCTTGGCAGGCGGCTTTTTCAAGGAAGACGCGCGTGGAAGCGGCGTGCCCGGCCATAATCGCTCGACGAGCGTCGCGCGCCAAGCAGAACCTCTGCCGCCGAGCTCTGGCCGAGCGCGCTCGTAGCGACATGGCGACGCGCGCCCCGCGCAGGTGCGAGAACGGAAACGAAGAACAACTTACAGATACGCGCGCGCCTGGGCCTCGCCCAGCCCCGACGAAGGACGATTGGGCGCGCGAGCCGAGCTGTCGGCCGACAACTGCTCGCGCGCGGCGCAGCGGCGCCCGCGCTGCGGATCAGGGCGCCCAGGCCGCGGGCTCCAGAATGCTTCGCTCAGATGCGGCTGAACGTAAGAAACGCAGATTTCGCGAAGGAGCCAGCACTGCTCCCGCGACGGCAAATCAGAAGCGTTTTAAGCAGAAGGGGCGCGGTCGACGCGAAGCGCGACGCGCAATTGCGCAGCTTGCAGCCACAGCGAATTGATGAGACGCGTATAGTCCCACTCCTTGGAGGCGCCTTTCCGCGCGGCAGCCTCGGCGCCGACGTTGTCAGACCAGAGGCGCGCGCCCCTGCCCACGAACGCGCTGCTGAACGTGGAGAGGCCGAACGCAATCGCTAGGAGCTCGATGGGCATGATTTGCGCATTGCCCCTCCTCTTCAAATGGCGCAGGACGCTCTGGGGGGGGGGCCTGTCAGAGTAGGATGCTTGCCCGTCAAGGAAGAGCACTGCCGCTACGCGCGGCGGCGCGCTGCGCGCGTCGACAAAGAGCTGCGTTGGCTCGCGCCGGTCCGGTGCCCAGGCGCGGGTCTCGCAGAGCTCCGGCGCGAGGGCTTCCGCCCGCCATTCGAGCGCGGAGCGCAGCTGTTGTTGCACCAACATGCCGCACTGCTTCGAGTGAGCGAACAAGGGCACCGGCCCCGGGTCCGTGAGGCCGCGGCTTTTACCACAAATTGTGGTGCACAGTGCCATTCTCTTCATGTTTTGTACAATGTTTCGGCGACCTGAGGCCGTCAGAGGCCCCCAGAGGCTGCAGGGAGGCCGCGTCGGCGGCTCCAGACGCCTTGAAGCCGCTCCTACAGAACGGCGCTCGGGGCCGCGGCCTCTGCCACAAATGAGGGTGCACAGTGTCATTTCCCTTGTGTTTTTCCCGGAAAGGGCGTGGGCCCAGGGTTCTCTTTTAGTAGGTAAACCTGTCCCCCGGTGCCAACTTGAGGGAGGCCGGCGAATTTTTTCCCTGATAAATAACGAGGTCGAAGGAGGCCGGCGAATTAAAATTTGAGGATGTCTCGAGCGAAACGCTTGTTTTTCAGAATTTGCTGAGGATGTCTCAAGCGAAACGCTGGTTTTGCAGAGCCGACCGCGACGCGGAAAAGCGCCCCGCGCGAAGGAATTTCGATGATGTCTCGACTAATTCGTTTGTTTTTGTACGATTTCCTGGAATTTTGGCAGGATGTCTCGAGCGAAATGCACGACCCCACCGCACGACCACGCCCCAGCACGACCACACCCCAGCACGAACACACCTCAGCACGACCCCAGCACGACCACACCCCAGCACGACCACACCCCAGCACGACCACACCCCAGCACCAGCACGACCACACCCCAGCACGACCCGATCGATAAGTCACAGGGTGCGGACCACCCCAGCACGACCACACCCCAGCACGACCCCACTCCAGCACGACCCCACCCCAGCACGACCACGCCCCAGCACGACCACACCCCAACACGACCACACTTCAGCACGACCACACCCCAGCACGACCCCGACCCAGCACGACCCCACCCCAGCCCGACCACACCCCAGCACGACCACACCCCAGAACGACCACACCCCAGCCCGACCCCACCCAAGCACGACCCCACCCCAGCACGACCACACCCCAGCAGGACCACACCCCAGCACGACCACATCCCAGCAGGACCCCACCGCAGCAAGACCACACCCCAGCACGACCACACCCCAGCACGACCTCACCACAGCACGACCACACCCCAGCACGACCACGCCCCAGCACGACCACGCCCCAGCACCACCACGCCCCAGCACGACCCCACCCCAGCACGACCACCCCCCCAGCACGACCACACCGCAGCACGACCACCCCCCAGCACGCCCACCCCCCAGCACGACCACTCCCCAGCACGAGCACACCGCCTTGGTTGAGTGGTTGCCTGCACGACCACACCCCAGCACGACCACACCCCAGCACGACCACACCCCAGCACGACCACACCCCAGCACGACCACACCCAGTCGCACCCCCGTGGAATGTTTCGTGGCGTGTCTGGTTGAGTGGTTGCCTGTTCGTGGGGTGTCTCGTGGAATGTTTCACGGGGTGTCTCGTGGAATGTTTCGTGAGGTGTCTCGTGGAATGTTTCGTGAGGTGTCTCGTGGGATGTTTCGCGGGGTGTCTCGTGGGATGTTTCGTGAGATGTCGCCCAGTTGGGTATCGTGAAAACGTGACCATGCTGCACATGTCTTTATCCCTTTCCGGGTTCGTGGGTCCATCATGTTTGCAGGCGGCGACCCGGGGCCTCCAGAGGCCCTCAGAAACTGCAGGGAGGCCGCAGCGACGGCTCCAGACACCTTGAAGCCGCTCCTACAGAGTTCCAACACCTTGCACCATATGGCTCCAACAGGCAAAACATGATGATGTTCCACTGCTTGTTCCCATGTGTTTGGGTTTTTCGCCTTCTCGAGCTTGCGACGCTTCGAGCGTGCCCGGAAATGCTTAAAGACCGCGCCAAAACCGCCTGAGAGATCCCCGCATGACTGCTCCAGTTCAGCCCAACAGGACTCCAACACGGCTCTCTCTCTCTCTCTCTCTCTCTCTCTCTCTATATATATATATATATATATAGGTGTATGTATGAATTCCCTGACCGTCGCCGTTTTAGTCCAAGGGACCCAGGAGGCTTGCGGGGGGGTTTTGCGGAAGCAGTTTTGACCCTGTTGTTTTGGCGTCTATTGAGGTATTTCTTTGCGCCTCTTGGGGGGCTGGGGC
Source organism: Prorocentrum cordatum (assembly GCA_963575745.1). Taxonomy (NCBI): domain Eukaryota; class Dinophyceae; order Prorocentrales; family Prorocentraceae; genus Prorocentrum; species Prorocentrum cordatum. The sequence goes on from CAUYUJ010002002.1 coordinate 1,309,344, forward strand.
CTGTTGGAGGCTTCTGTGAGGGTCCTTGGTGCCCCTCGGGGGCCGTTTTGGGGCAGTCCTGGGCACCGCATGGAATGCACCGCGTAGATTGGACCGCGCAGATTGCATTGCACAGGTTGCATCATATTAAGCCGTCTTGGGGCCCTCTTGGGCCGTCGTGGGGACCTTTTGTGTGCCTTTTGGGCCGTCTTGGGGCAATCTGGGGGGGGGGGGGGGGGGGCGTTTTGGGTTGTTTTGGAGCGTCGGGAAGGCGAGACGTTGTTCATGGTGAAGACGTATGTTTTACCAATGGGTTTCTGCGATTTTGGCCTCTTGGGGCTCCTTTGGGAGGCCTCTTGGGGTGTCTTGGGGGCAGTTTTGGCGTCGCCTGCGCCCTTTTTCCCGGAAAGGGCGTGGGCCCAGGGTTCTCTTTTAGTAGGTAAACCTGTCCCCCGGTGCCAACTTGAGGGAGGCCGGCGAATTTTTTCCCTGATAAATAACGAGGTCGAAGGAGGCCGGCGAATTAAAATTTGAGGATGTCTCGAGCGAAACGCTTGTTTTTTCAGAATTTCAGAGTTGAGGATGTCTCGAGCGAAACGCTTGTTTTGCAGAGTTTGCCGAGGATGTCTCGAGCGAAACGCTTGGTTTTGCAGAGCCGACCGCGACGCGGAAAAGCGCCCCGCGCGAAGGAATTTCGATGATGTCTCGACTAATTCGTTTGTTTTTGTACGATTTCCTGGAATTTTGGCAGGATGTCTCGAGCGAAATGCACGACCCCACCCTAGCACGACCATACCCCAGCACGACCACACCCCAGCACGACCAGACCCCAGCACGACCCCACCCCAGCACGACCCCACCCCAGCACGACCATACCCCAGCACGACCACACCCCAGCACGACCCGACCCCAGCACGACCCTACCCCAGCAAGACCACACCCCAGCACGACCACACCCCAGCACGACCTCACCACAGCACGACCACACCCCAGCACGACCACGCCCCAGCACGACCACGCCCCAGCACGACCACGCCCAGCACGACCACACCCCAGCACGACCACTCCCCAGCACGACCACACCCCAGCACGACCACACCCCAGCACGACCGCACCCAGTCGCACCCCCGTGGAATGTTTCGTGGCGTGTCTGGTTGAGTGGTTGCCTGTTCGTGGGGTGTCTCGTGGAATGTTTCACGGGGTGTCTCGTGGAATGTTTCGTGAGGTGTCTCGTGGAATGTTTCGTGAGGTGTCTCGTGGGATGTTTCGCGGGATGTCTCGTGGGATGTTTCGTGAGATGTCGCCCAGTTGGGTATCGTGAAAACGTGACCATGCTGCACATGTCTTTATCCCTTTCCGGGTTCGTGGGTCCATCATGTTGGGGTCTCTTGGGGGCCTCTGTGTGGGTCCTAGGTGCCTCTCGGGGGCCGTTTTGGGGCCGTCTTGGCCTTTTGGGGCATTTCTCTGGCTGTCTTCGGGCCCTCCTGGGCCGTCGTGGGGGCCTCTTGAGTGCCTCTTGGGCCGTCTTGGGGCAATCTGGGGGGCGTCTTGACCTGTCTCTGACCGTCGGGAAGGCGAGAAGTTGTTGATGCACGTTTTACCAAGGGATGTCGGCGATTGTTTCTTTTTGGGGCTCCTTTCGGAGGCCTCGTGGGGCGTCTTGGGCCGAGAAGGGGGCCTCTGGGACTGTCTTGGGGCCATGGGCGTCTTGCAGCCCTCTTCTTGGCCCAGTTTGGGGCCCTTTGGAAGCCATCAGGAGCCGTCTTGAGCCCTCCAAGCGCGCTCGGGACCCGGCGGCCCCCAGCGGGACGCAGGTCTAGCCGGATCAGTTTTCTATGTATAAAAGTAGCTATCGTATTATCAAAGCGACATGTCACGGGGAACCGGGCCCGGGGACCCTGGGGCCGCGACCCCGACCGCAAATGAGTGTGGCGGAGGCCCCAGAGGGGGCTCCCTGGGCGCCGGGGGCCCTCTGAGATCGCCCGAAAACGGCCCCGGACTTTCAGAAGTCTCCCTTCCGGACTGCCAAAACGACCAATGACGGTAGAGATGACCCCACAATAGGACCCCCCAGATTTTTCAAGAGGCCTCTCAGACGCCCCAAGAAGCAAACAGCCTCCAAGAGGCCTCCCAAGAGCGCCCGAGGAGGCAAGAATCGCTGATTTTCAGTAAGTTTTTGAAGGATATTAGAATTCTCGCCTTTGTAGTGTCCCGACGCTCGACGACGGCCCGAGAGGCCCCCAATGTCCGCTCCAACACAGCCCAAGAGGCCTCCAAGAGTGCCCCAAGACGGCCCAAGAGGGCCCCGAAACGGCGCCCGTGGCGTCCAAGACGGCTCAAGAGCGTTCCAAGACGGCTCCAGTAAGGACACAGGATGGGTAACCCGAGCCGACAATCCGAGCTTGCACTTCGAAAGGCTCCCTGGAGGGCCCAAGATGCCCCCAAGAGGCCTCACAAGAGCGCCCGAAGGAGCAACAATCGCTGATTTTCCTGCGGTTTTGAAGGCTTTTCGAGTTTTCGCCTTTTCAGTTTCCCGACGCTCCAAGACGGCCCCAGAGGCCCCCAAGACCGCTCGAAGACAGATGAGTAAGCCTCCAAAAGAGCCCCAAGACGGCCCAAGAAGGCCCCAAGACAGTCCCTGAGACGTCCAAGACGGCACGAGAGGGCCCCAAGACGGCTCCAAGACAGGCCTAAGAAGAGGAACGCGAACCCAGAAGTGTCCGGAGGGTCGTAGTTCTTGAGACGCCCAAGACTGCCTGAGATGGCCCCAGACGGCTCCAAGAGCGGCCCAAGAAGGGGAACGCGTGCCCAGAAGTGCCCAGAGCCTGAAGACGCCTCCAGAGACGCTCAAGACAACCCCAGAGGGCCCCAGGAGGCCTTCCAGAACGCCTCCGACAAACCAAAACCCTTCCAAAACTGAAGGGGAATCACTGATCTTCGCCTTCTCGCCTTGTCGCTTCCGATGGGCTGCTGAGACCTCACGATCGCTCCCAAGAGGCCCCCAGGAGGCTCCAAGACGCCCCCGAAAGGCCCCCAAGAACCCCCTACAACTTGTTCCGTAGCCATTTTGGCTCAAGCATCCGTCGTTCCGTGGGATGGCGGTCCACAAGGGCCTTTGGACCGTGTCGTCCGCGGTTGCATTCGTCCTCAGCCTCAGCGTACCAATGGCGACCTCGATCGAGTTCAGCTCCAATCTCCAGGGGCAGGCGGAGGCAGATTCCGAAGCCGCGGCGGCTGCCGGGCGCTGTGCGGACTACGTGCCGCCAGGGGAGTCCAAATGGTATGACTCACAGGGTCCACTATATGATTGATCGACGTGCTCACAATGGGGCGACGGATACGAGAATTTCGGTTACACGGCCAACCAGGCGTGTTGCATATGCGGGGCGGTGTGTCTTCCACGCCGCACCCGACGCCGCGCTGCGCGGACTCCGTGCCGCCAGGGGAGTCCAAATGGTATGACTCACAGGGTCCAACTTATCTAAAGGCTGCCGCCTCTGCCGCCGACCCCAATTGAGCGACGTATGTTTGATTCGCTTGTCGTCGGGTGCCTTTCCGAGTACGACAGGAAGGGTTCAGGTGAGACATCCAGGCCTGAGCCTCGCCCTCTGGACTCATGATTCTCTGTTGCACCTCGGACTCCTCTCTATCGAATGGCCTTCCCGCCACTGTGCCTAGGTTGTAGGTATGAAGCCTATTGGATGTTCGTTGGGATTTCGTGGTGGACCTTTTTTTGAGGCCTCCTGGGGTCAGTTTTGCTGCCACTTGGATGCAGTTTTGAGGCCTTTTCGGGGCAGTTTTGGAGCCTCTTGGGGTCGCTGTTGGGCCCCTTGGGGGCCTCTTGGAGCCTCTTCAGGCCTCTTGGGTGCCTCTTGGGGCTCCTGGGGCCCTCTTGGATGCCTCTTGGGCACTCCTGGGGTGGTGTTGGGGACCTCGGGCCGTCTGGGAGCGTCGGAAAGGAAACAGGCGAGAACGCCAACATTTTTCAAGCAACGAAGGCAAGTCAATGGTTTTTGCCTCTCAGGGTTCTCTTGGGAGGCATATTCGAGGCCTCTTGGGGCATCTTGGAGGCCTTTTGGGCCATCATGAAGCCATGTAGGGCGTAGGCACCCGCTGTTCCGAAACAGTCGCGCGAGAAACCGCGAGAAGCCCCAGGATAAGATTTCGCGATGTGGGGTCTGGGTCTCTGAACGACTCCTCAAAAATGAAGACTGAGGTTGAGAGGATGATGGAAGGACCTGAGGGCGCGCCCACTCCGTGCTCAGAGGCACGGTGGCAGATCTACATAACCATGAACATCTGATGATCATGGTTCTGACGGATCGCATTGCATTTCCGAGCTCCAATGGGGGAGCCGCCTGAGGGTATTTCAAGTTGTTTTTGGTTGGAATCGTAGGGGGTGGCAGTGACTCGGGTTAGCGGTCGGTGGATTGGGCGAGGAGGCAAGTATTATCCAGGAGCAGCGATGACCCCATCTCCGAAGGGGAAACATGGGGTTGGACAAGGAATCGCGATTGACCATCTCCTGCCCAGGAGGAGGGGGGGGATCTAGGAGACCCCATGCGAGAAGTCGTCCAGGTCGGTTTCGGCGAAGCCATCATCGTTATTTCGGGCCTTGAGATGCCGCCTGCGAGGCGCTCCGGTCGGTCTCGCCTGAGACATCCCTGCAAGTGCGGGCTTCGAGATGCCGCGCGAGAGATAGTCCAGCCCATTCCGCTTAGACATCCTCGTCGCTGTCCTGAGGCGGTCCAGCTCTTTCGGCTTGAGACATCCTCGCAGTTGTAGGCTTCGAGGCACGCGATAGGACCATCCAGCTCCCCGCCCCCACACTCGCAACTCAGGGCCCATGGATGCCCTGACCTGAGCTGGTCCAGCCAGTTTCGCTTCACACTTCGTCACAACTCTGGGCTCGGATATGACCTGGCCTGAGGTCGTCCAGCCATATTCGCCCGATGCATCCTCGTTATTCTGGGTCAGTCGATGCTCGTGCCTCACGGTATCCGATCCCGTTTCCTCGTTGTTCTGGGTTTGCAGCTGCCGTGGACTGATCGTTTCGCTTGAGATCTCCTTGAACTCTGGGTTCATGCACTTATGTCCTCATCTCACGTTGTCCCGGTCCTTTTCGCCTGGGACATCGTCGGAGGTGTGTTTTCGGGGATGCCCACACCTGAGGTGGTTCAACCAATTTCGCCCGAGATCTCCCCTTCTGGGCTCAGAGATGTCCTGTCAATGCTGTCGCCGATGACCCATTCGACAATTTGTGCCACTTGCCAGATGAACACTCGGGGAGACTGGAACCCTCTTTATTGCCAGACTCGGGGAGACTGGAACCCTCCTTGTTGCCAGACTCGAGGAGACTGGAACCCTCCTTGTTGCCAGACTCGGGGAGACTGGAACCCTCCTTGTTGCCAGTGGCAAATATGTCAATCGGGGCCACTTGTCAAACGGGCGAGGGTACTTAGCTGGGCACTGTATGAGGCGAGTTGCCCGTCCTTTGCCGATGGGATTTTGGGAGGAAGTGATTTCGTACGATAGTCACCCAAAGGGGTATGCAGATTTTCCTTGCCTTAGATGCTGTGTGGCGCTTCGTCGGAGGGGAGGCCCGACGTTGCCCCATCAGCCAGACCACTGCTGCTGCACCGCGCCTTGCCTTTGCGCAAAAACAAACATGATATCATTTCGCCTTCAAGGCCGGTGGATTCGGAAGTCATGGGGCGTCGCGTCACGTTTGCGGGAGTGGTCAGTGATATGCCAGCACCAAGCTTGGCCAGGCCTTCCATGGGCTTTCGCCGCTGGGCCATCATATGGCTCGGCTCTGATGCTCCCGTAGACGGGGTGTCTTGGCCTGTGTGCCAGCAGCCCATGAACGGCTGGACTCATCAGATCCCTCAGATCCCTCCTCTCCCTTCTCCTGACCCTCCCTGGCTCTTCCCGTTTCTCTTCTCCCTCCTCCAGTGCTCTGGGATGCATCTGGATTGTGACGCTTCAATTCAGCGGTCCTATTTGAAAAACAAGATGGGAGCCAAGAGCATCCGAGCGGGCCCCGATTCACCCTCCTCCTTCTCATCGTCTCGCCTGCGCCTCCTCCCCCTTGCCATCTTTGTCGTTCCTGCTCTTGTATTTACCCTGTTACCCGATCCCTCCTGGTTCTTCTCCATGGCTTCCCCTCCTTCATCCGCGGGGGAGCCTTGGGCAAGGCAATGTAGGAGGTCTCGGACAGCAATGCACATAATCGTTCACCCGCGATCGTCAGCGCGGCCCACTCCCGCCACGCAGTCCAGCAATCGAGCCAGCCAGAATTTGGCAAGCATGCGAACTCAGCACACAATGGTCGGAGGTGAGGGGGTGAGATCGAAGTGGAACGGAGAGCCCCTCTAACAGGAAATCGGTTTCGGTTTCATGTTCGTGCGTGCCGTGCGTGCGGGCGAGGCGAAATTGCGTGGGCGGGCGAGAAGAAAGTCTCCTGTGGCTGAGGCGCGGCCGGACCAAATGATGCCCTTCCGGCGTCCGGTGGCGCGCGGTGTCCCGCCAGTGTCCTGCTGTGGCTAAGGCGCGGCAGGACCAAATGATTCCCTTCCGGCGTCCGGTGGCGCGCGGTGTCCCGCCGGTGTCCCGCCGGTGTTCCGTCGGTGTCCCGATGATGACGGTGATGATGATGATGACGATGTCGATGATGTTGATAATGATGATGATGATAATGATGATGATGATGATGATGATGGTGTCCCGATGATGATGATGATGATGATGATGATGATGATGATGACGATGATGATGTTGACGATGTTGATGATGATGATGGTGAGAATGGTGATGGTGGTAATAATGATGGTGTCCCGGTGACGACGATGATGTTGATGATGATGCTGATGATGATGGTGTCCCGATGAGATGATGATGATGATGTTGGTGATTATGATGATGTTGATGATGATGATATGATGATGATGATGATGCTGACGATGTTGATGATGATGATGATGGTGATGATGAGGTTGATGATGCTGCTGTTCATGATGATGGTGATGATGATGGTGTCCCGATGATGATGATGTGGATGATGATGTAAATGATGTTTATGACGATGATGTTGTCCCGATGATGATGACGATGTTGATGATGTTGATGATGAGGTGATACTGATGATTTTGATGATGGTGGCACGATAATGTTGATGATAATGATGTTGATGTTGATGATGATGGTGTCCCGATGATGATGATGATGATGATGATGATGATGATGATGCTGATGATGATGGTGATGGTGATGCTGATGGTGACGATGATGATGGTGACGATGATGATGATGCTGTTGATGATTATGATGATGGCGTTGATGAAAATGATGGTGCCCCGATGATGATGATGTTGATGATGATGGTGTCCCGATGATGATGATGATGATGATGATGATGATGATGATGATGATGATGATGAGATGGTGATGCTGATGATGGTGGTGTCCGATGGTGATGATGCTGGTGTCCCGATGATGATGATTTCGATGATGATGATGGTGACGATGATGGTGCCCCGATGATGATGATGATGATGATGATGATGATGATGATGATGATGATGGTGGTGGTAATGATGATGATGGTAATGAGGTGATGCTGATGATGGGGACCCGATGATGATGCTAATGATGACGATGATGATGATGATGACGATGCTGATGTTGATGATGATGACGTTGATTGTGAGATCGGTTGTGGTATCGATAGTGAGGTCGCAAGTGAGACCGAATGTGAGATCGATTGTGAGATCGATAGTGAGATCGATTGTGAGATCGATAGTCAGATCAATTGTGAGATCGATCGAATGGAACGGATCCAGTGACATCGACTGTGGGATCGATAGTGCGATCGATCGAGCGAGACCGATAGTGATATCCATAGTGAGATCGATAGTGAGACCGATCGAATGAGACGTTGGTTCCTCCCCCCCCCGAACCTTCTTATCACCCGAAAGGTGGTCGTACAGGTATTGAGCACGCGCGTCGGCGCCTGGTCGAATTTATCCGTAAGGGTTTCTCTCCATGCCGCCGGCCCCCTGTCTCGGATAATGGGAGATGCAAAAGCAAAATCATGAGGTATGGGCGCCGCCGTGAACCAGTGTCGGGGCCTGTTTGTTTTTCCCGGAAAGGGCTTCGGGCCCAGGGTTCTCTTTTAGGGGTTTGCCCCCGGATCTGACGGCTGTAGGGCCGGCGAATTCAAATTTGAGGATGTCCCTAGCGAAACGTATGTTTTTCAGAATTTGTTGAGGATGTCTCGAGCGAAACGCTTGTTTTGTGTTTTAGATTGTCCTCTCCTGGGGACCAGAATTTAGAGGATCTCTCAAGTGAAATGCTTGGTTTCACGTGCCCAGGTCTTGAGGATGTCTCGAGCGAGACGCTTGGTTTCACGCCTCCAGGTTGCCCAGGCAGAGGTCAAGCGCCAGGATTTGTTGAGGATGTCTCGAGCGAGACGCTTGGTTTCACGCGTCCTCGTCGCCCAGGCGGATGTCTAGAATGAGGAGGTGTGGAGGAAGTCTCGATCGAGATGCTTGTTTGCACGTGTCCAGGTTGCCCAGGCGGATGCCTAGCATGAGGATGTGTTGAGAATGTATCGAGAGAGACACTTGTTTTTAACAGTACGTGTCCAGGTCGCCCAGGCGGATGTCTGACATGAAGATGTGTTGAGGATGTCTCGAGCGAGACGTGTGCTTTCATGTGTACAGGTCGCCAAGGCGGATGTCTAGAATGAGGAGGTGTTGAAAATGTCTCGAGCGAAACGCTTGTTTTCACATGCCCAGGTCACCCAGGCGGACGTCTCACATGAAAATGTGTTGAGGATGTCTCGAGCGAACTACTTGTTTTCACGTGTCCAGTTCGCCCAGGCGAAGTTGGGTAAGGCGGATTTCCCGCGCACGGCGCAGATCATTGATCGCGCTATCGTCGTGTGTCCGGGGCAGGCGGTGGCGTCGGACATGCCGAAGGCAGGGCGTCGGAATCGGACTGGCAGCCTACACGGGCCGATGAATCACGCGAGCCTGAACGGCACGCATCCGTGCATGTTGTCCGCGCAGCGATTCAATTCGGACGTGCAGCTGCCGTATCGACTTCCCATCACGAAAGTCTGTTGCACGTGCCAGAAAGCATGCGACAAGAAGCTCGACGACGCAGCGATCATCAGGGTCGCGCAGATGGCACAGGACGCGCAGGCAGGATACGTCTGCGACTACTGTACGAAGCGACAGCCCATGGCTTTCCAGGAGGTGAAAGAGTGTTGCAAAGGAGTCGAGAAGCTTGGAAGGCAGCTGCAGGGCGAAAGCGTGAATTGGATCGGTAAGAGGGTAGCGAACCGAACCATGAGCGACGCGTATGGCAAGGGCATCGTGCGCGGCCAAGGGGAATGTGCAAACCTGAGGGCCTTCGCGCGAAGAGGGCGACGTGACTGCGGCGGAGGCAATGCAGTCGTGCCAGACGACAGCGTTCTACGGACGCGAGTACGTGGACTTTGTCGAGCGCTTGGCAGACCGCGCGTCTGGGGGTCGCAAAGCTCAGTTTGCCGAAGTGGACATGCGGCAGAAGAGACGCCGAAAGGTGACTGTTCGAGGTGTGGGCATGTTGTATGGGCTGCGTCCGAAGAGTTCCGGCCTGTGGGACCTATCTACGTATGAGTTCGCAACGTATTGGACGCCGGTGTTGCTGTCTTTCCCGACGAGAATCGCAGATGCGGAGAATCCGCGCCATCACGCAGTCTTGACACAGTGGGGCAAGAAGAAACTGCGTCAGGGGCGGGGGAACGCGAGTTTGGAGGGGGACTTGGTGCCCGGGGTGGACTACGCGGTGAAGGAAGACGGAGGTGGCGATTGGGTTCCTTATCCGGGCGCCGAAGGGTGCGCCCACCGTCGCCACGCGTGAATTCTGAAGCGGAATAGGAGGCCCATGGCGCCAACTTTTTTTCTGAGCACCCGCGCCGCGCGGACGTCCAAGGGAAGCGGAGCGGTCGGCGCGCATCGTCATGACGTATTTCCACCCGTGGACCCTGAGGCCCGACGTGGCGGACCAACACGTCGCGTTCGCAGGGGACCTGCGTGGCGAAGCACCGACATGGGGCGCAGCCATGGTTGAGTGGCTGGGCGGCGGAGCGCAGACGAAGGAGGCCGCGCGGTACGTGGGGGACTTCCTGAGCGCGCACCGCGCCCGGCCGCGGGACGCTGGCGAAGCGGGGGAACGGAGCGACGAAGACGTGAGCGACGTGGAATTAGACGTGGGTTTCGATCAGCTCGACGAGGCGCTGAAGTCGCGCGCGGGCGGGAAGCGACGGAAAGACGGGGGCGGAGACAGCGCCAGCGAGGAGGAGGGTGCGGGCGAAGGAGCTGGAGGCGCGTATCATTACGACAACTCGAAGTGGTGCATGGCTGCGGCGCAGCAGGCGCGGGGGCTTCGGGACGGCGAAACGCCGCTCAGCGAGGTGCCAGGCGCTTGGCCGGCAGAGCAGGCCTGTGACTTGGACCTGGTTCTCCGGGAAGCGCGGAAGTCTCGGAACAAAGAGTGTTCCATGGCCGACAGGATGACAGACGCTGCTGGAGGAGTCGCGGTCGCGGGCGCGGCCGCCACATCGGATGACGCGGCCAGGTGGCTCCAGGACCTCGAGTTCCGGATGGACAAGGACACAGGGCGGCGCGTGGTGAACGCGAAGCAGTTCGAGATGGTGAAGAAGGTGGCGCGTCGGGTAATGCAGGAGATCGATGGCGAGGGAATGGAGGAGACGGCCATGGGGGACCCCTGCAGTGGTGCATGCACGGGGGCCCGGGGACGGGCAAATCACACGTCTTGCGCATTCTTCGCCGCGGGCTGTTCGAAGGGATGATGAAGTGGACGATCGGGGCGAACTTCCAAATCACCGCCCTGCAAGCTGTCATGGCGCAGTTGCTAGGTGGGGGCACCATCCACCATGCGCGCGGCATGCCAGCCATCAAGCGGGAAGAAGAGAAAAGGGGGGATGTCAAGCTGCAGTACGAGACTGCCATGCGCGTGCTCCAGTGGAGGTGGCTGTTCATCGACGAGATCAGCATGGTGAGCGCCAGACTCCTGGCATATGTAGACGCGAAACTGCGCGGGGTGATCCGGGATGTGGGCGCGACGAAGCGCGGCGACGGAGGCGTGCCGCGCCCGTTCGGCGGTTTGAACGTCGTGCTGAGTGGTGACTTCTGGCAACTGGCACCCCCCGACGGTGGCTTCCTGGCTGGCGTCCCCGCCGAGCGCATCTCGGCGGCGCGCAAGTGCGCATCCCTGCCACCTGTGCTCCATGGCCAATCTCTACTGCGGGGTGGACCTGAGTGCGGGGCGCAGGGCGTGACCGAGCTTGTGGAGTGCGAGCGGTGCGACGACGCCTGGTTGAAGGAGGTGCAGGAAGAATTCCGTGCAGGGGCGCCGTCGGCGAACGCGCGCGCGTTCTTGCGCGGCAGGGGCACCGCCGTCACGGGGAGCTGGCTGCACGGAGACGTGGGTTGCCGGAATCGGGCATGCCGGGAGTCGTGCGATGGTGCAAAGGATGAAGCGGCGGGCGCAGCGGGTCAACGTCGAAGACGCAAGGTAACATAGAAGGAGCTCCGCCAACAGGAGTGTCAGGTGTGCAGAGGGGAACGCGCGCGGCGCCGCCCGGTGGTGGATGGCCCGGGCGACCCGCGTCTGCAGTCGGAGAAGATCCTTATCGCGCCGGGAGTGTTTCCGCACAACGACGTCAAATATGAGGCCAACAAGCTCCGGGCGTCGCAGTACGCGCACGTACGGGAAGCCGATGGTGCACGTCCCTGCGCGGGATACGCCAAGCCAGAGGCGCTCCGCGAGCGACCAGATCTGCCGCAGCAGAAGATGGCATGGCTCCAACGACACGACAAGGAGAGCGGAGACTTGCACGGCTTCTTGCCCATCGCTGAAGGCACGCCAGCGATCGCCCTCTGAAAAACTAGTAATAAAAGCCGAGCAGGTCCCGCAGTGGCCCCAGGTCCCCGAGCAGAGCTGCGAGTGAGAGTGCAGCATGGATTTTCGGTGCAGCGTCTGCGTTCTCCTTTCGCTTCGACCTCATCCGCAATTGGCTTAAACGCGTCAGTTGCTTTTCTCCATCCATGCCTTGGGGGAGCTTTTTACCCGATATCGCTATGGCCGCGAGCTACCCCGTGGGGGCACGGCTACCCCAGTTCTGGCTCCTGGACAGATGTTTTCTCGGATCCCCTTGGATGTTTGAGCTAACCTGGGGGGTCACGGCTGCCCCGGCGCTGGCTCGTAGGAAATGTTTCCGTCGCACTCCGCCGTCGACTACACAGCGCTCGCGGACGTCGTTGCAGTCGTTGTCGTTTTCATCCTCGCTGACGTCGTCGTCGTCGTCGTCGCCGTCGTCGCAGCCGTCGTCTATCGTGGGTCCAGGATCGAGGCTCGAGGTGGTGCACCCCGAGGGGCCCGCGCGTCGAGACATTGTGAAATTGCTGAGGTGGTCCGGCTCGTTTCGCCTGAGACACTCTCGCAACACTGGGCTCCCTGGCCCTGCGCGAGAGCTCGGCCGTCCCAACTCGCCCGAAATATGTTCAACGTTTTTTGGTTCGGCGATGCCGTGACGTGAGGTTGCCTCGCCCGTTTCGCGTGAGACATCCTCGCTACTTTAGGCTTGGAGATGCTGCCCGCGAGGTGATGTGGTCAGTTTCGCCTGATACGTCCCCGCAACTCAGGGCACCACCATGCCGCGTGCGAGGAGGTCCACCCGGTTTGGCATGCGACGTCTTCGCCATTCTGCGCAACCGCTGAGGGGGAGTGCGAAGAGAAGGAGGAGGAGGAGGAGGAGGAGGAGGAGGAGGAGGAGGAGGGGGGAGGAGGAGGAGGAGGAGGAGAGGCGGAAGAGCAGGGAGGAGGGGGAAGAGGACGAACGAGGACGAGGACGAGGACGAGGACGAGGAGAGGAGGAGGAGGAGGAGGAGGAGGGGGAGGAGGGGAGGAGGAGAGGAGGAGGGAAGAGGAGGAGAGAGGAGGAGGAGGAAAAAAAGGAGGGGGAGGAGGAGGACGTGAAGGAGGAGGAGGAGGAGCTGGAGGAGGAGGGGGAGGGGGAGGAGGAGGAGGAGAAGCAGGAGGAGGAGGAAGAGGAGGAGGAGGAGGAGGACGAGGAGGAAGAGGAGGTGGAGAAGGACGAGGAGGAGGAGGAACAACAGCAGCAGCAGGAGGAGGAACGGAGGAGAAGAAGGAGCTGGCTGCGCAGCTGGAGAGCAGATGCCGGGCCCCGCGTGCTCTTCGGACAGGATGAGCACAGGCTCACGAAGAGCTCGGGGCCGTGCGCTCGGCCGGCGGACGGTTTCGTGGTGCAAGGGGCTGTCACGGGGCCTTCGGGCGTCCTCCTCCTCCTCCCCGTCGTTGGGCCTGGATCGAGGCTCGAGGTGGTTCTCTTGGTTTTCCGATGGCGCTTTTGGCCGCGAGCTACCCTGGGGGGTTATGGCTACCCCAGCTCTGGCCGTTGGACAAATGTTTCCTCGGTTCCCCTTGGGTGTTTGAGCTAACCTGGGGGGTCACGGCTACCCCGGCGCTGGCTCGTAGGAAACGTTTCCGTCGCACTCCGCCGTCGACTACACAGCTGTCGTTGTAGGCGTTGTCGTTTGCACTCTCGCTGACGTCGTCGTCGTCGTCGTCGCAGCCGTCGCCCGTCGTTGGTCCAGGATCGAGGCTCGAGGTGGTTTTCTTGGCGTTCCGATGGCGCTTTTGACCGTGAGCTACCCTGGGGGGTCACGGCTACCCCAGCTCTGGCTCCTGGACAGATGTTGTTTCGGCTCCACCTGGGTGTTTGAGCTAACCTGGGGGGTCACGGCTACCCCGGCGCGGGCTCGTAGGAAACGTTTCCGTCGCACTCCGCCGTCGACTGCACAGCTGTCGTTGTAGGCGTTGTCGTTTGCATTCTCGCTGACGTCGTCGTCGTCGTCGTCGTCGCAGCCGTCGCCCGTCGTTGGTCCAGGATCGAGGCTCGAGGTGGTTTTCTTGGTGTTCCGATGGCGCTTTTGACCGTGAGCTACCCTGGGGGGTCACGGCTACCCCAGCTCTGGCTCCTGGACAGATGTTGTTTCGGTTCCACCTGGATGTTTGAGCTAACCTGGGGGGTCACGGCTACCCCGGCGCTGGCTCGTAGGAAACGTTTCCGTCGCACTCCGCCGTCGACTACATAGCGCTTGCGGACGTCGTTGCAGTCGTTGTCGTTTGCATCCTCGCTGACGTCGTCGTCGTCGGCGTCGTCGTCGCAGCCGTCGTCTATCGTGGGTCCAGGATCGAGATTCGAGGTGGTTTTCCTGGTTCTCCGATGGCGCTTTTGGCCGTGAGGTACCCTGGGGGGTCACGGTTAACCTAGCTGTGGTGGTTGGAAAGATGTTTTCTCGTATCCCCTTGGACTTTTGAGTTACTCTGGGAGGTCTCGGCTACCCCGGTGCTGGCTCGTAGGCTACGTTTCCGTCGCACTCTGCCGTCGACGACATATTTTTCGAGGGCGTCGCTGTGTTCGTTGTCGCCAGAATTGCGAGAGTGTTTCAGGCGAAACGGGCCGGGCCACCTCGGCAATTTCACAATGTCTCGACGCGCGGGCCCCTCGGGGTGCACTCGATCTGACTACAATAATACCCCCCGGCACCGACCAGCAGGCGACCCGGGGACACTCCACAACAAAACTTATGGAACGGCAACGAACGAAAAGTTCCCATGTATATATATATATATATATATATATATATATATATATATATACATATATATACACATATATAAACATATATATGTGTGGGAGTTTTTGGAGTTTTTTGGCGGCAGCCCGTCTTTGCGCGAAACCTCGGACGCTGTTCCTCTCTCCAACCTCTCTCTCTCTATCTCTCTCTCTCTTCCCCTATTTCTCTATGAGCACGGGAGCCTCATGCAATTGTGCGTTTGGGACGAATCCACGGTACAAACACAAATGGTAGAATGCATGCTGCCATCGAGAGACCCTGTCGTCCGGAACGGCGAAGAGCAGTAAGACTACCGCCACGTGGAGGCCCCTTGCGCTAGCATGAAACCCAGGACGCTCACGATGGCGAGCGCCCCGCTCAGCCTCATGCGGGCGCTCAGAGGCCAGGGCGAGGACGCCCCTGTTTCGGGGGCGGGCGTCATGCCCCGTGACGTCGGGCACAGTAAGGTAAAACGTGAGCCCGCGTGCTTGAGCATACGAGGCGACGGTGCTCTCTATGCTCCCTCCCCATGCCCCAACGTGCTCACCGAAAATTACCATTCACGAGCTCATTAAACCATTTCGCGGACGTCGCTGTAGTCGTTGTCGATTGCATCCTTGCTGACGTCGTCGTCCTCGTCGTCGTCGTCGTCGTCATCGTCGCAGCCGTCGTCCGTCGTGGGTCCAGGATCGAGGCTCGAGGTGTTTTTCTTGGTTGTCCGATGGCTAACCTGGAGGGTCGCGGCTACCCCGGATCTGGCTCCTAGAAAGGTATGTTTCTCTGATCCTCTGGGACTTTTGATTTAACCTGGGGGGTCACGGCTACCCTGGCGCTGGTTCGTAGGATACGTTTCCGTCGCACTCGTCGTCGACAACATAGCCGTCGCAGACGCCGCTGTAGTCGTTGGCGTCTGCATTGTCGCTGTTGTCGTCGTCGTCGTCGTCGCAGCCGTCGTCCATCGCGGGTCCAAAATCGACCACATGTCGCCCAAAGGTTGGTGGGAGTCGCACGTGTTGCGGGCCATTATTGAGGTTTCCGGGTGGGTCTTGCGTAGGTCCCCTGGAGGTCTCGTCGTGTCATTTCGGATTGACGCGCGCGGTGTTGCCTGGGCGCCTCCGGGGATGCGGCGGCGGAGGAGGATGCTTGGGGAGGGATAGGGGTTGTGGGAGATTCAAATGACCGACCTAAGACCTCCTGTCGTCCAAGGGCTGGTTGGATTTCCACCGAGATCCCTTTAACAGTCCAGCATTTACACACTGAGTTTCTTTGGGCTACATTACGTCGCATTCAATTACACCCAGTTACACTAGTTACATTCAGTTACACTCCGTTACACTCATATGTCATATGTTTGATGTTCGAAATCGGCGCCGGCGGCGGGTTTCTTGCACTCTCGTTGCAACCAGGTCCAGCCCGTTACGGTCAGAAGCCGTTTGTGTGCGGCTGGTGTTCAGAAGCGTCGCCTGCGGCGGGCTTCGCTCGTAGGATGCGTTTCCGTCGCACTCCGCCGTCGGCAGCATAGCTTTCGCGGCCGTCGCTGTAGTCGTTGGCTTTCCTCGCTGACGTCGTCGTCGTCGTCCGTCGTGGGTCCAGGATCTAGGCTCGGGGTAGTTTTCTTGGTTTTCCGATGGCGCTTTTGGCCGCGAGCTACCCCGGGGGGGCACGGCTACCCGGGTTATGGCTCCTGGACACATGTTTTCTCGGATCCCCTTGGATGCTTGAGCTAGCCTGGGGGGTCACGGCTACCCTGGCGCTGGATCGTAGGAAACGTTTCCGTCGCACTCCGCCGTCGACTACATAGCTTTCGCGGGCGTCGTTGTAGTCGTTGTCGCTTGCATCCTCGCTGACGTCGTCGTCGTCGTCGCCGTCGTCGCAGCCGTCGTATATCGCGGGTCCAGGATCGAGGCTCGAGGTGGTGCGCCCCGAGGGGCCCGCGCGTCGAGACATTGTGAAATTGCTGAGGTGGTCCGGATCGTTTCGCCTGAGACACTCTCGCAACTCTGGGCTCCCTGGCGCTGCGCGAGAGCTCGGCCGCCCCAACTCGCCCGACATATTTTCAACATTCCTTGGTTCGGCGACGCCGTGACGTGAGGTTGCTTCGCTTTTTTCGCGTGAGACACCCTCGCTACTCTAGGCTTGGAGATGCCGCCCGCGAGGTGATCCGGTCAGTTTCGCCTGAGACGCCCCCGCAATTCAGGGCACCACCATGCCGCGTGCGAGGAGGTCCACCCAGTTTGGCATGAAACGTCTTCGCCATTCTGCGCAACCGCTGAGGGGGAGTGCGAAGAGAAGGAGGAGGAGGA